>JAVIWB010002582.1:0-349119 GCA_031893035.1 Dermolepida albohirtum
TTTGTTTTTCCACTATTTTTCTGAGTAGGCAAACACTTATGAACGGTAATATTCGTTGTCTTAAAGGTTTACTAAATCAAATTTACTAATACTTCAAATGTCAGCATATCGTAAACTATTTATAAAATAAATATTAATACTACTATTATAAAATTAATATTATATATAATAATATTATTGCTTCTTTTCTATATATTGAATAATTATCATTTTATATTTGAATTTTGATCTTATTTCCATTAACCTTTGATATTACTCCGCCAAAAGGTACTACCTACATAAATGGTTTATTTACTGATCAAATTTCGCGCGTTACGAAAAATATTGTACAAACTACGTATGCGAAGACCTTTTCCAGCATTCATGCAAATAAAGCGCACATTTGTTTCGCTCACTTGCGCCTTATACCTGCACTCATGCTGAAAAGTTGTCTTGGGTTCTAAATAACTATTGCCTATCAGCAATATGTACATCTTTCATTATTCACCTTCAAAAAAGGAGGTATCTGCGCCCCATCTTTTTTTACTAAAAATGTTCAATACTTAATGGCAGCTGACGTTCTCATAGTTAGATCACGCGTATGTTTAAGTTCTACCTACCGACTTAAATTATTTGATAATGCTATTGTTATCTTAATTTAAGATAGTACTTGAGAAATGACATTGATAGTTTAGGAATATGATAAATTTATTTCCTATTTTTCACTATTGTGGTCTTGGCTGGTTTGTTGGTCGCTGGTCATTTAAATACGATGACACATACAGAAAGTATACCGACCATTCAAAACATGTTTTATTTTAATAGTTTCCTTTTACAAATAGTAAAGGAATTGATCCTAGTTTTGAAAATTAGCATGTGATAATGCATAGCATAAAATCGTTAAACGACTTGAATATTACTTTTCTCTAAAGAAAGTTTAACTGTATTCATAAAACTTACATAGCTTAATACAAATGGGGTAAACGTTCTGTTTGCTTTCAAATTTTCCATTAATTTCCTTACAATTACTAACTTACGTAAATATGGCACAGATATTGAGTAGAATACTTATTAGACAGACCGCTGAGAGATACGCGAATATTTAACATTGTTAAAATCAATAGCCTTTATATAAGATCAAGGTAGATTTGAATCGAGGACGATTTTTTTCACGGCTTGTCGAACTTGTCCTCCAATCATATACATTCACCTCAGCTAAGCATCACATGTATGTATGTACCCACGTATGTGTACTATATACTGTACAGAGTTCGTATGAAACCTGTTCACGAAATATATTTAGCGAATTATTTGGACATACAGTGGAAACCATATACTTTGTTACACTAAAGAAAAGCTAGATAGTCAAAAAAATAAAATAATTTTGTTCAACATATTTATACTATACTTTAAAATGATGGAAGTTAGATACATATTTATATATTTTAGTAACAAATTTACGAAAACTAGAATTTAAATCCAGTATAAATAGTTTGCGTATTAAATAAAGAAAATATTAGATGGATAAATAAGTTCGTCGGGTTCTTATTAATCTCAAAATTTATTAATTTTTTAATTATGGTGGTCTTTATAACGATCAATTCTTAGGTTGATTTGCGTGGATCATTATTAGAGCTACCAATTTTTAACAGCGCATCAGAGCCGTCGAGAGTCGGAACATTTACAACTAGTTAATTCACAGAGTAAGTTTAGTACATCGCGTCATCTCGTTGCGAATAATTGTGATACTTGTTATGCGAGGGTGGTGACAGAAGTACCCGACCCAACAAAGAAAACACCGAAATTTTCGAAAAAAATATATTTATTTTACAACATAATCTCGTTTCAGCTCTATACACTTTTCCCAGCGATGTTCAATAAATTCGAAACCCTTTTTATAATAAGAACTGTCTTGCTCCTCAAAATAGCCATTAACTGCCGACATCACTTCTTCATCGTTGGAAAATCTTTGACCAGTAAGCCATTTTTTCAAGTTTGGGAATACAAAATAATCCATGGGGCCTAAATCTGGCGAATAGGGCAATTCAAACTTTGATTCATTAATTTTGGCCATTGCAATAACGAATTTGTGAGCTGGTGCATTGTCTTGATGAAATAACAACTTTCTTCTTAGCCAAATACAGCCATTTATGTTTGATTTATTCGCTTAAACGTTGCAACAAGTTCGCATAATACTCGCCGGTGATAGTTTTTCCTTTTTCAAGATAGTCAATGAAAATTATTCCACGCGCATCCCAAAAAACCAATGTTATTACCTTGCTTACAGATGAAACGTTCTTCGCCTTTTTTGGAGTTGGTTCTCCCTTTTGAGCCCATTGTTTTGATTGTTGTTTTGTCTCGGGTGTGAAGTGATCGGCGCAAAAATTCTGCTTTGTTGCTGTGAAGTTAAGCTAAACACTCAATTTAAACATTTTCACGATACTGTTTTTGGTCGAGTGTGAGCAAATGCGGCACCCGTCTTGTACACAGCTTTATCATACCGCACTATTTGAAATGCCTTTTATGTCTTCTAGCTCGCGCACTTTCAGTCGACGATCAGCCAGTATCGCTTTATGAATTTTCTTCATCATTTCTGGAGTCGTTACTTCATTTGGTCCACCACTGCGATGCTCGTCTTGGCAGCCCGTACGGTCTCATTTAAGCTCTTCTACCCAATATTTCACTATTGCAAAAGAAGGAGCAGACTCACCCAGAGTAGAATCCAGTTCAGCTTCTATATCGGTTGGGCTGAGGCCTTTCAAATAAAAGTATTGTATCACATAAAGATGAGCAATTTTCTCCATTTTTACAAGTTCACTGAAAACGTTCAGTATTGATGGAATAAATACTAAACAACGTGGCGTCTTCGAACTTGAAACATATGCTTTATAGATTGTGTACTTTCTAATACAGTAATATTTTTCAAACTACCGCCACCTCTATGTCAGGTCAGGTGCTTATGGGACCACCCTCGCACTATTGTTTTTGTGTATAGCATAATTATGTTAGACGGTTATAATAGCGCTACAAGTAGTAGAAAACAATGCAATGTGAAGTAGTTTATAAAAGAATTTCCAAAGTTAAAGCATGATAACGCAAAAATAATATGTACAGACTGCGATACATTTTTGTTCTCCTGAAATAAATTTCTACAAGCGACAAATCTGTTGATCCCACAGACCAATTGAAGGCAATGATTTTGATCTCTTGTAAGAATCGTAATGTAACTGCTGTAATATAAATGTGGTATAATTTAGCCATCGGATATATGGTACGAGGGAGTGTTTTTATATTCGCGAAATGAGCGGGTTGTAGAGGGGTGAGTAGGCGCATTGGGGGCGTGGCCTATGCAGCGACTCATGATTAGTATAAATACGAAGTTTCATTGTTATTAGACAGTTAGTCTTTGAGCTATCGTCAACCAAGTAACATAATCAGGAGTGAAAAGTGAAATATGGAAAAAATCGAATATCGTGCCGTTATAAAGTTCCTTACCAGGCAAGGAAAATCAGTCGCGACCATAATGAATGAGATGTCATTGATTTACGGCGACTCTTGTCCGGGAAAAACCATGGTATACAAGTGGCATAGTTTATTTAAACAAGGAAGGGAATCCCTTGAAGACGACCCGAGGCCGGGCAGGAGCATTGAGGTGACCACGCCAGCACTTATCCAAAAAGTTGAACAAATTGTACTCGAAGATGCTCGACTAAAGAAGAAACAACTCGCAGAAATGGTTGGAGTATCCGATACAACAATTTTTAAAATCCTACACGATCATCTCGGCATGTCTAAGGTCAGCGCAAGATGGGTGCCGAGAATGCTCACGCCGCCGCAAAAACAACAGCGCGTAGAGTGTTCGCGTGCATTTTTGGACCTCTGTAATGAAGACAAGGATGGTGTATTGAGTGGAATTGTTACTGGAGACGAAACTTGGGTTCATCATTATGAACCTGAGTCCAAACAAGACTCCATGCAGTGGCATAAAAAGGGCACAGCACCTCCCAAGAAATTTAAAGTGTCACAATCAGCTGGGAAACTCATGGCAACGGTATTTTGGGACTCGGAAGGAATATTGTTGATTGATTATATAGATAAAGGTGTTTCTATAACCGGAGAATATTAGGCTTCAATATTAGAGCGACTAAAAGAAGCCATTAAAGAGAAAAGACTTGGAAAATTGACAAAAGGTGTTCTGCTTTTGCATGACAAGGCGCCCGTCTACAAGAGCCGTGTTGCGTTAGCTGCCCTGCATAAGGTGGGCTTCGAAATTGTGAATCACCCACCCTACAGCCCAGACCTGGCCCCGAGTGATTATTACCTGTTTCCGAAAATGAAAAAAGGGCTGTGGGGTAAAAAATTTACTGCCGATGATGAAGTCAAGGGGGCAGTTTCGGCGTATTTTACAGATAAAGAGAAATCATTTTTTTATGAGGGTATGAATAAATTAATTGAAAGATGTGAAAAATGTTTCTGTCTTGCAGGTGAATATATTGAAAAAGAAAAATAATTTGGTTTTTTATTTCCACCCCTTGTCCCCCATTCCGCGAATATAAAAACGCTCCCTCGTATAGCGAATAATTCTAAAACAATGGTACTCGAATGATCAATAGCGAGAGCTTTGAAGTCGATCATGAAAATATGTCCGCAGTCCCTCAAGAAGTTAAAGAATAATCACCTTCCATCGATCACTCGTTCGGCTACGTTGTAATTATTGTTTATTTAGTTAGCTTATGGCAAAGTATATAGTTATTAAAACAGTCACAAAAAAAGGTGTTAGAACTGTTTGGTCTAAGCATCATCGTCCATATGTACTCTGTATTTTCCAGGAGATCTTATAGTAGGTGAATCTAGGTTGCCTATGCTTCTAGTCCTTTAGCGTTACCCAAGAATGCACCACGTGGGAACGAACTAGTGTTGCCCTCACCACTGTAGTAATAATAAAGAAAGAAACTTTGTAATAATAATAAAAAGTGATACCTTACTCTTTCTAATTATGGAGAGGTGAAGAATGATATTATTTCGATGTATTGGGATAAGCGTCCTTGATGCGTCGAGATCGTGTGCGTTAAATATTAATTTTTATGTTAATTGAATTAGAGTCTAAACTCAGTTGTCTGACACAACTATTTATATTAAATTATGAGTGATTTATTGCCTGTTTGTTACCAGAAGTGTGTCGAATATTCTCGTTAAATATAGAAATTTTTAAAGGACCATGAAAGGGACCATTTGGCCTCGACGAGTCAGTCTTCCTGTGAAGTTCAATCAATAACCATAGGAAGAGCGATCTAGTCTAAAGTAACAGTGTTAAAAGATTGTTTAAATCATATGTGGGCAACAACCGGCCCGCTGTAAGATTTGATCCGGCCCGCGAGACCTTGACGCATTATTTCATGTCTGATATCTATCGCTAAAAATTATGAACACTAGTTTAAAGTGCACTACTTTTAAACGCGGCCAGCGAACGTATTTGCACATTAAAGTTTGGCCCACAACATGTCAAAGGTTGCCCATACCTGGTTTAAAGTGTTGTATCGTTGCCCTGAAACGTATTAATAAACAAATGATGCGAGTAGTTTCAGCTCTAATAGTACTTCTATGTGGTATTTTACCCGTGTGTTCAGAGCAGCGTTTCCGTAATAGCATTTACAATAAAAGATGAGTGCTGCCAAAAAAAGTAAAACGTTTTATTTTAGTAATGATTGGGGGGAAGAATCATCTACTATAGTAAAAGATAACTCTGTGTGTCTCGTGTCGAGCTTTATTTGCGTTACTGAACGTGAGAACTTAGAGAGGGATTACAAAACTTTACATAAAGACTATGACAACAATTTTCTAGAAAAGAGTGGCTTAAGATGACAAAAAGTAAAAGATTTGAAAAATATTTTGCAAGTATAGCCAAACCCTAGTCACTAGTATTACTAAATAATCGAAAACTGCATCAACCGCATCCTTTAAAGTTACCCACATACTGGCAAAACACAAGAATTATGCCGAAGATGGCACAGTAATGAAAGTAGTATTTCTCGAAGCGGCAAAAATAAAATGTGATCATATTTGCTATCAAGGAGCTCCAGTTAATGCGTTCGACTGCCACGTGTCGAACTCTTGACCAAGGATATGGTAAGCGAAGTGAAAAATGGTATCATAGAATGTACCTACTTTTCTTTGCAGTTTAAAGAGTCCACCGATATAACCAATACTGTCCAGTTGCGTCTTTTTATTCGAATGGTATTTTCTGATATGTCGACAGAAGAAGAATTTTTGACAATGATTCCTCTGAAAGAGAAAATTCGACGCTCTTTTCAATTTTGGAAAAAATTGCGAACTACCGGTTTACAAACTTGTGTGCACTACAACAGATAGAGCTCTAATCATGATTGATAATCAAAATAGGTTTGTTGCATTGTGTCGAGCTAATGATTTTTCATAATTTTTAAAACAATTACCGATATGGAGGTAGTTTTGGTGGAGCCCGTGGTTGATTAACTTAATCACAGAAGGTTGATATATAACTCGTTTTCACATTAATTTTCGTATTCTGTATACGTATTTCAACAACCAAGTTGTCATCAGCAACAGATAACTAAACAGTGTTGCACCTGGAAAACTACGGCAAAGTACCCGAACGAAACAAATTCCGCACACGATCTGTACTGTTGAAAGCCAAAAACGTACACTAGAGTATGCGTTTTTGCTTTAATATTGCCGATACAATAAGCGAAATAAACGTTTTTAGAAGTAAATCGCAGCTGCTGATTAATCAACTACATATATAAAAGAGATTTGAAAAATTGTACAGCATTGAAAGCAAGTCTCAGTTAACCTGGTACGTAGACTTCCGCGGTCGAGGTCCATGCTCTCTGCTTCTGGGTTTCCAGGCTGAAACCGCGTCACTTGAATATCTACCGACGTTTCATACCCATTTGTATGGGATATCTTCAGGACTGAATTACTGCACTGAAACTTTGCAGTTTCAGTGCAAATATACAAGTGACGCGGTTCCATCCCAGAAACCCAGAAGCGGATAACAAGTTTCAGTTAAATTATGAAATATTCGTTGTAAATTTGAAAGATTTTTTTCTCATTTTAACAAGTTCACAAGTATTGTAACTTCTCATTCTAGTGCGTTCAACACTTGAATATTCGTTGGTTGTCTGGTACCCGCACTAACTATTTCAGCAGTTTGCTCTTAAAAGAGTTCAAAAGAAATTTTTTTAAAATTGATAGCGTCTATCCACCTTGGGGAAGTGGCTATAATTCATTACTTCTACCCCATTATTTTCGCTTCTCAATTTTTCGAAGAGATTTAAGTAGAAGTAAATTTATAAATCAACTTGTAAATATTAAGATTGATTCGCCATCACTGCTTTCTCAGGTCTCTTTTGTCGTTCCTAATCTTAACACTGGCTCATCGGATACTTTTTTAATTGAATCTGTTCGAACTAATATTTACCATGAAGAACCACTTACAGATATGTCAATAAACTGAGCACCAATTCTTCGTTTTCTATTAATTTTCTTTACTCATTTTTTCATTCGCTTTCTTTTGCAGATGTGAAAATCTGCTACTGAAACATCAAATCGAGTGATAAAATTTTGGTTTTTCATATCTTAATACAAATAGCCATGTTTAAAATTACTCTTCAATAACGAGATTGTTTGGGTCAAGTTATCATTGAGACTCTTTTTTTTTTGAAATGAAAATTAGTAAATCAAAGTATTACAGTCGACCAACTGACGAATATCTGTCATCATTCTTGCAACTGTCAATAAGTAATTACGTGCCATCCTATGAAAAGTACGCGGACGACATGCAATGATATGCACGACATCCAATGATTAATGTGTGTTAGTAGTATAAGTATACAAATAATTATCGTTATTATTATGTATGCATAAAATGAATGTAGAATAAAAATATATTTTTAGTTGAAATCAGGAACGTTCTCCGATCACGTGATCATTGTAGTATGAAATAAAATGTCGACAGGAAGTGAGGATATCAAATTAAATGCTATATTTATATTGCTGTCAGATGCGATAATGTTCGGAGTTACAATTAATATAAACTGAGAAGTTTGTGAGTATAGGTTACGTTAAATGTCATCAACATTGCTAAAATAAGTACACATTTTTATTAGCATTTAGAAAGCACCTGTATACTGGAAAAGAGAGTTTATTAATGAATCATTCATTTTCTAACAAGGTTCATATTAGGTACGTTAATAATACTTATGAAATACTTTACGAAATAAAAACGTATGTAGAAATTTATGTCTAATGAAATATTATTGAAATGATTATTAAACACCTAACAAGAAGAAGTAGTTCGTTTATTAAATGAAAAAAGGAAATAACAATTGAAATTTTAACACAATAAAACTAGATAAGAATAAATAGTCTAATATAGTTTATTTACTGCCCATGCCTTCATCGGTATCAGATTCTGAACCAGTATTACAGAAAAAACAAATTCGTCTTCGTCAAAGTTTGCTTGTCTTTCATAACACATCTCTATTAATGCATCAGTATGTCAAATAAATTGCTTCCAAAAATCAGATGTGCAGATATTTAAAGATTGCTGCCACATTTTTAAAACATTTTCATCTCCATATCCTTCTTCACCAACATATTTATTGTAGTGCGTTTTTTAACGTGCCCAAACAATTTCGATTGCATTGAATTCACAATAGTATGGTGGCCAGCGTTTCTTATCAATTAATCTACTTCATAGACCCATTTGCTTTTAATGCCACTTGCTTACTTTGTCACTTACCACATTTTCTCATCGTTGGTTTATGGTCGACATTATTATTATTCAACTAATGTTGATGCTTTTTTCTAATTTTGACATGATTGCTTTTCAAGTAATACATTGTAGTAAGCCGCATTATCCATTATGATTAAACAAGGTTCATGCAGATTTGGAATTAATTAGTCATTTGCCCATCTTGTAAACTTTGCACTGTTCATTTCACTATGATAATCAGTTGTCACTATTACTGAAGGAAATATAAAACTAGGGTTTTCAATAAATCCATCTTTATTACCTGCATGAAGAATTACAAAACGTTTACCATCATATCCTTCAGGTTTTCTAATGCACTTCGTGTTCGCATCTTGCCACGATCTTTCTTTATTGCCCTTATCAAAAATCCACATCTCATCGAGAAAGACAACATCCCTTTTATAAGGGGAGGCAACATTCGCTTTATAATTGCGTAAAAAAGAAATATCGTAGTGTAGCAATATGACTTTTCTCCATTAAATCTCTGCGATCATTGTCTTTCAGAAATTTAATTCCTAAGCGTTTTAACAGACGAACAGAAGAAATGCTGTATTTCTTTATAGAAAGCTTTTAAGTACGTACGTTCTTTGTACATGTTGTATATAATATTACGAACTTCCATTTTCACCCGTTCATCTATATCTCGACTTTTCACTTGCTACGTGATTTATAAGCTCCTACTGGTAACGTAGTATCAGCTTCTTTCCTGTGTTTGGCATTAAACACTATTCGAACAGAAATACCTGATGCTGCGTTACTCTCTAAAACAATCCTTTTCGAAATTTGTTTACTAAAGCAACAATGAAGTATTACCTCTTGTACAAAATTGAAGGACAATAAAGGTCCTCCGTGGCACTTTTCAGCTTTAAAATATTACAACAACTTATAAACAAAGTGGTGGTAACCTGTAAATAACAAACGTAAAAGCTGCCCACATAGGTTACCTAAGTATAAACTTACAAGGATGATGAAATAAGTATCGGAACCGTAGAAAAGACAAATTTCTAAGTCAAAAGTCAAAACACTATTTTATCTGTATTATACGTCACACATGTGTGCATAATATACATGCTCTGCAAACGACTGTTTCCATTTTTTAACGATTTCTTGACAAGACGTAGCGCGTAACTGTATTAGAACAACGTTTGCGCCCTTTGTTTCTTTAACATATGTGACTAACGATTAATTAGAGAAATGCTGGTATATCTTCGTATTTTGCAGCGCTATTAATACACCGGTAAAATTTCGTGGTTCCAACAATACACTGTATTTTTCTCTACCTAGAAATTTTTAAAATCATTACATATTAATAGTTTTTACTAATCTTCAGTTTGAGGAAATTGTTATGTAATCACAATTTTCTCAAATGATATTATTTCAAGTTTTAGTAAAATGTATCATTTTTGAATTGTCCATCTATGTATATAGCTTTTAAAATTACATTCGCAGTAACTGCGACTTGTAGACCTTGATTGCAACTACACGAGTTATACATATAGTTTTTAGGTAGTTTTGCAAACGCGAGCGAGAAGTCTGACTAGTTACATTGATTACTTCGAGCGTCTCCGCGAAAGTGAATGCTCGACAACGGCAAAAAGCATTTTCACATCTACAATAAACAACATCTCACAATCGGAGAAGAGACGGTAATACAAAACAGATGGTACGCAAAGACTTTTATGTATCGTATAAATCATTAAATACGATCTACGCATTTCTTCAGCGATTCGTGTTCCTTTGAGTGTTTTACAACCAGATTTCTCGCTTATATATAAATTATATTTTAAATTTACGTTCTTGACTCTTTCTATTAAACATGTAAAAGTATACACTTAGTTAAAATTTGCAATATTATGAGGCATTGCTTACTAAGATTTACAATGAACCATATGTATATTTTACCCTTGTCGTATAATATAAATCTATTACAAAGACTTTTAGAGAAGTTACTACAATGTTGCTTGTTGTCTTGTAAGGTTCTACACAATCATTAGATCGTGCAGAATGTTATGGGTGCATATGTTAGCCATTACCATAGAAAATCTAATATTATAGAAGCCCACTTATAATAATTTTTTTATTCAACAAAGTGACATCTATTGTTTTGATCGGAAAGCATGACTACAGCTCCATTTTCAAATGCCTACATATATGCACTCCTATTGAAAGCTATTCCCTACTTTTTATTAAATTGTTTGCAAAGCGTTTCAATTTTCTTGAAATAATTTAAGATAAAGTTGTATTTCAAATAATTTCAGAGAAACTATTATTAAGAAAATAACTTAAGAAAGAAATCAGTCCTTTATAAAATTGGAAATTCTTAAATTTAATATTTTTTAAAAATAAATATATAGCTATCACTAAGTAGTTTGAGATATATAAATTGTTTCGGAACAGTAATTATATACAAAGGGTACTAGGAAAGTTTTGCAATACAGCTGTGTTTATTTTATTTTTTCAAAGTAATTTCCTCTACACTCAATACACCTCTCCATCCTACGAAACCAATCTTTAAACCAGTTCTGCCAAGTTTCACTAAGGAGTAGAGCACACTCGTTATCCCAAGCCCGCAGAAGGTCCTCATCACTGGAAACCGCCTCCTTGTTAGCTTCATTTTCACATGCAGGAACAGCGCAAAGTCGCAGGGAGCAAGATCAAGACTGTAGGGAGAAAGTTTCAATCCTGTCGTGGTCAAATATTCGGTCCAGGCCTTGCTGTAGTGAGCTGGAGTATTATCGTGATGGAGGAACCAGGTGTCCATTCTTGACTTTGACCGCAGGTTCTTCATAGATCCAATGAGTTTAGGCATGCACTGTTCAGTATACCACTTAGCTGTGACTATCTTCTGTGTGTCCAAAACGACGCGTTCCACAATTCCACTTGATTTGAAAAATACAGCCATCATTTTCTTCTTTACAGTTCGTGATTTTCTGACAACTACGGGTGTGTCCTTATCATCGAAGACCCTAACTTTGTTTTGAGCTTTGATCGGCACATCGTAATAGTACAGCCAAGTCTCGTCACCTGTCACGTTGTCACTGTTGTTCACATACCGAGATTGTCCTTTATTAAACTTTTTTAGCATCTACCGGCACCAAGTCGCACGTTGTGCCATCTGCTCTTCACTCAGTCGATGCAGCACCCAGAGAGAACGAAGTTTCTTCCCGTGCAAATGATCATGCAAAATCGAACAAATTGCTGGTGCATTTAGGCCTGAAGTACCCTCTATTTCTTGGTAAGTCACTCGTCTGTCCTCGCCAAGCATTTTCCTCACAGTAGTAAAGTCTTCCTCCGTAACTGACGTTCGTGGCCTTCCCGGCCTCTCAGCATCCTCCACAGTTAAATTTCCCCTTTGGAATTCTCTATACCACCTGAATATTGTTGTGCGATGTGGACAAACATCACCTAGTGCAAGAGTCATTCCTTCGAAGCACTGGTCTATATCAAAACTGCCCTTATCACATTTCGTGACCACGATGCCATCGCAAACACTTTACACTCTCGCTGCTAATGAGTAGCTGAGCCAATCGACATAGCGCGGCGGCTACTATGCACGTATGGACATGTCTCAGCATGCAGCAACAAGCAGCTTCCCACGATTCATTGTTGCGTCATATAGCAAAACTTTCCTAATACCCTTCGTATTTACAAAATGATTTTTGATTCTTTTATCCAACTCTGAAGCACCTTACCTTCAATAAATGATTCCTATTTATAAAAAGTAATTCAATTAATCACCTCTGTTCTTTTCTGAATTTGCTAGTATATAAAGTCCCATGAGATGGATATTCAAAATGTACTTAAAGAAAATATCTTTATTTTTACTGCCTTCAACATTTTTACTTTTCATATGCTGGTTCATAATATTTGATGGCAATTCTAAAATATACTTACTAGATTTAAAATGTAAAAAATCATATTAATAATCATTAATGTTTTTAGTGCCTTAATATAATATAGTCTATTATAAAATATTTTCTAAGACCAAGGACATTTTTGCTGTTTTTTTTTCTGTATTTTGAATGTCAGTTGAAATTACAATGGTGCTAAAAGTCAAAAGTCAATTAATTTACATACAAATGTAAACTTAGCAAAGCAGTTTAATACTAAAATATCCGTGATATTTGATAGAAATGATACATCATACACCAGACTTAGCTCCAAAATCTGGCAAGTCAAAAGGGCCCTAGTGCGCGCCCAATCGTCCTTCCCACCAATAGACTAAATGGACTGGTATTCAAAGAGGAGGCTTTTCTGACATGCAAAAACAACATGTATTGAACAGTCTCATATTTTTCACTGAATTGGTGCAAGTTTTTTGTTAGAACTGCAAACCGCATAGTTGCAGCAGCCCGCTATTCGTAGTTCTATTACATTTTGTAAAATTCATAATGCCACTATGTAAAACTTGAAAACACTTGCATAATAATCAAATGATTATCTGGCTTATTGCTTATTTGCACTTCATTGCATCTTTGCACACACTAGAACAAGTATGGCATTATTATTACAATAACAAAAATATATAAACTAAACACAGGCCTAACAAAAATAACATAAATGAATTTTACTTGTCTTTTGTCGTGAAATATAACCAAATCAACGATAAAAACACAAAACAAAAACTATTGGTAAAACAGCCTTATTTGTCTTATACATTTGCTACCTATTGGTTTGTTCAGATAATTTGCTTATTTTGTTTCAATGTATACCATTACCTCCCATACAAGTGAAAAGACCTGGTCAATGCCCAAGTGAATCGTCAAAGTTGGCATAGAGTAATCCTTTCAGGCAAAGCAAAAAAAGAAAGAGGGCAGCACATGATCTTTTAATTAAGAAAAAGCTGAGAGATATTTAGATAGCTTTCCAGAAGGATATCCCTAATTCAAAATTTAGTTTAGTTTTATTAAAAATAAGGTAAAGAAATAATATACATATAAAATTGAAAACAACGAACATTTACAAATTACACAATTATGAATTTTGAAAATTATACATCAGAAAGTATACCTTCATAATATTTAATTTAATTCACTAATTGAAATAATACAAATAAGTCTGATTTGTTTTTGGTCCAAGGGTAAAATTTTAGCAAATAGCAAAGGATTATTAAAATCAACTGGTATGTAGAAAAACACTAACTTTGTAATTACCATCATTAAGAAGAGAAGATATTGTGCAGATGTATATATTGTAGTTTTAAATTCAGAAAATAAACAACGACCATTAAAAAACGCATAAACACCTGCATTATAGCACGCAGTCTGAAGAATTTTTCATTTTTTTTTAGTCTGGTATAAGTATGTTGCCTTCGTTTCACACACGGAAATGATTTATAAGGAAGTGTTAGTCGAGCCGAAATAAATGAATCAGACAATTATTAATTAATATTTTCATCTTCAACTTCAGTGTACTTGGACCAACAATACTAAAGTACCTACATGCCATTTCTATAATGATGCTCCTCAAGATATTCATAATACTTCTCCATGGTTATGATTGAAGCTTCCTCCCGATAAAGAAAATATTTAGTTTGAGGGATAAATTGAGGTAAATATGCAGAATAGAATATGGGAGGTATTACTTGACTGACGTGTAAAAACGCGTTGTTCTTGTGAAAAAGAACATTTTTATGGTCCATTACAAGTTGTTCTTCACAAGTTTCTTTCTTCAGTTTTCTTAGTAGAGTAGTAGTTAATCTTTTGCAAGATACTCAACAAAAATGATTTCTTTAGAAATCCATAAATCGTTGGAATACTATAATGTATTCATTATTAGAATTACGAGTATAATTTGGATTCAATAGCTGCCAAACAAAATTTTATCAACTGAAAAAATCTTTGCAAGAAAACAACTTCAAATTATCGTTTCAACGTTAGCACACTCTCATATTTTTTACCACAATTCAAGTTTTACTACACCCATCTTACTGACAGTTTAGACATACCTAATTTTACACGTAAAATGTAATCTAGGCGTTCAGTCGAAGTGCTCACTATCTCTTTAATTTCAATCCTTCGGTTTTTCAGAGTAACAATAATTTCATTATTAATTTCCGGAGTTGCTGCAGTTTCTGCCCTTATCATTTGGTTTAAATTGTGCGACTCAGCATCAAATCGTGGCTTTAGAAAAAGCATTGTCACCCCATATTTGTATATCAGTCGTAATATATGCTTAGTTCTTTAATAGATAAATATTGAATTGTACAACAAATTTCGAGTTCATGGATTTTAGAATTTTTACCTGTCGTCATAAAAAAGATGGCACAATTATAATGCAATGTTAAGCTTTCCCGCAAGCCGATACTAGTATTTGCGTCTCATTTACCGCTAAATCGTCTTTGTGTATATGAGATATTTCAGTTCTGAGATATTAAAAAAAAAATTTTGAGTACCACGTTGCGATTGCCAAATTATTACGTGCGCTATGATATTAAAAATAAAATGAAGTGATGTACGTTGGAGGTATGTAAGTCTTCTTAGTTGTAGGCGTCTAAATTATTAACACACTGTGACGCGCTAATGAAAACAATTGTAATAAATTGTTTTGTGATGGTCATCAAAACTCCCGGAATCGTGAAAACCTGTAAGAGAAATATTAGTTAAAAGAAAACAACAAGGTTGGGTTGTTGGGTCCTTAAAATTTTATTTAACCAAAAATAATACATACAGACATATATATATATATATATATATATATATATATATATATATGTACATGTATATAATAAACTTACGTGTGCGTGTATGTATCCCTGGACAGGACTTGTGGCATATCACGACCGCAATATCAATATCAATATACGCTGAATAACAAGCACGCTATATGTACATATGTATGGATTTGCAGAAAATATCGACTATTATGTATCAGGAACGCGAGTGACTGAAACATGAACTCACGATGTATATCAGTTGCAGAAAACAATCGACTGTCGACTATGCACAATGTTTTGCTATTCTGGAGTTACAGGGTTTGAGGAAGATTTTCTAAAGAGAAGGGCTTTTAGAGAAATTGGTCGCCTCAGAGACTGTTGTCGTCGATTAGAAAATAACCAATGACAAATCAGAACAAGGCAGCGAAGAATTAATAAATAGTTCGAGGCGCATGATAGTGAAAGGGCTTCAGATCATAATGGCTACAATATCATTAAAAGATTAGTCATGAAAAATATTTTAAAATTATATGTCACACAATTTGCTTAATGTAATCGCCATGCAATAAAATCAAATGATTGAAAGGTGAACACTCGTTACCTAGGTATGTATATAAAAGATAGTAAATACTAATCGCTGTAAATCGCAATAAAATCAAATGATTGAAAAGTGAACACTCGTTACCTAGGTATGTATTCGAAATATAGTAAATACTAATCGCTGTCGAAAAATTAAAGTTTATGGCATAGTCCTAATTGGAAATAAGAAAAAATCGGAATTAAATTTCCGAGTTAAATTAAACACAAATGAAATATTGAAAGAATATTAAGTGTGCAAACACGTCTCGTTGCAGGCAATATTGTCTTAGAAAAAGACCTTGTTTTACATAGATGTTAACTAAACAATCTGATTTCTCATTGGAAATATTTCTAATATTATAAAAGTTGTTTGAATTTCATAATTTAATTAGTTTTAAAATCTATCTGTATTTAATAAAAAGACAATTTAAAAACATGATACAAAATTATTATGGATATGTATATATGTATATGCGAAGTGTAATAGAAATAAATGAAAGCCGAGCTTTAGATATACACTATTTCGTTCATTTAAAAAATTCGCTCATATCACCTCAAAGATAATTTTAAGTAACTTATTTACGAAATGTAAAATATATAATCAAGAATTTTGATCGAGTTCTGAATTGAATATCCTGTTTAAAATTCATGAAAGCATTTAATTATAAGGTATTTGTTTACGTTTGTATATAAAGACAGGAAATAGCAATAACAGTTATTGAAATACTACTCTGCATTTTGGATCAGTTTCTTTAAAATTCTATTAATGTAATTTTCTCTACGAAGGTAATTTTATTGTTATGTTTTAGGAATTTTAATGCTTAATGCTGACTACTTTTTATACTGGAACTTGTATTCCAAGAAATTGTTATAGGCAACTTAAAGAACATAACTGTTGCTTTTGAAGAATATAGTAGTAGGTATATTTGATTATATTTATAATAATCGTTTATTTAAATATACATATATATATATATATATATATATATATATATATATATATACAAAATATGCTGATTATGATAATAATAAAAAATAAACATAAAATTAAAATTAATTTAGAGATATAAAAGAAATGAAATTAACAAAACAATTTTGAAAATCACAGAATGTCTATGGTAAAACGAAAGTTCCCAGTTTGAAAAGATTCTATCTTTCGTCCATATCAATAGTTTGGTTTCATATATCGGGTGTACCGAAAACTCATTACCGTAGAAAAGCTACGTAATTTTCAAGATTTTATTTCTTCAAAGTATTGTCCATTTGATTCTACTCACATTGCCCATCTTTCAGGAAATTTATGGATACCGTCCCAAAAAAAACTGTCTGTCCTTTGAGCAAAACCTTTCATCGAGACATTTTCTAACTTCTTCGAAATTGGTGAAGTGCTGCTTTGCAAGCTCGTGTTCCATTGATGCGAAAAGGTGATAATCGGGCGGCGCAGGGTCTGGAGAGTACAGCGGGTGTGATATTATGTCGCATCCATGTGCTTTCAACGCTCCCTTGGCCGGTTTCCCTGTATGAGACGGCGGGTTATTGTGCTATAAAATCACTTTACCGTGTCTTCGGGCCTATTCTGGACATTTTGCTATCAACGCATGGTTCGAATTGATAATATGTTGTCGGTAGTGATTAGTGTTGACAGTTTCACTAGGTTTTAATAGTTCGTATTACACCACGCCATTCTGGTCCCACTAAACACAGAGCATGATTTTTTGCGCTTAAGCTTTTCGAAATAAATCAATTGTTCATCACTCGTTACTATTCGATGCAGAAATAACTTCCGATCATACCTTTGAAGCAGCATTTCAGAGAACATTTCTCGACCTTCTATTTGCCTGTCATTCAATTGTGGCACCCATTTCTCATCTTTTGAATTTTTCCCATTGCTCGTAATCGATCTCTAATCGTTTCTTGGGCCACATTTAACCATTTTGCCAATTGTTTTTGAGTTTGGCTTGGGTCTTCATTCAATAACTCCTGCAGTTTCGCATCTTCAAATTTTGTCCGTCTACCAGAACGTTCTTTGACTTGCATATCTAAATCAGCTCTTTTGAATTTCTACCAGCAAACGACTACTTTCAGCGCCGTTTTTCTTTTGATTAAATAAGTAATTTTTCATGCACGAAACTCGACATTTTCAAAGAGGTATAAATCTATGACAGTGTTACTTTCGCAAAATACATGTATGGCTTTGATGTTTGATGTCAGTAGAATAAAATGACATTACTGTTAAATCATAACATTGCATACTTAAGCCTAACGATATCTGTTAAAAAAAACGGTTACGATTTTCCGGTACACCTGGTAGATATCGTTATGGGTTACAGGATTTGAAGTTTTTTCTATATATAGTTGTTTAATTTTAATTGTTTTGGTGACTTAGTTTTTACTAATTTCAAACCACGTATCACTTTGTGGTTTTGAGTACTAACAGCAATTTTCAATCGATATTTTCTAAATGGTTTTGCAGATACGGGTTCCCATTGACCTTATTAAGTGTTACTACGAATTCCACAGACATTATGCCAACACATTAAGAAGATATCGAACAATATCTGGACTGAGAAATTGGCCTTGCTCAGTAAAATCATTTTGTAAACTTGGGAAGAAATGTGAGGAAATTGATACAGTTGGCCATGAAAAGCGATCGGACAGAGCAGTTAGTAGAAAAAGAGGTCAGTACAACTTATAAGTTGTTCAAGACGATTCTGAAAATTCTACATATGATATTTCTAGTACTAAAAAACTTTAAAACGATTGAAGATGAGCTTTCCAACACTGTGGCGAATTCTGAGAAGACAGCTTCGTCAATATCCTTATAAAACGAAAATGTGCTTTGAAAAAACAATTTAAGGATATTCGCGTCGCTTTCGCCTTGCAAATGTTGCCGGAAATGAAGAATAACACTGAATGGCTTGACAAAATCCTTTGGATGAGGCAAATTGTGGATTAAATGAAAATGCTAATACTCTACTGCGTGAACTGAGAAGAAAATAATCCAAGTGTGACTGTTTGGCAAGGATTATATGCCATGAAGGTTACTGTTTGACGCAGATTTACGTCAAATTTTCTAACAGAACCGCATTTCTCTGAAGAAATGCAACATGGACAAACGAAAACAGTAACGATGGATAAGCAGTGATATTGTCAAATGTTGTAGGCTTTGCACTATCAGCAGAGAATCATGATGTTGACAATTTTATGCAAGATGATAACCCACACAGACAATAATATAAAGATAGTAACTACTACGTATTTAGCAGCCGTGTAATTCCTTGTAGATCCATTCGGTATAAATTCGGCTGACTGAAGTTACCTTGAAGAAAGCATATTTCTAAGTAGACCTACTACTCATGGGAAATTGAAGCACTCAATATCACATGTCATCAAGAACAATTCGGAGAATGTTCTTTCTAATGCTATTCATAATTTAGAAGAGCGACTATTTTTAATTGGAACATTACAGTGGCACTCATATTCAAGTTTTTCTTATTCCTCCTTTTAAAAATGAAATTACATTTGTTTACTAACAATTTGGTGTTTTTATTTTTGCAGAATCTAAATATTTGTCAAATTAGGGTTATTTCAAATTGGGAACTTGTTCTTCGAACACATATATCAACTGTGCTAAACAAAGTTGTTCTTCCTATACCTACAGAAATTATACTATCTAATCATAAGAAGAGATGCCTGATAATAACTTACTAACTTAATAACATTTTGTAAGTGGGTAATTTTGATGGAGCCTGTGGTTGATTAACGTAATCACCGAAGGTTGATATGTAACCCCTTTCCACATTAATTTTTGTATTCTGTATACGTATTTAAACAACTAAGTTGTCATCATCAGCAGATAATTAAACAGTATCCCACCTGAAAAACTACGGCAGAAATACCCGTACTAAATAAATTCCACACACGAACTGTATCGCTAAAAGCTAAAACGCGCACAATGCTGGACCAGAAAGACAAATTAAATAATAATACACAAGCAAGTGAATCCGTAAGAGGATTTGTACAGTATGTTAAAGAGGCAATGTCTCTCTTGGCCACAGTCGAATATCAATATTACCTTCTAGGTCGGATTACCCGCTTTCAAGTATTTAAACAAGGAGTGCGAAAAGTTTAGATATTTGAAAATTAGAAGTTGGGGACTGTGATACGCATCACACCTTACGGTAGAAAGGCACGGCACCAAGTGAGTACTATTATCACGTAGATAAGGAATTTAACCATTTTTTGCTTGAACTACATATTGAAAAAATATTACGCGTTCTTTGAAAGATAATACTGTGTCTTGCAGATTTTTTGAAAAATCATCAAAGATATAATTATTCTTAAAATAATCCAAGTAATCACTCCTTAAATTTTTACCGCACGTTTGCCAAACGGCCAGTATATTTATTTTATTTTTAATTTTCCTTTTATTTCAAAACTTTTATTTGACACAGTACGTTATTGTTACGAGAGACGTTCAATAATTAACGCGACGAACTGCAATAGCGGAAAAGGCACTGCCTATTATTATATGAAACTATCTGAAGGTTAAGTTGGCAACTTAGAAGACAAACTCAATCAGCTGCTTGAAAAAAATCGAAACAAATATAACCTCCTACGTTCATTTCAAAATGCGAGCATCTCTCGAAACGTGTAGTAACATTCAGTAATAAAATTTTTGTTATCCGAAGGTGTGAAACCGACCGAAATTTTCTCGAGAATATTGGAACAGTATGGCGAAAAATGTTTAAGTCGCAGAAACCTGTATAAATAGACTGAACAATTTACATCGGCCAGAACAAATGTTACCGGACGACCGGAGTAAATGACTTTACTCGTAATGACTGACGCATAAAAATCACGACAATTGTTGATTTGTGTAATGTCAGTGTTGAATTACCATGTTCGGTATGAGTTCTGAAGTGCAATATGAAGTATAGGGGTTGGCCTCACACAGACATATATATAGTTGTATACATATATTGTAATGACGACGTGTAGCCAGATCTTATGATTGAATATATTATGAAAAATATAAAGTGTCTATGATTTATAAACATAAAAATATACCTTCATATTAAGTAGTAAATACAATATCTAAGAGATACAAATATGGTGTTCCTATTTTGTAGCTACCGTTGTATATTGTCGAATTACAACATTTTGAGAATAATTATTCGAACCACTTTCGTTTCTTTGCTACTCTTATCGCCCTCTCATACCTGTGAACCTAAGTTTATAATCGATACGATCAATGAGTTATATGTCTCTCTCCAATATTTTAATTTTTATTTTAGTTAATAGATTTGACTGATTATCGTCACAATATTTATTTGAAGATATTCTCAGTGTTTGGCAATTAATTGCCATAATAATGAGGCAGTATTTTTCTCTTCCCGCGATTACTTTTCTGGACACGTCACAGGTTGAACTGCTTCAAGGCATGGCGCTGGTATCTTCACCCTCTATCGATTATTAAGAAGTTAAGTTGTGCAACATCGCCATTAAAAATTCAACTGTGAATATTAATCGAGCATATTGATATTAAATTACTACTTAGTAACAATTTCCTTGAAATATATTATGCCGATCGATTAATTTATTGATTTATAATTAGATCGCGTCCTCGACACGTGGTTGAAAGTTCAAGTTGGATTAATATCGGTATCTCGCTAGAAGGACAGTCTTAATTTATTTAGTTAATTCTCAAAACTAACCGTGAGGGTTCTTTTTTCCTTACCTTTGTTAGCTCATTAATTATCGAATGGACTGAATTAGTGTGTGGGTGAAGATTCCGTATTCATCTGATTAAGAAGACAGAGCCCAATCTGCAGGCTTAAGGTTTAACGAAGTCATTTGGTATGTTGCTTACGACCTAACACACCTAGGAATTGAAATAAAGCCAGGGCTCGAAGGTGTTCGTAATTATTATTATTTACATAGTTTATTGTTAATTATATTTAATTCATAAGACTGTGGAATTAACCGTCTAGCTTATATGCAACCGTTCACTCTAATTATAGGATCATATAAAAGCGTTTATTTATACAAATATTTATTCTTACATTTCGTAGAATTAATTGCTTTAACTAGTTATTGGCATACCCATAGTCGTAAATTAATAAAAAGGCTTGTTAATATACTGTATCCTGTTTAAGTATTACTTATTAAAAATTTAATAACTCTCACATAGTCGATAACCCTAATTTATCTGCAAGTAATTGACCAAGATAAAAATATTACCTTCATAAATTTGTTAGATTGAATTTAATAAATTAAATATCTTTAGTAAATAGATCATATTAATTTTTTTTGTTAACTCTTAATTTAGGGCTCGTTGAACGGTTGCACATAGTTGTTTATTTTTGCCAGCTGCCAATTAAATCGCAAAGCGTCAGCTAAACACGATAGTTTTCCTTCATATAATCTTCTTACTTTCCATAGACCACAGTCAATTTTACGCCTTAAAGTCAATTATTTAATGTGATTATTATTTTAGTAGTAAACTGAACATTATTTTTCTTATGTGATTTATTGTTATTGTTTTGTTTTTCTTTTGTTGTTGAGAAGTGCTCATTAAGTGGCACATCCATATATCATACAATATTTTTTGTACCACTAGTGTGAACAAACTATACGTGTAGGAGAGGATTATAAATAGAGTTCCAAACTGTAACGGAGACGATTCTTTTTTAATATACCTATCTAGTAACTATATTTTTAATACCGTGTATTTCAAAAATAATTAAACCAATACAATACATTTTTAACACAGCTTAACTTTTTTTGCCTTTTTTTCAGTTTACTAACTACTGAACCTATTTTGTCGATCCACCTTTTGCTTCAATACAGGCTTAGGGCTTTCAGAGTGACAATACTGTGGCGTCCGTAACTAATTAACCGGAACTCCCCCCACTCTCCGAGTTTATTTCTTGAACTGTTTTAAAACTCTGGAGGTCAAGCACAAGCGTCGGTTTAGGTGAGAATACAGGTGCCTATTTATTGTTCTACGAAGCACAGGATGGAATGTTACAAAGTCCATAAATAAAGTAAGTAATGGTTTTTAACAGAAGAGGATGACTTGCTAGACCACGTTACAACCTTTGACGAAACGAGAAACCCCCACTATGAAATTGAATCAAAATTAGTTTGGCCATTATAACTGGCTATCAACTGATAAAGTGCTATTCAGGCTAAATATCATTATAAGATATTACTTCCGAATGATGAATAGATATGAATTCAGTATTGCATTAATAAGTACACCAGCAATTCGATCTGCGTGCAGTTGACTGTGAAAAAATTTTTGGAGCATTTTATCTTGGCATATTGGCAAGAAGCATCCATATTCGCCCACAAATAAAACTTCAAAACTCATGCGTCTACTGGTATAGTGATGTTAACTGTCCTCTGGGATTTTCGGGGCCAATTTTTTATTCATTTACAAGGACAATATTCTGTGAATAGTGAATACTGTTCTAACGTGCGTCCACATAAAGTACCTAGTAATTAAATTAGCCCACTTTACCTGTTTTTGAAAAATTAACAACAGTAACTAACACATGACATAATCTTTCTCTATTCTCCAGCAGTAAAATGTTGATGCATCTTTACACACGGTGTCTTTGCAGGCCAGTGACGTTTTAATCCAGCAGCATATAATCAAGTTCGCAAGGTCCGCCCTGATACTTTTATACTAAAGGACTGCAGAAGATCTAGTAACTCTCTGGTGGAAGCTTTCGTAAAGCAATATTAATAATTTCTCTATCTTTCTTTCAGTGGTTTTACTTGGCCGATGACTGACTTGATATTGATAGCAAAGCAGTTTCGTTTGGAGAATACAAGCCAGTCTCTAATAAATTTTCTATTAAAATTTTTTCACTGTTTGTAATCTCTTTTGCATTGCGCATGGTACATAAGTTGAAAATTAGGGCATCACTAATCTAACAATGAGACAGTTAAGTAAAAACGATTAATACGTTATCACAAACGCACTCTTTGAGTGTTCTAACAAATCTGAATAAATTTTACTTCTATAAACATGTTATAATACCCCTTCAGTCTTTCAGAATTTAGCGAGCACAGTTAAAAATTATGACTTCGATAACGGACTAACTATCCCGAAAGTTAATGCTATGAATGAAATAAATAAATGGATATATATTGTAGTCTAATTGCTACAGATGCTGAAGAGTAAAACCTGCGATAAGGAGAAAATGCCAGGATGCTCTCTTCAAAGATGTGATTTTGCTGCACGATAATGCCTCTGACCCCATACTGCCCAGAAAACTCGAGAGAATATCGAAAATTTGGTTTGAGAGGTGTTGTGGTTCACGTTACAGTCCAGACTTTGCGTCATTCAATTTTCATCTGTTCGTTCCAATCAATGAGTTTTTACGCGACATCAAGTTCGACATCGCAGTCAGGGAAGCTGTAGAAAATGACAAATCTCCTAAAACGATGGGATAAGTGCCTAAGTGCTAGTGGAAATTACGTTTAAAAGTAGTATTCTGTTAGTTTCAGTCATCGAATAAAACGTTTTTCGTCCACAGTCATTTGTTTCGTTAATTTTTGAACGTTCCTCGTTCACTAACTGTAAAATGAAAAACATTTCAAAATATTAAATGTACGTATATAAGAAATTAGGAGTCAACTTTGGTGTTGATGCCACAAAATTGAGTTTAAGATGGCACCTCTACTAAATTTTTGAATAACAAAGTATACATTGTTGCTACTTCTCTTTATTAATTCGCTGATGTCACATATTACTTGAAAATTTATACAGTCTTGCACTTTCAAGTAAGAACAATATCCAGTACAAATACAAAATTCCACCGGTTCATCTTCCTTAAAACTGTGGAAGCACATTTTAACAATATCTTTATTTTTGTGAAATTCTTAAACTTGTTAAACTCGTACTACTTAAATTGATGAAAACATGTTGCCTTGTTTACTACTCTTATAGTTGTTACCATTAATAGCGATAATATTGTATTAAATGGAAACAAACATTTTCTTTTAAATCTTATTATTTGCCTCGTTTTAGTATTAGTGGCAGACGCTGATGTTTACGGAATATAAAGAAAGTGTATGATGCTGTCTGTTAATTGTTTATTATACATTTAACTATTGTATAGTTAAATCCGCTTTTAGAACTTCTCTCATTAGGAACCTTTCAACAACTTTTTATATTTCCGTTCGTTTTCTATTCTTCGGAGTCTTACTCTAAACATTTATTACTTACTTAGGGCGTTCACTTTTTGTGGTTTTACATGTTACAGATAAAAACATTGTCTACGGAAAGAAAAATTACATTTCCCGCCGTCGCAACACTTTTATTTCTTTGGACGTTTCACTCGTTGCATGTCGCCTTCGTACACCATATTAAAATCTAAGAAGAATCATTTACGCATTGAAAGTGTTAAAGTATATATGGAGAAAAACGAACAATGCAATAACCGAATAGGTAAAGCTCCTTACTCTGAAATAATTACGAGTAATTTGTATGTGAAACTGCAGCAGTCGTTATTTACTGGTGCTATTTAAAGGCCATTCGAACGTATGTAGCGACATTGTTCACATTTTTATACTTATACCCCGTATGCAGTTTGCTACTCTTTTCTGTTTTATATCGCTACTACCGAGCCACAGTATTGTTATACAAATTATTGAAGTTGCGATATTTTATAATGAATTAAAATAGTATTTGAAATTGTTTTAATGTTAGTCAGTGTATCTGAATATTTTGGATGTATAAATTAATTCAAAAAATTTCTAATAATGTACATACATATATGTATATTATAATACCAGGTGGCAAAATGAAACAAAAGGCAAATGTGTAGATGAATGTAAAGGGTGTTTCAAATTTCGCGGTTTTTTTAAAGAATAAATAAAACACATAATATGCATTCACTTTCAAAAACTTTTTATTGGTAATTGAAGTATCAGTTATGATATTTATATGCGAAAAATAATATTTGCCAAATGGCCTACTCTTGCAGCTTCACAGACATCCACTATTTTGTTAAAATTTTCAATGACTTTTGACACAGTTGAAGCTCTATCTTACCAATAACAGGAATAATTTCGTCTTTCAAAGCAGGAATTGATTGTGAATTGTTTTTATAAACCTGATTTTTCACATAACCCCAAAGAAAATAGTCTAACGGTGTCAAATCACATGATCTTGGTGGCCAATTAATATCACCGTTTCTTGAGATTACACGTCCAGGAAATTTTTCTCTCAATAAATCAATTGATTCGTGTGCAAAGTGAGGTGTAGCGCCATCTTGTCGAAACCACATATCCTCTAGATCAATATTCATTAATTCAGGTCACAAAATTCGGTTATCATCCGACGATATCGATCACCATTGACAGTTACAGCTTTACCAGCAGCATTTTCAAAGAAGTAAGGTCCTATTACACCATCTGACCATAATGCGAAACCACCATGAAACAGTAACTCGTTTAGGATGCATAGGTTTCTCATGAATAACTCGTGGATTTTCCTCACTCCAGATACGGTAATTTTGTTCATTAACATAGCCACCAAGTTCAAAATGTGCGTCATCGAAAAACATTATTTCTTGAGAAAAATCAGCTGGTTGTTCATTGATGAAATTGACAAATGAACGACGTTTTAAATGATCTAATGGCTTCAGTTCCTGTGTTATTTGAACCTTATATGCCTTTAGAGCTAAATCCTTGTTTAAAATACGCCATGTTGTTGATCCACTAAGTCCAAGTTGTTGTGAACGTCGTCTAATGGACATTTCAGGATGTTCAGCAATACTTTCACGAACCAAACCAATATTTTCTTGCGAACGATCACGCAACTGTATTTTTCATTTTTTTGATCTTCCACGGAACCGGTCTCTTGAAATTTTTTAATAATTCGACCAATAGTGCTTTCAGATGGACGATTATGTAAACCATAAGATTCATAAAATTTTTTTAAAACTCTTTTCACAGAACGCTGATTTTCATAAAATAACTCAACAACTTGAACGCGTTGTTGTATAACACGTTCCATTCAAGAGTTTGAATCTAGAATAAGATATTTTGTTAACTTTGATAAGACGTCAACTCTTCTCTGTCTGTGTTGGACTACTTAATTATGCCGAAACAGTACATAAAAACTGATATTGCGTGTGTTATTAATTACTTTAAATGTGTTTCTGGAGATATACTTTGAATACAAATGTTAGTGTTTGCTGATATTTTCTTTTAACTTGTTATTTTTACTATTATTATTTTTATTATTATTATTTTTATTATTATTATTATTATATAGATAACGTATGCGTCATGATAATAAACTTCTGAATCACTAATTACTTCCATTTTTCCATATTCATTTTCACAGCTTATCATAATTTTTCATCTCTGGATTGTTTCCATTTAAAGTTAAAAACAACATCACTAAATTATGGATTTAATTTAATATAAAACGAAATGCCTTGTAATTATTCGGATTATATGTATGTACATGCATCCCTTTCAGTTTGACATTTAAAATATTTCATCATATACTTGTAATAAAGTAATTTAAATATCTATAATTGTAAAACTGTATTCAATGACTATTATGTATATGTAATAGGCAAAAGAAAATATTAGATTCATTGTCAGAAGTGGGATTCGAACCCACGCCCACAGAGTGGACTGCGACCTGAACGCAGCGCCTTAGACCGCTCGGCCATCCTGACACATTTTCCGCTCATAAAATGTATTTTCATGTATGAAAAGCGCTTAATATAATTATTATTTACTTATTTGAAATGTCTATATTTATTAAATTAAAGTGAATGTAGGAATGAATATTTTACTTACGTGTATTATGAAGGATTATGTATATATTGTCACGTTCATTTTTCACGATATAACTATATTTAACGATTTCTAGTTATTGGTAAATGTTTACCAGTTGAATTATATCTTGAAACGATTTCAAATTTCTACATGTTATTTTCAATTTTTACTGCTGTAGTTACAGATAATATTATTATTTAAACTCTTTAGTTCTTGTTTTTTGAATTGATGCACATGGAAATTGAAAAAGAGAAATTATTGAATATAAATAAAATGAAAATTAGGACTATAGCTAAAGAAAGACGGATTCTAACATATTGATTGGTGGAATTAAACTAGAGCAGATAGAAATATATAATATATCTGTCCAGAACCAGGAAAACAGAATCGAAGAGAACATAAATGAAAGAACAAAAGCAGTTAGATCTTTTAAAGAACAAGACAATGGTTTTGTCTGAGGAGAAAATACTAAATAAAATTAAGTCCTCAATAATTTATTAATGTGAAAACTGGGCAATTAATAATAAAATAAAAAGAAAATTTTAAGCAACCGAAGTGAGATTTTTAAGATAAGTGATATGTGAAATGAAAATCGGGAGTATACACAATGAAACTAAAAGAAATCAACTGAACAATAGATCTATAAAAGAAGAAATTGCGAAAAGACGATCTATATATCTAGCTTCGGCAATCTAAACTCACCGTAAGTTATGAATATAGCAAACGAAAACGGAGAATTGAAAAAAGGAAAACAATATATAAACTATTAGCTATGTCGAAAATTTGCCAGCTTTAAATAAAACAAATGAAAAATTTTAAATGCATTAAGAAAAGTAGATGCCAATGTATAGCTCATTATTTTGTACATTTTTTCTTGATTACGAAAAACTTCTTCAATCAAAAAAATTTGCACTGCCCTGAAAGGTAAAAACTGGAAATACTATATCTGAGCTTATAGAGGATGTAGTAAGCCTCTCCAATCTAGTTCCGCTAACACTCTTGTGCTATTAAACACGTTACGTCCATTTTTGCCAAAATTGGACATTTTGCTTTAACTGGTGTATCTTTATTTCCCTATCGTTGACTATACACACCGCAGGTTGCAAATGTTCACAATTAATAAGACTCTGCTTGTTTCACTATAGCATTTTTTCTTTTGAAGAAAATCTGGTTTGGCAATTATTGCAACTGATTACTGGAGCTATACACCCGTTCTCCACTTCACAGGATTACTTTAGCGAGGGGATTTTCAGATGCTATAATCAAACTATAAAAAATAGATCATTTTCATATCATTTGTGAGGAACATATTTCAATGCAGTCATTCAAGTTCAATTACCGAATACGACACGTTGAACATTTCTTCAAGCAGTGCTGATAGTAAATAAAAATCTTATTGCATCAAAAGAAAAGAATGCTGTGGAACTTACTTCTCTTAAAGTTCACTAGGAACCATCTTTGAATAATATAGACCCGTATAATGCAACGACCTCTCCAGAAACGCTACAAGAATTTTCCATAGTAACAAACGCATTCTTTTCCTTTCAAATATATACAATGAACACTGCTTTAAATGAATTTTATCTTAAGACCTCTTATTTGCTGATTGCATATATTGCAATACAAAAAAAAACTGAAAAGCGTTTCATGGGAATTTAATATTTATTTAATGCCAAATGAAAATACTACAGAACTTTTCAATAGGCCTAGAATAAATTATTGCTTACTCCACTACGACCTTTTCAGATATATTGTAGTCCTTATATCTTTCTGGAGTCTCTGACTTCTTTGACTACGACTCTTAATTGGCTTTGATTACATAGGCCTTTTGTCTTGTAATGTTGATCAACTTTTAGAATTTAGCCCTGATAATTCTAGATCACACACTTCTAATATGGTATCCTCGTCGGACACTAGATCCAATTTCCTCTAGGATGTTAATTTTAACAACTTTAAGTAACTTTATCTGTAGACGGCCCTTCCTGACTTATTTCTTCCATGTAGGGTTCTTGCCCTGTAACTCTAGAACCTAAAATAAGCAGCAAAGGAAATTACAGTCTGTCCGATCAGAGCGAAATCAGTGACATAGAATATCAATACATTCAAACTCCCTTACGTGAGGCAACGGTCATTTCAACTGAGACTGTGAATCAGCACCTCTTAAAGTTCTTGGCCAATAGAAGATAGATGAACGAGGAATTATGAAAATCAGCAGAGGATGACTTTTCCGACAACAGAATGAGAAAGCAGCATTATTTGAAAGTACAGGGCTTGGATATAGTTTTAGACTAAAAATAACAAATGATTACTGCTCAATATGATCAATCTTTAGATAAAGTAAAAATAATTGCATTTCACATGTCTTTACTTGAATTGTGTCAACTCCTAATTTTAAATAATTAAATACTGCAAAATGTTTTCAAACAATATTTTGTCATGACTGTATATTTTGTACTTTCTCTAAAAGAAACGAATAGATTTATCCATTGGGTAAACTATACTCAGTATTTGCAAGAGCTTTCGACAAGTAGTTATCCAGGAATATCTGGAATATTATGTTTCTTAATGTACATTATCATTTATCATCATTTAAAAAAAATAACGAAAAGAAACTTTCAGCTACATAGTAATTTTTTTAATATTAATAATACTACAAAAAATAATTGCATATAACTGAAACATATTTATAATAAAGATAATAATACCAGTATTCAGTATGACCACCTAGTTATGGAGTGTCATTCCATTCTACCAATAATATTTAAATCTGGACCTTGTGATGACCATTAATTATTGATATATAATTAAAGTTTGTGCAACTCTTTGCTGCTCAATTTCATTCAAATAATGTTTAACAATCCTAGCGGGATACTCCGGCGTTAATTTTCCAGGAAATTTAATTAATGGGCCAACTCCTTGCGCAGATATACATCCTAATACTTGCACAGACCTACTTCCATGTTTTATTATCGACTATATATGTACATGCTTCTCCAATAATTCTGTAAACATACAGTTTCCTTTTGGATCCCAATATTTCAAATTTGCATTCAACTGTCAAAGGCAGACGTCGTCACTCGTCCAGTGTACAATGAATTCCTGCATACTCCAACCGCTTATGTTTATTACCCCTTCGCGGTAGTGGGTTTCCTCTTGTAACACGACCTCTAAGTCCGTGTTTAATTAAATGGCGTCAAACGGTAAAAGAATGCATAATCTATCAATCTATAAAGATCTTCTGTTAATTCTTTAGGTAATTTCGTCTTATTTCGTAAGGATGTCAATCATAAATATCGATCATGATTTTCTTTTACTTTTCTGTCCTCTTTTTATCAGCCATCAGACCGGCAACTTCGTGCATTTTGATAATTTTAAAAATCGAAGACTTAAGCCCTGCGGATGAAAAAACTCAAGTGGCGATTTTCGTCAGATATTCCAGACCTTATAAGAAATTAACCTAATCAGAATACGGATGATAGAATAAAATGAAACGTTTCTTACAGTATCGGTTTACAATGTCATAAAATCAAATCCATTATAATTGAAAACAACAATTCAACTGAACGTTTTAAAATCTACTTATATTACGCACAAACTATTCTTAAGCAGGTATAATTCGTTTCAGGATATTTTAATTTGATTAAGTAGCCAAGTAAGTACTTGAACATTCTCTACGGTGAGGGTTTAATGAAACGTAAACACATCTAAGATGTAAGCTGTTCCTTATTTTAACAGCCAGAGTAGTACTAAATAAGTAAGCGAACTTAATTTGTTTATTACGAATATTGGTTCTAAATTTAAAATTACTTAACATCGTATAATTAAAATGGCATTAGAGCTTAACATATCTTAACATTTAAGTAATACAGTTTATATTCATTTTCATTAGTAGAAAAATATTTTGCTACTTAACTAAGCTTAAGTCTTCGATTTTTAAAATTATCAAAATGCACGAAGTTACCGGTCTGATGGCTGATAAAAAGAGGACAGAAAAGAAAAAGAAAATCATGATCGATATTTACGATTGACAACCTTGCGAAATAAGACGAAATTACCTAAAGAATTAACAGAAGATCTTTATAGAATGATAGATTGTGCATTCTTCTACCGTTTGACGCCATCTAATTAAACACGGACTTAGAGGTCGTGTTACAAGAGGAAAACCACTACCGCGAAGGAGTAATAAACATAAGCGGTTGGAGTATGCAGGAATCCATTGTACAGTGGACGAGTGACGACGTCTGCCTTTGACAGTTGAATCCAAATTTGAAATATTGGGATCCGCCATCTAATTAAACACGAACTTAGAGGTCATGTTACAAGAGGAAAACCACTACCGCGAAGGAGTAATAAACGTAAGCGGTTGGAGTATGCAGGAATCCATTGTACACTGGACGAGTGACGACGTCTGCCTTTAACAGTTGAATCCAAATTTGAAATATTGGGATCCAAGAGGAAACAGTAAATAGTAAGGTGGGAAAACATATATTTTACTATAAGAAACACATAAATAATGATAGTTCGGCTAATTCAAGCTAAGTAAATCCTGTTAAACGTGTATAACAATTTACAAGAAGAAAATGCCGAAGTTACAGAAAAGGCCATTATAGGAAGAACGTTGAAAACTGGTGTCTGCTACAGCACAGTTTATAATATGCGCGAAGCATGGTATTACGGAAAGAAGAGTTAGAAGTGATAAAGGATCCACAAGAAAAATACCAAGTTGAAGCTTTGATATCATTCGACGAATAGCATACAGTATGTACAAGCAAGGGGAAGCTGCCACATTAAATAGCTTACAAAAAATTAAAGAAAATACCGAAATAGCCTTTAGAACAATAATATGGAGATCATTAAAGAAAAATGGTTTCCGATTTGGGATAACAGACGAGTAACATTTTAGAATGGCGTCTCCGAGGATACAAAAATTACGCCAAGAATATTTAATCAACACGAAAAAATTACACGATGACGGGTGTGATCGATGATTCACATATGTACATGTTTATTAGATATACCCCCTTCCAAAGGAAAAGAATTATTATTTTGCGCGCTGGTTCTGGAAGCGGTTGGATCAACGAAGTGTTACTTTCGGCTAAAGAAAGAACAAAAATTATAATGTTGTCTATCACGAGGATATCACAGTACCATTATTTGGAGAATCTTTTACCATTTACTCAAGAGAAGTGCCAGTGTCATATCATTCCCGATAGGTGAAAGAGCTACCAAATTGGAACAGTACGAAGGCCGAAATATCGGAGTTTTTATTCAAAAAATGTTATAATAATGTTTACGCAAAAAGTCAATTATTTAAAACAAAAATTTTTGAAAAAGAATATGTTGTAAATAGTGTGGCTACGGCTGCAGAACACGCTATTCTACTTTTGCCTTCATATTGATGTACACTATCGCTCATAAGTGTTTGGTCACTCACATTTAACCCGCAAATTGTAACAAAAATCAAAATTGAAATACTAATACCTTTTTATTATTTACGTATATGAAAAATATATATTTTTACATCTAAAATATATTGTTGTATTATATAATATATTTAACTAAATTTTTAGACTCGTCTATATGACCTCCTTTATTTTTAATCACTGCACACACGCAATCGAGGCATTTTTTCGTTTAATTTTCGTAATATCTCAGGATTTACTTTAACCCATGCCTCAAATATTAACAGTAGATGTGGGGGCCGATTTTCTCACCTCTCGGTCAAGTTCTTCCCACAGCAACTCGATGGAATTTAAATCGGGGCTCTAGGGAGGCCACGGCCTTTTATGGTTCCCTCGTCCTACAATTTCTGTAAATATTCTCGGCATGGTTTGGAAGTGTGTTTCGGGTCATTATCTTGTTGGAAGATAAAATTCTGATCCGAAATTTTAATTCCGGAGGGGATTGCGTTTTCCTCTAATATGCGCGGTGGTGAAAGTGCCCGGGAACAATGTATAGCCCCTACTGTTAAGCACGGTGGAGGTTTAGTCATGATATGGAGTTGCTTTTCTGGATCAAATGTGGGCGGTCTCGTAAATATCGAAGATGTACCAAAAAAGAGCAGTATATCTTTTTTGGTACATCTTCGATTTTTACGAGATCGCCCACATTTGATCCAGAAAAGCAAGCCCATATCATGATTGATCTTGTTGAAAGATAAAATTCTGATACGAAATTTTAATTTGAGAGGGGATTGCGTTTTCCTCTAATATGCGCGGTGGTGAGCGTGCCCGGGAAGAATGTATAGCCCCTACTGTTAAGCACGGTGGAGGTTCAGTCATGATATGGAGTTGCTTTTCTGGATCAAATGTGGGCGGTCTCGTAAATATCGAAGATGTACCAAAAAAGAGCAGTATATCTTTTTCCCGGGCACGCTCGCCCACAGGCCTTTTCACGTAAACATGTCGCCGTGAACCGAAAATCTCAAATTCGAATTCATCGGACCACACTTCGTCTTCTACGGTCCAATTTTGGTGATCGTGTGCCCACTTTAAACGTTTCTGCTTGTTTTGCTTGCGTAGAAGCGGCTTCAGCATTGCAATTCGTTCATGAAGACCGGCTTCTTTTAATCGCCGTTAACTGTGGAAACACTTATGGGTTTTCGACGAACAGTATTCATTTCTGCTGTGATCTCTGAGGCTATTTTTCATCTATTTCTCTTGTTTGTTATCACCATTGCAAGATCCTCTGCTGAGGTTGTTGTCCTTGGTCTCCCTTTTCGAATTCTGTTCAACACACTTCCACATTCGCGGTGTATTTTGATGATATAACCCACGGTGGACTGATTTAAGTTCTGTGGCAATTTCGCGGTTGCTTTTGACAGTTTTATGGTATGCGATTACAAACGATTGTGTTTCTACACTCAATTCTTTCCGTTTAGGAATTTCTAACCGATTTAACTTCTTCGAAGCACATGACGGTATAACTATGAGCACCTCACAAAAATTAACTGCAATTTTGCCAAAATACCCAAGAATAAATACTAGTATAGTTTACAATAACACCCTACCTTAAAATAAAATCATAACAAACGAAAATTTCCAAGAATTAAGAGACCTAATCCCTTAAGTGTAATTATTCTACCTGGACTTTTATTAGGGTATCATCATTCATTGTGAATAATAGGGTAATCGCATAATTATTTTTGAATAAGCTTTAATAGATTTTAATATTTACTATTAAACTATTTCTTACTACAGAAATAAATTTTATAATTACAACTTTTCTATAGAAACTGTAATGAAACAAGGGTGACCAAATACTTATGAGCGGTAGTGTATATTTAATCCGATCGAGTTGATTTGGAGTCAGTTGAAACAATATGTTAGCCGCACTAACGATCCTCCCAAATTTAGCAAATTAGTTTTAAATCGTATTCGAGAAGCGATTGCTAATACAACGCCAGAAAAATGAAAGAATTATTTTAGACATACAATTAAGATAGAAAATGTATATCTAGAAAATGTCATTATTCATCAAGAATTTATAATTAATTTAAATGAAATTGATGGACCTTGATTGACCTTGAGGTGCAAATGAGGAAAAATATGCGAAAAAGTGTTTTCTAGAGTATGATTTTTTTCTTACATACATGTATGTATGTCATTTCCAAGAATTTGTCAGGTACTTTATTAATATTGGATTATTATTAACATTACCAATAAATAAATGCAGTTATTATAAATGGATAATTATAGAGAAAAGTCTTATTTCGAATGGGTTTGACCATTGTGTGTTGTACCACATAAAAGAATTTAAATTTTTGTTTATAATACATATAAGATTAAAAATAATAGTTTGCTTTTATTTATAATAAAGCACTATATATATAACAATAATAAATAAAACCTCGCTTCTTATATGTGCATGTAAATTTACATTACATACATACATACACACACATATATATATATATATATATATATATATATATATATATATATATATATATATATATATATATATATATATATTTATAAATTATTGCACGCATTACCTGAATCTCATCTACATTATCGTCAGCTTATCACACCTGTAAAAGTACATGCTTTCTATTCAGTCAAATTAAAATATTTTGAAACGAACAACAAATATAACGAAGCAGTCATCGATAAGGGACAGACCACCTGAGTAAAATTAATCAAGAATATTTTTGCAGAAACTACTTTCTCTTTCATTTAACAATACATTTTCAATTCCTAGAACTTATGAGAGTAAAAGTGGAATATTATTAAATATGGAAACAAGATTGTTAAAGAACTGAATTTTGTGCAAAGTGGTCACTCATCTATGCACAGCATAAGTACTTCTGTTTACATTGAGAGAATTTAATTAATTGTAAATAAACATTTGCATGTAATCTTTTCTCTATTAATAGCCTGTCTATTAATAATATCTATATTACCAATTGATGCAACAAATCTGTCTTTTGACATTATACTAATTCAGTCAAATAATGAACTGATTGATATAGTACTGATTAATCTCGTAACCTACAAGGGTGGTCCCATAAGTACCCGGCCTGACCTAGAGATAGCGGTAGTTATTTGAAAATATCTCTGCCACGTTGTTTGGCAGACATCAATAGTGAACGTTTTCAGTGAACTTGTAAAAATGGAGAAAATTGGTCATCGGTACGTGATACAATACTTTTATTTGAAAGGCCACAGCCCAACCGATATAAATGCTGAACTGGATTCTACTCTGTGTGTGTCTGCTCCTTCGTTTGCAACAGTGAAATATTGGGTAGCAGAGTTTAAACGAGGCCCTACGAGCTGCCAAGACGGGCATCGCAGTGGACGACCAAATGAGATGATGACTTCAGAAATGGTGAAGAAAATCCACAAAGCGGTACTGGATGATCGTCGACTGAAAGTGCGCGAGTTAGCAGACATAGTAGGCATTTCAAAAAGTGCAGTAGATCGCACATTATCTGAAAATTTGGACATGAGAAAGCTTTGTGCAAGATGAGTGCCGCGTTTGCTCATCCTCGAGCAAAAACAGTGTCTTGATGATGTTTCAGTTGAATGTTTAGCAAAGTTTCACGACAACAAAGGAGAATTTTTGCGCCGTTTCATTACCATGGATGAAACATGGGTCCATCACTACACACCCGAGACAAAAGAAAAGTCAAAACAATGGACTCAAAAGGGAGAAACGGCTTCAAAGAAGCCGGAGACCGCTTCATCTGCAGGCAAGGTCATGACATTGGTTTTTTGAAATGCACGTGGAATAATTTTCACAGACTATCTTGAAAAAGGAAAAACTATCAATGGCGAGTATTATAGGAACTTATCGCAACGTTAGAAGTAATAAATCAAGCAAAACGGTAGCATTTGGCTAAGAAGAAAGTGTTCTTTCATCAAGACAATGCACAAGCTCACAAATCCGTTTTTGCAATGGCCAAAATTAATGAATTAAAGTTAGAATTGCTACCTCATACACCCTATTCGCCAGATGTAGCCCCCTCGGCTTATTTTCTGTTCTTGAACTTGAAAAATGGCTCAGTAGTCAAAGATTTTCCAACGATGAAGAAGTGATGTCGGCAGTTAATGGCTATTTTGAGGACAGTTCTTATTACAAAAAGGGTATCAAACTCATTGAACATCGCTGGAAAAAGTGCTGAAAGGAGATTATGTTGAAAAATAAATATATTTCTTTCCAAAATTTTTGTGTTTTCTTTGATGGGTCGGGTACTTCTGGGACCCTCTCGAATGTTGCATTTTTTAGATTTACTGCAAAATATAACAAACAAAGAATATTATATTGTACTTTATTCATAATTGTCACATCAACACCTCACCAAAACTATATGAAATAAATATGAGCATTTTTTAAATTAATCGACTTAATTTTATGGATTACAAAGAAAGTTCCCAGAACTCATTTAACTAAGATACTCAAAAGAGTTATTGCATCAAACTTAAAAAGCCAAGAATTAGTTTAATTAATAAAACATTTAATCAAGCAGGAAAATAAATACGGAAAACGTAGCGTATATCTGCACATATTAAAAATAAGTCACAAGGGAAGATATTCCATCTTATGTAGAACAAAAAGCAAAACGTAGTGCTACCAAAGTAAAGTCAAAATTATATATGAAAATTTACAAGTACCATCAGTGACATCTTTGGCTAATTCTGGTAAGACTAAGTAACTTACACTAATATCACAAGAGAAGCAACCCACAATCCAGAGAATAAAGCAAAGTTGTATGAAAATGACTAATGTATAGCAGAGATGCAAATCATTCAGCAGTTTAACCTCTATGGTAGGTTATGGGGACTGCTCTTGATATTTGTGGAGACGCGGCGGGAACGATTGGTAATATAATTATTTTATTATAAAAGTCAGTGAATCGCTGTCATTATAGTTTTAAAATATTGTTAGCTCGCTATATCCACGGTGAATGTTTCTGAACTACGAACTTTCGGTTTTTATATAAATTATCAAGAAAAAGTATTAAGTCAAGTTCTTTATTTTCAAATAAAGTTTCTAAAAACTGCAATTTTAACTGAAAATATATAAGTAAACTATTCTAGACACATTTTGCAGGCAACCTAGACGCCAAATTTATTTGAAAGCGTGGCGCTAAATATTTGATTAATATAGATTTGAACGAGTAAGTGGAAGTGGAAATTTAAACATGTACATAAAACAGGCTTTCTACGGAGCATGTTAACTGTTAAACTGTATTGCACATACTGAAGAAGCAATAACAATATCTCCTCGGCAAACCGAGTAATTCGCATCTTGTAATTAATATACTAAATAATTATAACAGTTCATTTTTTTACAGATTGGATTAGGAAGAATATTATAATTTATGTGTAAACACATTCAGAGCGGGAAAGAAATAATGAAGTTAAGAAAACGTAAGTAAATGTAGTTTATAAATATGAATTTCATTCATTCATTAGTAAACATTTAATTCTGTTTTCAAGTTTATGAAAGTGTCGATACGAATTTTAATTTGAGGCTAAATTTATTATTAATAGTATGTTTAACAAGTAAATAGTGCGGTCATTATTTATTTTACATTTAAACAATTTATTTTATTAATTTTTGTGTGTTCTACAAAATTTATTTCAAAAAACATAAATTCGTAAATGTTCTTCTAAAACGAACAGTTTTCGGTGATAATTAAAACCTATTTGTTTTAATTAAATGGGGATGAGCAGCAATGAAACAATTAAGTTTGGATTAAAAAATTGTTTATTACAAGTTTTGTGTATTTTAAAATATTCCACGAGATTTATTTTCAGTTGTAAATATACTAAAGGGTGTTTCAAAATGCGCGGTTTTTTTAAGAATAAATGAAATATAGATGGCGCACTGAATTTGTCTGGGTATGTGGGCATTTAAAAAGTGTGATGTATGATCTTTATGAAAATGGTACACGGCACAACAACGTGTTCAAATTGTCGAATTATTTTATGAAAATCAGCGTTCTGTGAAGAGTTTTTAATAAATTACGTGAATTTTATGATTTACATATCTGAAAGTACTATTGGTCGAATTATTAAAAAATTTCAAGAGACCGGTTCCGTGGAAGATCAAAAAAGTGAAAAATACAGTCATAGTGGTCGTTCACAAGAAAATATTGGTTTGGTTCATGAAAGTGGTGCTGAAGATCCTGAAATGTCCATTAGACGACTTTCACAACAACTTGGACTTAGTGGATCAATAACATGGCGTATTTTACACAAGAATTTAGCTCTGAAGGCATATAAGGTTCAAATAACATAGGAATTGAAGACATTAGATCATTTAAAACGTTATTGAGAGAAAAATTTCCTGGACGTGTAATCTCAAGAAACGGTGATGTTAATAGGCCACCAAGATCATGTGATTCGACACCGTTAGACTATTTTCTTTGGGGTTATGTGAAAAGCCAGGTTTATAAATACAATCCACAATCAGTTCTTGCTTTGAAAGATGAAATTATTCCTGTCATTGGTGAGATAGAGCCTCAATGATATCAAAATGTCAATGAAAATTTTAACAAGAATGGACGCCTGTGGAGCTGCAAGAGGAGGCCATTTGGCAGATATTATTTTTCGCATGTAAATGTCAATACTGATACTTCAATTACCAGTAAAAACTTTTTGAAAGCGAATGCAAATTGTGTGTTTTATTTATTCTTAAAAAAACGCGAAATTTGAAACATCCTTTAGATAGACCGCTGTGTGACATAGATGTGCGCTTGATAATAGGTAATAAATAAAAAAATAAATAGTAAGTTATAATTTACAAAATGTGGTGAAACACTTACCGTTTTATGTATCTTTAGTGAAGTCACAAACTGGATAGGATCTGTTAAATGTTTGGGGCATAAGATATGTTTTCACAGTTCTTTCAGCAAACCTAGTATGCCGTGGGGAGAAAATATTTATATATGTAGAAAACAACCATTCTACCGTCTAATTATTGTATAATTGAAATATTCTTTGAAATTAATTAACGAATCTGTAGGGACAGTACAATATAACGAAGATGTTTAGTGTAGGTTGCTAACTTGAAAATTTGTTGTAAAATAATAATTAATAAACACGATATTAATTTTCATAGAAATCTTTGTAAATTAACATTTTTTTCATCAAAGTGGAATATCTTGAAGCCGTTTATATCAGCATGGAGTTTATAATATAAATAAATTTGCTTTATTATGTAACGAGAAATCTGAAAATGTAATAATATACAGGGTGCTACATTTAAAATAACAAAATTATGTAACGTATGTATATACAAAGCTAAATAGATTGTACGTTTTAAAATAATTTTACGCTGTAGAGTACTTGATCACAAAAAACTTTTACTTAAATATGTTTGTAAATGATTAGTTTCAGCGTTTAAGAAAATATGAATGCTATTGTTTCATATATAAAGAGTTTTTATATCTTTGAACATAATATAAATATTCCAATGTTCAATTAAAAAAAAAAACATGTCAATACATTGTTGGTAATCTTGGATAAGTAAACGGAAAAATGTCTAGATTTGACTTCAAGAATTATATTTTCACGTTTAATAAAATAGTTTACTGAAAGAAGCTGGTTAAGACTTGTGAAATGAGTAATAACACTATTTCTTATGAAGTACTGTTCGTCATTCATGTTCCTAAATTTCATTTTGTGACGCTGATGTACATATGTGCCACACACTAACTTTTTTAAAAAAACTACAACAAATATTCGAAATTTAAATAATAGGCTACACGATTATAAAACGCTTAAACAATATTTCTTAAGGAATCGGAATTTAATTCATTATAGGCCATGAGTACACGATTCCTTTTAGGTTCGATTATTATTGTAAATTTGAGATTTAAGTTTACCCAAGCAAAACTGAGGTAACCAATCTATTAAATCATATCTTCTTCAGCGATCTGGAAATACTTCGTTAAGGTAACGTGCCACACGTCCTGTAAAGTGTAGCGGTGTCTCATCCATTAGGAATTTATTTGCCTTTAAATTTCTATTAATAAAGAATGGGCCATTAAAGACACTATTAACTACTTCAGCCTAAATATTAAGTCCATTAGAAACTGAGCGGTAATTTCGGGAGTTTACTGAGCTATTCAAAGAAAGCGATGGATCATCTGTGGAAACTATTCTTCTTAAAATGTTATTTTCATTTATACAATTAAACATAATTTCGCGAAATTTTTTTTAATAAAAAAGCTGATCGTTGGAAAACAATTTGAGTTTGTATTTTTAAATATTTTAATTACAAAAGTCTTGGATATGTCGACAACGTGTGAGACCCAACTATATCGATTTATTTTCTTTTTAAGAATGAAAAGGCCTAATGTTAGCTAAGTTCAAAGCGGTTTAAAAGTCTAGAATTTTCACATGGATCCCCTAGTTTGTTCGTTTTATTGTTATTGGCTGGTCCTGAAAGTAGCACATGTTTCCGCAATAACGTTCTTCTTTCGTTCTTAAGGCTGCCTTAAAACGTACTCCTCAGCAGGGAATGAATTCGCCTTACGTAGTTAGCAGCCATCTACAAAAACAAAAACAGGCTGACTATGTGGAGATGGTGTTTTTGAGATATTTTGCCTGAGCTCGACTAGTTGTTTTCCGCCAAAGTTTTACTCATCTTTTCGAACGAATAATTGGACCTGTGGTCGCCGGATACCATTCGAATTTTGATGGCATTCGTGAAAGGGTTGTTCCCGCTAAGTACCGAATTTGGTGAGTGAATTTTTGCTAATCGCCGAGATATTAACATATAAAATGAACAGCGTTTTAATTAAGCGATGTCGCGAAGATCCTTAGGAACGTTAAATATAATTAAATTCTCTATCGCATCTCTAAGAACGATGTTATTTTATATAACAGCATCCAAAAACTACCACTTCACATAACACATTCTATGCAGTTGAAAGAAACAGATGGTAATATTTTTTAGAAGTAGCTTGTTACAAAAAATATCTATAACATTTGCAGAAATCTAAAGGTAATCGAAAAGAACACTAGTTGATTCAAACAAAATATTTCTTCTGCCCCTTTATGTGGATTAATAACAATCATTAAGATACTTCGAAAACACCATTCCGTATCTTAAGGAAGAAATTGCTAAAACAAGTAGGGTAAAATCGAAAAAGCAAATCTTTGAGCAATCTCGAATAAGAGAATTCTTGCAGGATAACAATTTCAAGAAATATTTAACTGAAGTTAAAATACAAGTATGGCAGGCAATATTTTTGGTAAAAAAAAAATCGTCGCTTTATTAAGATGGTGCAGAAGAACTGCTAAATATATATCAAAAAATAGGTTGCGAAATGTCCTTGAAAACGCATTATTTACGTTCGCATTCGTATTATGAAGGTCGTAAAGTAAAGTTTACATTTCTGGCAACTTTTTAGTATGAAATCTGCAGCATTCGGTTTCTGAATGCGCAGTACGTTTGGTCTATTGAAGCTTATTAGAAAGTGCAACTAATGCATATCTTCTGCAAAAAAATGGTGTATTACGTTCAATGAAGGCAGGACAAACGAGTTCGACAAAAATTGAAGTGGTCGGCCATCAGTTGATACGGGCAAGTTGAAAGAGAAAGTGAACGAAAAGTTCACGAAAACAGATGGTTCATATTGGACACTTTACGCTACTTTTTCCCAGATATCTCGAGTTCTCTCTTACACCGGATGGTAGTACTCTTTGATTGTCTTACTCTATATCACGATTATTGTAATGTATTTCTCAAGACTATAACGAGACAGGAGACATTGGTTTCGTACGAAACACCTTAGTCCAATAGGCAGACAATGGATTGGTATCACACAAGTTCACCTTCAAGAACAAGGAAGGAGAAGCCATATATAATCACAAGAACACTTATGGTAGCTACCTTTTGGAATTGTGAGGGCTTACTGCTAGTTGAGTTTACGCTAAGAGAGGAGGCAGTAATGTTATCAGCTTATTGTGAGGTGAGGCAAGTTGTCCTTGGCTTCATGCAATTGTAGTAACAAAACAAAGTTTGCAGAGCAAGAGAAGTTACGAGTATCTCCTCCTATACCTTTGACTTAGCGCTAAGTGGCTTTCATGTTTTTCAGAAAATAATCGTGTTTTTTGGGGGGAAACAGAAAATAATGAAAAGTAACTTCGTATTTATAGTCTTTGGTGGTAGATGAGTACAACAGTGACATTAAGAAATTCGTATCACGTTATAAGAAGTTCCTAACTAATAATGACGACATATTTTCTGCTTTAATTGAATAATACCTAAACGGATGATTCTCTCGTATTTTCTTGAAAACATTGGAACAGTACGGAATGAAGTGAGCACTGTCGTCAGTACATGCGCTGAACAAAACAAAATCAAGGTATCAGAATTGAAAACACGATAGGAAATTTCCGTTGTGCGTTGCATCATGACAATCCCAATAAAGTCCATAAACGAAGTGATAAGAAGCAGTGGGTCATTTTTTTTTTGTAAACTTGCATTGGTATAAAGCACAATTGCTTTAAAATTTTTGGATATTTTGGTTAAACTTGTTAATCTTTGTAGACAAAAAATTAGGTACCGGCAAAAAGTATTAGAATATTGGAAAGTAGTATAAAAATGTAAGTGTATGAAAATATATTTTATTTCCGAATAATTTGTAGAGCAGTGCTATTCGAAAATCAGTTTCGAAGGTTAATGGAATACTTTGATAATTTATTTACGATCGTAATAGCTACGCGAAAACAAAGTTCGTGTTACTAAAATACACGAAAACAGTTTTCATCACATATAAACTACTTGTTTAATGTATGTGACAATACTACAAAAGGAAATATAAATAGCCTTTAGAGATGGCAAAATAATTCAAATCATTTTATAAAAGAATAAGAACAAAAGAACTACATTAATTAACACAAATAGGACTTATACGAAAATCTAAACAAACAAACTTATAAATAAAATCAATAAAGGCAACATAACTACTAATATAATGTTGAGAATTAGCACCTACCATATGATAATGTAATAAATGAATAGAAAAAAATGTCTGTATAAGTATACTACCTTGCTACGACATTATACGATTTTAAACTTGGTTTAGATTAAAAATACTGCTGTTAATTTCGCTAAGATATGTATGACAAATTTGAGTGACAAACTTATGTATGCAATATAGTATGATTTTCTTTGTGTGTAGTTAAATTGGAAATCCATATTTCCATAATTAAACTATACATTTACACATGATACATATCGATTTTTCATTTTAATCTTTACATTCATGAAGGATATACTTTTTATTTACAGAATCTCTCCAAGAAATACAAAAACGTTTTTTTTATATTCATTATAATTTAATCTAAAAGATATGCTTTTCATGAAAACCAAGGTAAAAAGAACCCTTATCAATCAATATTCATACTCTGTACACGTATTTTGAGAAACCTATAAGTCAGCATTTCTTAGTCTTAAAACATTTGGACTTATGTATGCCCCCGCAAACTTTTATGGATCTTTTTAACGGCCTATATTCCACGAACTCATAGAGGCCAGAATTTAGTATTGGACCCCTGTCGGCATTGAACACATGGTTTTTATTTTTCACAATAAAGATGCTCCCGTAAGTGTCTAAATCACGGTAATTGTTTATATTTTTGATTAAATATAGGCAATCCGCGGTTACACTATGACTATATTCTAACACATACTTCGCTAAATTGGATTTCTCAGGGATTAAATTTGATGTGTGGATATATTATTTATATTGGGTTTATTGAACATTTTGTTTCACCGATGTATTTTTTGTCACAATCTCAGCAATTTATTTCATACATCCCGGATTTCTGATTAACTTCGATTTTATCAATCTCATTTACTAAAAGAGATTTTATAGAGTAGGACCGAAGTGTAACTTGAAATCCATTTTCTTTAAAAACTTCATTTAATTTTTTTGTAACGGGAGAAACAGTAAGCATATAAATTGTTTATCCTTATTGTTTTGAGGCGATAAGCAAGTAGTATGACGAATTGTCTTTTTTAAGTTTGCGTTTCTAATTAGTTTCATAATTATTTCCGAATCAAAACCATTGTATCTCGCGATGTTTTTAATAAAATCTAAAATTGTATCTCACTTTTACCAATACGAAACAGCAAACGATTGATAAGAAAGTTGAAAGCAATCATCTTTTGTTATTTGCTATGATGTGAATCCACCTCGATAAACCTGTTAACACTAGTTTCTTTTCGATAAATATGAATTTCTGTTTTATGGTTATTTCCAATTAGGATATCTAAGAAAGATCAGCTACCACTGTTTTAAGTTAAGTGCGTACGCCAAAAATCGCGAAAATATATAAAGGTGTTTCAAATTTCGCGGTTTTTTTAAAGAATAAACAAAACACGTAATTTGCATTCACTTTCAAACATTTTTTATTGGTAATTGAACATGACATTTACATGCGAAAAATATCTGCCAATTGGCCTCCTCTTGCAGCTCCACAGACGTCCACTCTTTTGTTAAAATTTTCAATGATATTTTGACATAGTTGAGGCTCTATCTCACCAATGACACGAATAATTTCATCTTTCAAAGCAGAAACTGATTGTTAATTGTTTTCATAAACCTGACTTTTCACATAACCCCAAAGAAAATAGTCTAGCGGTGTCAAATCACATGATCCTGGTGGCCAATTAACATTACCGTTTCTTGAGATTACACGTCCAGGAAATTTTGCTCTCAATAAATCAATTGATTCGTATGCAAAGTGAGGTGTAGCGCCATCCTGTTGAAACAACATATCCTCTAGATCAATATTCATTAATTCAGGCCACAAAAATTCGGTTATCATCCGACGATATCGATCACCATTGACAGTTGCAGCTTCACCAGCAGCATTTTCAAAGAAGTAAGGTCCAATTACACCACCTGACATAATGCACACCAAACAGTAACTCGTTTAAGATGCATAGGTTTCTAATGAATAATTCGTGAATTTTCCTCACCCCAGATACGGCAATTTTGTTTATTAACATAGCCACCAAATTCAAAATGTGCCTCATCGGAAAACATTATTTTTTGAGAAAAATCAGCTGGTCGTTCATTGATGAAATTGACAAATCAACGACGTTTTAAATGATCTAATGGCTTTAGTTCCTGTGTTATTTGAACCTTATATACCTTCAGAGCTAGATCCTTGTGTAAAATACACCATGTTGTTAATCCACTAAGTCCAGGTTGTTGTGAACGTCGTCTAGTGGACATTTCAGGATCTTCAGGAACACTTTCACGAATCAAACCAACATTTTCTTGTGAACGATCATTACAACTGTATTTTTCACTTTCTTGATCTTCCACGGAACCGGTCTCTCGAAATTTTTTAATAATTCGACCAATAGTTCTTTCAGATGGACGATTATGTAAACCATAAAATTCACGTAATTTTCTAAAAACTCTTTTCACAGAACGCTGATATTCATAAAATAATTCAACAATTTGAACGCGTTTTTGTACCGTGTACGAAGCCGTTTTTATAAATGTCATACATCACACCTTTTAAATGCCCACATACCCAGACAAATCTAGTGCGCCATCTATATTTTATTTATTCTAAAGAAATACTACAAAAGCTTTCGTGTAATCTCGGAAACAGATACGCGAATTTCACAAACACTATCCGGATATACAAGAACCACCTCAGGCAATTCTTACGCGCAGGAGCATGTGGCTAGAAGCAGTTTCTTATTATTCAAACAATTTTTCCACAATAAAATCTTTAATATTACAGTTCAACCCAGAACAATAGTCATCCAAGAAAGCAAAATAAAATTTAATAGTACTGGTGTTCACACAAAGGTACAAGCTATTCGAACGAATTACATTGTACCAATAACTGCCATAAAAACATTGCAAAATACTTCTTTAGTATTAATGGATCAAATGAAAGCAGTAGATGAGGCGCAAACAGTACTATGTACTTTGAATGACGAGAAAAGTGTTCTTGTATTAGAAAAGTTTCGTTTTCGTTTTAAGAAACACCTACGGTAATATTTCTTCCATAGATATGTTAACTCAGTTCAAAGAACATTTTATCTACGAAAATATTATGTCAGTAGACATCTAACGATCATTCTCTCTATATAAGAACATTTTCACAACTCTAGAAGTTTACGCTATATTGTAGATGTTTAGTCGAGTAAATTCAGATTGTTAATACTCAATGAGAGTATTTAAAAACAATAATAACATAAAATATATTGGTTATTACTGTTTTATTCATACTGTATTGCGATACTTATTGTACACCGTATATCTCACGATGTACGCGTTTCTGACATCGAAACGTCCGATATAAGTCAGTGATCACCATAGACTGGCGGAGATATTCACACTAGCTTCGCTCGGCGCTCATGCATGAAGTCTGAATATCCTCCCTATAACAATAAAGCTAACCACGATCTTCATAACATACCTAAACATCGATTATAGTTTAAATTTCACTTGTTTTCTTTTGTATTAATTTTAAAATTATGTGGAGGCACAACAAAAGCAAAATTAGAAATTTATAACGCGAAATCTGATGTACAACGTGCATTAAGAGAAAGCTGTGATATTTATTATTTGTTCTTTAATTGATCGAATGATAGTTGACAGAAAAGGTGTTTGTCGATAGAATATGAAGAAATATTTACCTATATTAATAGTCAAAATATTACTTTTCTTCGATCCATTATAATTATTGATATTAAGCAATTCAAAGTTCTTCACGTGTCCTTAATTAATACAATTGAAAACATCAAATATTGACATAGTAAAATCTATTTGTTCATTTGTTTTAGCCAGTAAAATCATTGATGTACTTATATATTCCGCGAAAGATAATTAAGATTTTTCATATTTGTTTTGCCCGTCATATAAAAAAAAGCCTACACGAACGCCTGACTAATTTTCGTAAGTTAGATAATAGATTTGTTAATTACATATTACAAACGTAAGCAATGGTTACAGAAGTTGCTAATTTGATCAATTTCGCTCTCTTATAAATAAGCATTCTATTCCTTACGACGTAATTTAAAAGATAAACAATACATATCAATCTGTTCACACATTTGATCCTACGTTTTAACGTTCATATCTACTAATTTTTTATTGTTTTGTAAGTTACATACTTGCTTTGTTGTTGCATATAATATTATAATTAATTCAAAAGAAAACTATTAAAACTAAATCAATATACCGTGAATATATTTTATAATGCAACATGCACATATACATACACTAGTTGCTAGAGTAACGTAATAATGAAATATGTATTTTAGCGTGTATTTTATTTTGCAACATAGGATGTGAAATACAGTAGTTGAACAAAATTTAAAAACTAATTTAACAAATTTTCAAAAATGTCACCATTGACGGCCAGACAGTATCCTAAGCGATTGTAGAATTCATTTATTGTATTTTGTATCTGCTCTGGAGTTATTTCTCTTGCAGCAACTCGTATTCTATTTTTTAATTGGTCAATATTGATTAGAGGTTCTCCACGAAAAACTTTATTTCTGATACATGACCAAAGAAAGAAATCGTTTGGAGACAGGTCTGGTGACCTTGCGGACCATTCTACTTCTCCTCTATGGCCTATCCAACGGTTTGGAAATCTTCGGTTGAAAAATGTTCTAACCATATGAGAATTATGTGCCGGCGCGCCATCATGCTGGTACCAAATCTCACCATCAATATTTAAAGCGTGGAGGGCTGGCATAACTCTGTACTCAAGCAATTCTAAATATTTTTCTCCTGTAAGAGTACCCTCAATAAAAAACGGTCCTACAATATGGTGTCCAATCAATCCAGTCCAAACATTGACTTTCTGTGGCCGCTGAGTCCTTGTGATATGATATCTATGCAAATTTTGACTACTCCAGTAGCGGCAGTTCTGTGAATTTACTTCACCATTTACATAAAATGTTGCTTCATCTGTAAAGCAAATTCTGCGTAGTAAAGTATCATCATTATGAAGCTTATCCAACATGATTTCACAAAAGTTACTTCTTCTTTCTGCATCATTCGCAATTAGTTCCTGATGGTTTTGAAAATGATACGACTTAAAACGTTCTCGTTTTAGTAGTTTATGCAAGGAAGATTTGCTTACATTTGTAGTTTGTGCCAAAGCTCTTGTGGAGAGCATATTATTATTTTCGATTGTTTGTAGAATTTCATCTCTTTTGGCGTCAGTAATAACATATCTTGGCCTATTCTTTTTTTTATGATTAGGAACGATGCATCCATTATTTTTATACTTCTGTACTAACCTACTTATTGTAGTTGGACTCGGTCTTGGACGGTCAGGATATGTAATTTGAAACAAATCTGCTACTCTCCTCAAACTCATATTCGAGTTATACCAGTTCACTAATAACAGTTTTTCTTCTACACTATACATACCTCAAAAATAGAGTAACTTATATTCGAGTTATACCAGTTATACCAGTTCACTAATAACAGTTTTTCTTCTACACTATACATACCTCAAAAATAGAGTAACTTATTTTGACATCCTATGTTGCAAAATAAAATACACGCTAAAATACATTGCTGTCATTTCATTATTACGTTACTCTAGCAACTAGTGTATGTAATTATGTGCATGTTGCATTATAAAATATATTCACGGTATATATATATATATAATAATTGTTTAGGTTTTTTCTTAGCGTGGCGTAAAGGCAGGGGGGATTTTGGCGTTACTTTCAACTCTTAATTGTCCTTTCCTACTCAAATGGGAAACATTACTAACTCTAGTCTAAAAATTTTGTGTTTTATAATTGGAAGTACAGGTAACTTTGATTCACCGGATGCTATTATATGTTACACATATATTTTTCTTATATGCGCTCTGAACTTAAATATACTTCCTTGATTTGGTCAGAGATTTCTAAAATATCCCTATTTCAAGTACACCGGCACGTATCCTGCACTGAGCTTCAATCATCCGCATCTGTTGAATATGTTTGGTGTGTGTTCTTGCTACTACGTCGAAGTCAGATCTCTATAAGGTTTCTATTTCATTTACTTAATAGTGGTATTGACATTCCAAAATTATTAGAAAAACTTAACTTCTTTATTCCAAGGCTAGAAGCTAATTGGACGACTTGTTTTACTGTCTCGGCCGAGGATAAATATTACTTAATTACAATACATTATCGAACAGCAAGATAGATTTTGATTTTTCATCGCTATCGTGGTTCCTCTCAAATTGCACTGACGTACATAACATTTTGTAATTGTATGTGTGTATACAGATACGTATAACTGATATATTAATAATATATAACATACACGTGTTCTGTAATATTCTATGCCTTTTAATTAGATTGTAAATCTGGTAGGTGAATAAATATTATTATTATTTATAAGGTAATTTTGATGGAGCCTGTGGTTGATTAACTTGATCACTGAAGGTTGATATATAACCCCTTGCCACATTAATTTTCGTATTCTGAATACGCATTTCGACAACTAAGTTGTCATCATCAGCAGATAATTAAAAGGTGTCGCATCTGGAAAACTACGGCGAAAAATACCCGTACAAAAACAAACTCCGTACGTGATCCATACACTGAGTACATTTTGGATCTCAACGATACGGATCGCGTACGGAGTTAACGTAAATAGTATGTCACATGACGGTCTTGTATTATCAATTCAGACACTGCATTAATGTATTCCGACACAACAATATTTGTGTGACGACCTTCACGAAATTCATCATCCAAAGAACGCCGTCCAAGGTTGAATTCACTATACCAACGATATACTGTAGTTTTCGATGGTGCTTCATCACCATATAAAGAATTCATTTCGTCGGTGCATTCTTGTTGAGGTAATCCACAATGACTGTTATGAAAAATAATTGCACGAAAATGTTCGCGAGTTAATTCCATTTTTTCGCTGACATCAAGTTTTCAGGTTACTGTCAACAATATAAATAATGACCGGACGATGCAATCATCAGATCGGAAGCAACACATACAGTGTTGCCAGTTTCCGAAATATAAACGGCTACCCTCGTATATAATATATACGAGGGTCTCAATCTTAGTAACAGAAGTAATTTGATTTTATGGTATAGGTTTGTAACAACTAAATTGTATTTGTTCTTTGTAGTTGCCTTCCTAATATATAAAATACTGTTTCCAAAATTAATGAAAATTCTTATAAAAATTGGCGATTATATAACTTTTCCAAAAACGGCATATTCAGCTTGGAGATCAAAGAAGAATATTCCTCCAGTTATTGATAGTCTTCTACTAGTACCAGCCACAATATTAGCAAAACAAATTCGTGAAGGAAATGTAACAAAGTATTGCTTAACTAATTTTCGCAAATACCTATAAAAAATTACCCTTACAGGTAACCAGTCAAACATTAGTTACAGTTTTTATTAAAAGAATAAAGGAAGTAAATCCGATAGTAAATGCCATTGTAGAAGACCGTTTCGCTACTGCTATTGAGGAAGCTAAAAAAGCAGACGAAATTATTTCTAGGCGGCTATATGATTCGCAAACACTTGAAAAGAAATATCCATTACTAGGAGTTCCTATTACTATTAAAGAATCTATAGCGGTTTCAGGAATGAGTCATAACGTAGGAATGATTTCTTCTAATCAAAAAGCATGTGAAGATGCTGATGTAATTAAAAAAATAAAAGATGCTGGTGCAATTATATTAGCGAATACGAACACGTCAGAATTGTGTGAGGATTGGGAATGTTATAATAAAATTACTGGTACAACTTCCAACCCATACGATACCAGAAGAACTACTGGAGGATCTTCAGGAGGCGAAGTAAGATATTTGACAAAACTACGTACAGAAATAGCTTTAACAAAATTACTTTTTTGTAAATATAGGCGGCCTTAATAAGCTCAGCAGCATCAATTATTGGGTTAGGATCGGATGCATTAGGCTCTCTACGTTTGCCTGCTCATTTTTGCGGAATTTTTAGTCATAAACCAACATCTTATCTAGTATCAATACAGGGTCATTTTCCAATGGCAAAAGAAGCAGTGTGGCAAAAAATTCTTTGTTTGGGACCCATGACTAGATACTCCATAGATTTGTCGCTATTATTAAAAGTTATCTGCAAAGACGAAATAAAAGCTACTCTGAATTTAGACAGACAGGTATATAATCAATTATTTTTAAAAGATATGCATGTAAAATATTTCTTTTGCAGGTAGATTATTCCAAAGTGACGATTTTCTACATGGAAGCTTGGGAACATGAACTTACTCATCCTGTAATACCAGAAATTACACAAGCTATTCATAAAATCGTACGATATTTTGAGAAAAAATACAATACTCAAGTACAAAAGGTGTGTTGCTATGTACGAATGTACTTTTAGCTAACAACAGTTTGAGTTTTGTCAAATACAGTTTTAAGTTACATAAAGCGTATCGAAGTGATTGTAGGTGCACTTTTGACTCGCGACATGTAATTTTTGACGACGGATTGTAATTCGAGTTGTTGTTTGGGCTGTTTCCATCGTTTATAGAATTTAAGTATTCTAGCGCTACGGCTGTTACTTTACTGCCGTCTGCAAGATAAACCTGATAAGGACTGTTGTTTCTTGTCAAACTCATTACTACAATTGGTAATTCATCTGACTTGTATGCATTTCCGTAATTTCTTCATTCGCTTGAAAATGTCCTGCGTGAAATTTGAACCTGGTCTCGATATTTCGAATATTTACAGTTCACTTCAGCCCAAACCACAAGGTGTACTTTTGGTCTCATTTTTAAGTATGGCTATCACTACTAGTGGTGTTTTAAATTATTATTTAATACCAATATATATTGAATATTCACGAATAACTGTCATGCCAAACACAAGTGTTTCTTAATATAGAAAAATGATATTTGCTAAAAATTGCATTTTATTTCAAGAACATATACTGCTTATGATAGTTTATAACAAATGTTGGAAATATCCGTCATTCTGCTGTAAATGCAAAGTTATTCATTTCATACTCTTAAACGCATTGCTGTTCTGCAGTTGTTCGAGTCTCGTGATTACGAAGTGAGTATTTATAAATACTACTTTTTATTCGACCAATAGGCAATAGTCTGGGGTGTGAAGTCTGGTGATCAAGAACGCTACAAATCTTAGTTTGCTATCAGATAATTGTGAAATAAATTCTCGAAATGCTTTTTTGCAGTAATTGTTACATACCAAAAATGTAGTTTGGGCTGATATTTGGGCTGATTCCACAGTTTGTGGAAATGAGGTATTTCGACGTTTCGGCAGTTAGTCTTACCAAACTTATTATTGTAATTATCCTAATTCTTATTGCCTTGAAAATATCTCACCTGGGGTTTGAATCCTGTTTCAATACTCTGAAATTTTAGTGAGAGGATAGAAATTCCTTTATTAGATCCTGTATTTATGTTACAAGTATATGCGAAGTAAGGATGCGCAGAAACCCTCTATTTGTACTTGCATAGTTCTAGTGGTGCGAAGTATGTATGGTTTCAAATTCTTTTTATAAGTCTTCTGCTGATATTTTCTCAAATCATGCGAAGCTAAATATCTTTTATTTCAAGGCTTTCTGTACTTATGGCATTTGTTGTTATTGGCATATGCAATGCTTCTGTCAACCTTCTTTTAATGCTACATTCTTCTTTTGCCAGGGTTGTAGTCTCGTTCCATGCGATCTAAAATTCGTTCATGTTGTTTCAATGTTATCCAATTTCTACTTTGCGATAGCTTAATGTGTCGCATCGCCGATAGATATCTATCAGACATTTTCTTGAAATTCCAATATTACTCTTTGCCTTATTACTTGGAATCTGGTTCTAGTTTTAAATTGTTTGGTATATCACTATTTAGTTGCTTTGTTGTTTAGAATTTGAATGTTCTGTCTATATTTTTCTTGCTTATGTTTTACATTTATAATTTATATTTATTGACGTTTCCATGCCTAGATTACGGCACGTTAAGGGATTCGATATCATCGGTCTCGATAGCTTAATTGGTTGAAGTGACCGTTCGGAGAATGGAATGACATGAGATCAAGACCAGGAATTTCTTTCTGCAAAAATTTCTGAATTAATTAATGCGTTGTACTACATGAAAAAGTATTTTTCATTAATTATCGTCGCAAAAGCACGTAATATGTACGTGGTGTTACTTTTGCATTTTTTTCACTCATCAAGGAATTGTTAAGTTATCCAGCATGTAGCAACTCGAGCAAGCTGCTGATGTAATCTTAAAGAGGAAAAGGGATATATCCTTAGAACCTATTATTAACGATCATTATATTAACATACATCATACACTGTCGGTAATAAAAATCTGATCAGACACTGAAAGCTCCGATACATCATATACAGAACCAAAATGATTTGCAAATCCCTTTAGAACGTCTAGCGGTTTAATTCTTGATTAAAGCATGTGTCTGTTATTGTGCTTTATACAAATAAATATTTAAAATTTCTTTTATTTCTAGCTTACCTATGTTTGTTAATTGTTTTGTTTCATCGTTTCTACTACTGCCCTACTATCAAACTCTCTTACTGAGTAGTCTACGTTTGATACAATCCTGTTAGCTCTTGTAAAAGCTTGTCTTCCACTTTCTTGTTTTCATTTGTTAATATTCTCTTCTCACATCTCTAGTATAAGTATCTTTTCTAAGCGGCTGTTTTACTTACACAAAACAAAATGTTAAGGGCGGATTACAGTACAAACATACCTTCACAGATGTACATAAGTTGTTTTATGATTATAGTATCCAATTAATTCTGTGAAGGAAATAAGTGCATATGGATAAATAATACTTACTTTTTAGTGGCAATATTCTGAACTATTTAAATCAGCAGACAGATCCTTGGCATCCTTACTATCGATAAGAGGAATGGACGATATTTTCGAAAAGAATCCACAGCGAAGTTCTGTAATAGAGCTAATAAAATTTAGTATTGGTATGAGCAAACACACATTTTTCCCTATTTGTTACACATTTCTCCATCGTTATATGCCGATTTATAACACACAAAAAACAAGAGAAAAAATATCAATAGCGGAACAAAACATATCAAAAATTCTTGGTAATAACGGAGTGCTAATTTGCCCAACATTTCCTATTGATGCCCCATACCACAGAGGATTATATCCTAAAAGTTACAATAATATATACATGAGTACATTTAACTCCTTGGGATTACCTGTCACTGTTTGCCCAGCGGGGTTCAGCAAGAAAGGACTACCAATTGGACTTCAGGTAACAGACTTAGCTTGTTTCTTTACCTACTGTTGCACTCTTAATTTTATAGATAGTGGCCAAGCGGCATTTGGACTACTTGACCATTGGAGTAGCTCAAGAAATCGAAAAAGCTTTTGGTGGATGGGTGAAGCCTGAATAATTATATAGTACAAATAGCATTATTGATGCCTATAAATTATTACATATGTATATTATTACTTTATTTTTTTAAACGGTGTAAAAGTACTTCAAAATGCTCTTCATTTCGATTACTATTTATTAAAGCCTATGTATCTAGTCCAGATATTTAATGAAAAACATATAACGGGTCTTCCAATAAGAGGTCTCATTTTGATATGTAAAAAAACGAGTATTTCTAAGCGAAATCATCGGATGTTTATTTAATTGTAAAGAGGAGGGTATGCCATTATTAATGGAAAACAATATTAAGCAAATGGTCGCCACGGCTACGCTTGCAGGATCATATTCTTTTCACGAAATTTTCCATCACCAATTCGCACATTTGCGGCGGTATGTGCTCGATAACTTCATGAATTCCATCTTTGAAGTCTTAAATCGATTTTTATTAATGGCGTAGTTTTTACTTGTCATCTGTCAAGTAGTTACAGGTTGAGTCATGACAATGTTAAAATGGCAGGCTATTGAAAATGAAATGTCTTATTGGAACACCTTTCACATACATAACTTATGAATATTATTCCTACCATCTGTTGTTTATTTTACTACTCCTGTTACTAACTATAATTGCATTTTTCCTTCTTAGTAGTTTGACAATTCATTTCTTTAATTTTTATAGTATTTCACAATATTGTGGAATATCCTCAAAGATATTCTAGATACATTCTAAGTAATATTGATAGATGTACATATGAAAACAGAGAACAAAAACGTAATATAATATAATACAAAAAATACTAATGAATAATAGTTGGTACCTGTAGTGCCTCCACTATACATTGCGATGGCCGAAGTGTGAGAACAATAACAGATTTTTAGAATGATGGAATTCAATATTTGTCTTTTGAAAATCTAAACATATCTGAAATTTTGATATATGGATATGCAACAACCTTTGGTGATAATACTCCGAAAGTAACAATTTGTCTTGTGGTTGCCAAATTTTGTGTGGTGATATAAACGTCGAAGATGATGTACTACAAGGACTATAAAAAAACCCGCAACAACTCCGGAAAAGACTAATAGTTATTAATATTTTTTAAAGGAGTGTAGAATTGATATCAAGGAGAGCTTTAACACCTAGAATTGACATTGCCTAAGTTGTCAGCAAAGTGGGTATCGGTGTCTTGAATTGTGATCAAAAAAGTGGAAGAAGGCGAACATCAAGCAATAGTTTGAAGCTGTTTTGCAAGAACCTAGCCAATTTTTCCCGAACATTTGTTACGGTTGATGAATCTTGGTTTCATAACTATTTCTTAAAACTGAACGACAATCTCGACAGTGGGTTCTCCATGGAGGTTTTGCCCCAAAGAAAATCAAAATATTTCCTACGGCGGGTAATGGTTGCGTTTTTCCGAATTCGAAGAGGAGAATTTTCATAGATTATCTTGCACGTTAGCGATATTAGGCGACTCTACTAGACAAATTGAAAAGCGGTTTTTGGAAAATGGCATAAAATGACAGAAAAAAACGTACTCATTTATAATGACAACGCAACTTCTCATTCCTCTCCAATAATCGCAAAAATTGGATCAGCTGAGATTTCAAGTTGTGCTTCACTCACTTTATTCGCCAGATCTGGCCCCGAGTAACATTAGATTTAGAGAAAATTTATTACGAAACTTTCATAATGGCATTTCAGGATCGTTGGTCTAATTGCATTAAAGTTGAAAAGGAATATGTTTATAATAATAATAATAATAATAATAATAGCTTTATTGTAATTCGTCGAAAAGAAAGAAATACAAACGTCATGACATAGATATGTTACATATGTAATTAAAAAAAAAAAAAAGAAGTAAATAAAATGTATTATATCTTAAATAAATCTATGATTTATATATTCAGATATGCTATATGGTTCCAGCTCAATTAAGAGATCACGAACTCTCAATTTAAATACTGAAAATACCCTAACCTCTCTGAACGATTCGGGCAAGTGATTAAAAAATTTAATGGCAGAGTAGTGGAGTCCACTCTCCACCAAGGCAAGGCGGTGTTTAGGATAGTAGTAATCATTTTTGTGTCTTGTGGAGTAATCGTGAGTAGCGATATGCTCCTCAAACAAATGTTCATGCTTGTAAGCAAAAAGCAGGACCTCAAAAATATATATCCCAAAAACAGTTAGGAGAAAATGTTCTCTGAACACGCCCCTGCACGACTGCTCAAAATTCATGCTGTGCATTATTCTGAGGATTCTTTTCTGAATTATAAATACGCGATCCAATTCACTGCTACTACCCCAAACAGCAATGCCATACCTTACCCTGGAGTAAAAGCATCCAAAATATATCGTTCGCAGCGCCTGATCGCTAACGAGTTTCCTCAAGAGACGAATCCCGAAGCACACATTTGCAAGGACTTTACATAAAACATTGATTATATATATAAATTTTATTTCCCGTAGAATCATCCTCCTAGTTGCGATTCTTTGAAAATAAACATGAAATTTTAATTGCAATACCTGAGCGCGTTGTGTACTTCATAGGTGGGCAGCGCCATTATATTCAGTAAAATTAGTATTTACACAGTCTGTCGCAGACAAAACCGAACTTTTTTAAAATAAAAACGAAAGCTTACCATTTTGGTAAAATTCATTTATTTTATTCAAAATAGTCACCTTCAGTGACAACGTTTTATGGTCAATTAATATGTTTAATGAATTTTTAAGTTAATCTTTAGAGGTGACCTTCAAAATGACTGTCGGCGCCTTTTTAATGGCTTTGAGGTCGACATAACGCTGTTCTTTCATCGGCAAATGTAGTTTGGAGAATAGACAGAAATCACAAGGGGTAAATCCGGTGAATACGGTGATTGGTTGTTGGTTAAAAAGCAATTTGTAGTTAGAAAATCAATGATAAGGGTCGAGCGATGAGATGGTGCATCATCATGTAACAAACGCCAGCTACAATTTTCGCGATATTGAGATCGCACACGAAGAATACGCGCCAAAATATGCTTCATAACACCAAGATAATATACAGCATTGACTGTTTGAGTAGTTGGTACAAACTCTTTGTACACTATGCCTTTCGAATGATAAAAACAAATCAACATTGTCTTCACTTTTGACTTCTCCAAACGGTTTTTTTGTCTTTCTTTCCTTTGATGCCTCCATTCAGAGCTTCGACGCTTGGTCTCTGGATCATATTGAAAACACCACGTTTCACCGCCAGTTACAATAGTATACCTGCAGTTATCTTCCTTTTTCGAGTTATAGTCAAGTCTGTACAATGTTGAGTTCAATTAGCTTGTGTGGTACAAACCTTGCACAAATCTTTCTCAGTCCCAAATACTGTATTAAAATGCGATGAATTGAACACTTGAAAATATTTAATTCCATTCCCAGGTATCGCAATGAGGACTTCGGCTCATTTCCAATAAATTCACGTACAAGTTCGATGTTACTTTCTGTAGACAGAGATTTTTTTGCACCAAGATGTTCGTCTTCATTTATGTCCGTACGACCGTCTTTAAATCATCTATACCACTCTTACATGATAAACACACATCACCATACACTTGTTTCATCAAATTAAACGTTTCAATAAACGTTTTACCGACTTTAAAACGGAAGTTGATATTTGCTCTTTGTTCAAAATTCATTTTTCGACCAATGCCAAATACACACTGTTACTTTATGCGCAATTTCTCTGCTTCTAATGATGCAAATGTCATGATATTTTGACATAACAATGGTGAAAGATTACCTTACCCATGCATATTTTTTTGAATAGATAGCGCCCCTAGGAATTACTATTTTAAAAAAGTTCGGTTTTCTCTGTGTAATTAGGGACTTTAATACCCAGCTTATAATAGTAATGATTTTAAATCTCAAATTCTTTATAATCTTCTTAATTTCCGTAATTTAACACATACAATTGTATAAATAATACTAATGGCCGAGCAATAGAATTCGTGATTTCTAATTTCCTGTGTGATATGCAATGTAACACAAACCATGGGAAGTGATGGTACAAACTAAAATAAAATAAGGGAATTACTCGAACAAGCCACTAGGTGGCAAATCTATAAAACAAGTAAAGCGCTATTTTGTCGACGTGTGTTTGTGTTTTTTGTTGTTGATTTGGTTATGTTTATCTCACCAAAAAAGAAAAGCAAAATTAGTTTATGTTGTTTTTGTTAGGCCTCTATTTATATATTTTTATTGTAATAACACCAGAGTGCAACAAATTGCAATCATGTAATTAATGTGTGGATTAATTACTTGTGATAAGAGCACCAAAGTGCATTAAATTATAAATAAACAATAAGCCAGGTAAATATTTAATCATAGGCAAATATTTTTAATTTGTAGATAGTAAAATTATTAACTGATGATGTGCTAACGAAACAGTGCAGTTAGAAGTTCTGAGGAACTTGCACTAGCCCAATAAAAAATATGGGACTGTTCAATACATAGGGTTTTGTTTAAAACATTGCTACCATTAAATCTCATATATAATATTTCATTCTTATCAGGTACGTTGCAGATATTTTAACGGAGAACTGCTATGCCAAGTTCACATTTGACAAAGGTTTCATACACTCTACTCACTTTTAGTATCATTATGATTTCAATTGACATTCCAAATATAAGAAAAGTTGAAAAAAATTATTAATCGTAAGTATATTCTAAGAAAATATTTTATTATATATTACATTTACTCAATGCATTAAATACCATTATTAATTATCAATATATTCTTTACATTTACGTCTATATCCAAGTATTTTTTAGAAATGTCATCCATTTTTCTGGGGAAATAAAAATATTCTTTATAAATGTATTTTGGATATCCACCTGATAGGATCCTTTATACTAGTAAATTCAAAACTTCTACTTCAGAGGCACTAAATATTGGGTTGGCAACTAAGTACTTTCGGTTTTGTAGTATAAAATAAAACACTTTTTTTTAAATAAAGAATAGTTTTTAATCAATTATATATTTTCCATTCTGCTCAATGACCTTTTGCCATCTTTCTTTCAGCTGCATGATTCCGCGCTCATAAAATTTCTGGTCCTTATCAGCAAAAAAGTGAACCAGGTGCGAGTGAAGGTCATCGTCATTTGTGAAAGTTTTACCATTCAAAGAATTCTGCAAACTTCGAAATAAATGGTAATCAGATGGTGCTAGATCAGGGCTGTATGAGGATATGGCATCACTTCTCAGCCAAGCTCCAATAGTTTCTTACGAGTTGCCAAAGATGTGTGAGGCCTTGCATTATCTTGGTGGAAAACTACACCTTTCCGATTTGACAACTCTGGCCGTTTTTCTTTGATTGCTTCATCCAGTTTTATTAAATGTTGACAGTAAACATCAGAATTGATTGTTTGGTTCCTTGGAAGCAGCTCAAAAAACACAACACCTTCGTAATCCCACCAAACTGACAGCATGATCTTTTTTGGATGCAATTCAGCTTCCGATGTGGTTTGAGCTGGTTTATCGTGTTTGCTCCATGATCGTTTTCGAACTATGTTACTATACAGAACCCATTTTTCATCACCAGAGATGATTCTTTTTAAGAAAGGGTCGGTGTCATTTCGTCTAAGGTGCATATCGCAAAAGTTGATTCTTTGTGTTAAATGAATTTCTTGCAATTCGTGAGATACCCAAATAGAAAGCTTCTTAACTAGCCCAAGACATTTTAAATGTTTTTAAATTGTTGTGTGCGATACATGTAGCCTCTCCACAACCTCTCGAACAGTTATATGACAATCCTCTTCAATTATGACTTTGATTTTGTCATCATCGACTTCAGTAGGCCGACCAGAACGTTGCTCATCTTTGAGGGAAAAATCTCCAGAACGGAATTTTTTATACCAATTCTGACACGTGCGCTCTGTTAAGTAATTAGCACCATAAACTTCACATATCTTTTTGTGAGCCGCAGCAGCTTTCTTTCCTTTACGGAAATAAAATAGTAAAATATGTCGAAAATGTTCGTTTCTGCACTCCATTTAAAATTAACCCACAACTAATAGCTTTAATAAAAATCACGCACTACTTGCTTCTGAAGTTACGTCAATGTGACTAGTATCACGCGACAAATGGTAAAGTACAGCACTAACATACGTTATATAAAAAATAAAGCAATGCTCTCTATCAGTAAAAACCGAAAGTACTTAGTTGCCAACCCAATAGCAGAGCTCTCTACCAAACGAATTGTTTTTTAAATATTAATCTATATAACAAATACAAGAAGCTTCAGAGTTGAATAATTGAATCAAAAAACTATTTATAAATATATTCATTCTTTTGTTAATTGGTTTGTACATGTCCTTATGTTTTACATATGTAGGTACACATATATATTATTTTTTGAAAAATTCTTTATAAAAATAAATTATAGGCAGTATAGCTTAGATCAAATATATGTATTTTCTTTCATTACATAAGCTTGCTATAATGCTTTTTCTGAATATGTACTTTTTACAGCAATAATTAAAACTTATCAACACATACTAAATTATTATTGGAATTTATATTTTACAATAAAATGTTACTGTTTCGAACTTATTGGAAATTCATATATCTCAAACTGCTTAAAGTGATTTCATTCACTTTTAATCAATATTTATTTTAAGTAAATCTTATTAAATTTAAGAATTTCCAGTTTTACAAAGCACTGGTTACTAGAGTTGGGATATTTTGCCGACGGGTCAGGATTGTAATAAGGTGAGTGTAAGTAAATATTAAGGACATAATATCGACATATTTACAAACTTGTTGCTGGGTACATAATTCACAAATTAAGCATACATGTCAATATCTCACATATATTAGGGAATTGTTAGCAGATACTGAAAAAGATGAATATTTTTAATTACATTAAAACGCCTCCTAATCTCTGGTATACTCAGCAACTACTTTTAGTAAAATGTTTACGGCTACATGGACTTATTTACATATATGAAATGTTTGATTTAGTATGTCATGTACAATGCAATATTAAAGAATATTATATTTATTAATTTTAGTAGTGAAGAGCACAATTTAAAGGAAAATTTATTAGATATCAAAATACCGTTCTCCATTAACATAAAATTTACAGTTATTAACTTTTTAAAAGGACAGCGTAGTAAAACAAAATTCCTTGAGCGGTTTAAAAAGAATGCATTTGATAATTTTCAAAAAAAAAAAAAATAAACAAATAAGATAAAATTAATATCAAACAATTACAAACGTGTTACAATATATGATTTTTCCACTCTATTCTACATTGTTTTATTTAACTAATACAGTGTGAGCAACAATGAATGACCTGATCCCACACTTCTTTCCATACATATCACCTCAATATTTACTTCCTCTTAAAAGTGAAATTAGACAGTATCTCACGCAATTCTAATAATTATAATAAAAATATGCTAGCTACTATGTAAACAACAAATACTACTGTGAAAACGGCATTTTCGCTGCCTATATGTGAACTGAAGACTGACGAAGGCTAGCATATAAGTATAAATAATAGATATTAATCACAAAACAAGTTCTGTGCACTGCACGTCAATGAAAGGTTAATGACATAAACATAGAGTAGGAAAACTCACTAGAAATTACTAAACTGTTAACTTCAGATAGAAAAAAGGAAGTAAGTACTGATATGGGCCGTGCGGAAAGTAGCAAAAGATCAGGTCAATCATTGTTGCTCGCTCGTTATTTCATGTCTTTAATTGAGTTTACGTCCAACTAGAAAGTGTATTTCAATTATTCTATTTGTTTATTGTATTCTAGTTTTTATTTACAATATTTGAAGGTAAACAACCCAAAAAATAGAAGATGTAGGATATATTTTAACATTTGTATTGAAATACTTGGTTTATACTTAACTCATTTATTTTAATTCATTAGTTTGATGACGATGTCTTGATATAAATTCTGTATTATTTGTTGCGAAGTGGTGAAAAAAAAGCAGTTAACCCTTGAGGAAGGATTGCAGATTATAACTATGCATAAAATGAAACTTTCCAGAGAAGAAATTTGGTGAAGATTAAAAATTTTAGATTATTGCGTATGGTAAACTGTTACAAGAATTGCAAAAAAAAAATTGAACTGCCAAGAGCAATAACAGACAGTAAGATAGGTTCATTAGAGTGATATGTTTAAAAAATCGCTTACTTACAGTTCGATATACCATCGTAAATTTTGTTACCATCACAAAACAATAGGCATAACAACAGTTAAATGGTGTTTAGCGAGAGCTGAACTGAAGAGACGAATACTAAAAAATATCACATCTCTGTCTGCCATAAGTGAAGAAGACTTTCTTGGACACATACTTATGAAGATTGGACAAGCGAACAGCAGAAACAAATTTTATGGTCAGACCTGTCGAAGTTTGAGATTCAAAGCAATAAACACCTCCGTCATGTGCTTAGATCGGTGTTTAGTGATCACAGCTGAACACGGTGGCGATAATGTAATGGTCTGGGGGGTGGTCGCGTTGGAAAATTTGTCCAAATAACAGAAACTATCTGTATATACCGCCAAAATAGTACAGAAAACTTTTTTGAGTCATTTGGATAACAGAATTCTGAGTTTAGCGACGTGATCTCCTCAAAGTTACTTATTGCAACCCTATTGAATTGCTATACGATTATTTGGACCGGCAGGTACATATGTAAAACTTTACCCAGTAGTAAGTTGATTCTTTGGACTGCCTTATAAAATGTTTGGAATAATGTAGATGGCGACTATCTTCAACAATTAATAGACCATATGTCGAGCATTTGTAATGTAAAAGGAAGTTATTCTGTTGAAAGGAAAATATAATTTATATTAACAATTCAATATTTCTACTGTTTATGATTAAGTTTTATTAGAATATGTAGTTTTTTCTACAAATAGACATTTTAGTAAAACTGAAGTATCTATTTTATTTCATACTAACACAATACCTCTATGCAGCACGTTTAAATTTATGGATGGTTGTGTTCAGCAAGTTTGTTCATTATATTAATATACTGAGTGTTCCATGATATGATTGCCACAGCTTAAGGATGTGTTACTGAAGCAATTTCAAGTTAAAGATGTCTAATGAACATATATCCAAAACTGTATCGTAACTGAATTACAAGCATTTGAAGTTTTAGATAATTACTATACCTTGTTTTAGAATAAGAAAGAGTGACTTAAATATTGCACCAAAATAGTACATGTTTTTAAGAGATTTCTTTGGATCTTGACTACTTTACTATATTGTACTGTATTATTAAATAGAATCTATACTTTAAAGTGTAACAATAAAATGAGTGATTAGCAAGGTTCGAGTAAACCGTTGGTATCACCATCCAAAAAGCGCCAAGCGTCAAGCGTTTTAAAAAACCAAACCCTTGTATAAAACGTTAATGTTGCAAACTCTAACAATGGGAGTAATTGTAATGAACATCTCTGAAAAGCTAAGTAAGTTGTAGGTATTACTTCCATAACAATATAGCAATAAAAATGTACTGTGCGGCTGGCAAAATCAACTATATATTGAATTATCAAAAAATATAAACAAACAGGTGAACTCAGACCCCTAAAGAGGGTATGAATGCATCTGAAGTTTTGAGAATTTGATGAATCTGATAAAGGTACTGTATAGCAGATGCAGCATGATTTTTTTTTAAAACAAACTTTGAACACTTGATAACATAATGGCAGAAGTAACTATAGATGAGGCTATACCAAAAATGAGTCAAGCAACTCTACACATATTGTAACTCATTAATTTCAAGTAAGTATTAATGAAAAATTAATCATATTATAACATACTCATATTTAATTTATAATTCACATATGTCAAGCATAATGAGAAGAATATGCTAATAAAAAAGAAGTTATCAATGGAGAAGAAAATATCTGACAATAAAACATTACAGAGATGAGGGTCACCTAGTATTTTACTTATACGAAACATAGTTAAATGGGGCACACCAAATATAAAGTTTGGAGTGATGCAAGTATAATAAGAGCTTGACGAATTTTCGTTGAAAGATTATTGACAGGTATGAAAAACCCTAGTGATAAAAGTAGGCAATTAATAATATTTCACATAGGATCTGAATTCAGATTTGTTTCAGACTGCTGCTTTTCAAAGGTAGAAAAACAGCTGACTACCATGATGAAATGAACGGTATTGTTTTTGAGGAATGGTTTGAACAAGTATTTCCTAGATTGCCAGAACTGGCTGTTATAATAACATAATATATAATGGACAATGCATCATATCATTCACGCAGACTGGAAAGCCTACCAACTCTTTCATGGAGAAAAGCTGCAATCCGAGATTGGTTATGTTCCAGAAATATTGACTATAATGCAGTGTTACGTGTTGAACTATTGTATCTAGTGTCTCCATAAGTAATATATGCAGGTGAGGATATCACCATATCATTGTTAGCTCAATGTAACTGAAATGACTTAGGCACAAATAAAAAGTGAAGTTGTTTTAAAAAATACTACATTCAAAATGTTACATCTCTAAGAACTTTGAATGGAAACAATTACAAATGTTACAATGGATAATTGGGAAAATTGTATCAACCATGTGATTAAAGTAGGGAAAAGAATGTGGGACTTGGTTGGATTTATGGATGATTTTGTGGATCAATTTATTATTTGTGTTTAAAACAGTGACAGTGAAAGTGATTTATTATTGTTCAGTGCAAGTGAATTCAATTAGTTTATGCTGCTAAATCCTTGTGTGTAATCTTTGTTATTGTATTTTTGTTGTACTTTTATAAAACACACTTTAACAGTAGTTCTCAATTTATAATTTACAAATATATTACTTTTCTACCAGAAGTAAGTTATATAAAGCACGATGTTTAATCTTAATTTTGGATAGATTGTAAAAAGTAACTCTTATACTAACATAATTCTATTAAAGTAAATTCTTTTCACTTAGAACAAATAATAAAATTTAGTATTATTGACAAACTGTTATACTTGCAACTGTTTATGTTTCATTTTTATGGTAAGTTACATTTTTAAGCTGTGATCCGGGTTTTAGTGGGATATTTGAATCACTCATTCTGTAACAAGGTATAATGCAGGTATTATGTACCGTTGTAAAAAATCTTAATCAAAACCATTATTAAAACGTTGCTTATTGAATTAGTCTACCTAGTTACTGTATACATAGTCTAGCTCTTCTTAGAACTGAAGATGTACCTCTGCTAATATTTTCAGAATTGGCATGAATAGTTTTTATGGCATCCATAAGCAACACGTTGTTCTGCATAAACTATATTTTTGAGCCTTCATAAAATAATCAAAGGTATATAAGCCTGGTGACGATGGCAAAGCAACTGCTGAACTCCTTCCAATCTGTTCCATCCACATTTGTCATCTTACATTAAGAGGATTTATTTGCAGTGGTAGGCACAACCTGTATTAGTAGGGTTATCTAAAACATAAAATGCTTGTAGCTCAGTTATGATAGTTTTGAGCCAATGTTGTTTAAACATTTTTAACTTGGAAATTACTTCAGTAATACATCCTTAATCTGTGGCAATCATGTCATGGGACATGGGATACAAATGTGCTGTAAGCAGCTTAAATTATATACATGGATATTCTTATTTATATGTCTGTTGTCTATAGATACAGCAAAAGTTGTTTTGTGTGCACATACGTGCCTAGAAAGAATTTGGTTGAAAATCTATTGTAAACATTCCATATTAAACCCATAGAAATTAAACTCCTTGGCAGAGATACATATACCGGATTTAAGTATAAGCCAAGAAATTACAAGTAAACAAGACATGTAATTTGGATGTACATAAAATTGGAGTAACTTTGAGGCTCTAATTTAAAAACTACCCAGTTTTATTTTAATTGTTGCGTTTTTGTGGTCACTGTAATTGTATCATGTATACATCGTTAATATGTGTTAATTTCATGTTAAACATACCTGTACGTATTTTCTATAAAAATATTACAAATGCATATATTCTAATTTATATACTTGTTATTTTTTTTAATTCTTTAATACTCGTAGTGTACTTATAATAGATACGTAAGAAAACTACATCGTAGTTTTAATATTGTACAAAGATATATTTAGCTTTATTTATCCTAGAGGTATAAATTTTATTCTTTAATATATCAGCTATATAATTATATTCGTTGGCGTAACGTCAAAAAATAATTTAACAATTATTTTTAAAAAAAGCATTGAAATTAATTTGACTGTTGAAGCCTGTTCAATTTATAGGCCATTTTGCCTTAACAACAAATTGAGCAATATGAAATTTTTCAAGTCTGAATAAAAACTTAACTAGAACAGTAAATAACGTACATATTTATTGAAATATATAACATTCTAAAAGGGAATTAATTATTTACAAGGTTAATGAAAATTAATGTGTTCGAAGTCTTTCCATTAGATTGTATACATTAGTGTATATACCGTGAATATATTTTATAATTCAACATGCACATACATACACTAGTTGCTAGAGTAACGTAATAATGAAATGTCAGCAATGTATTTTAGCGTGTATTTTATTTTGCAACATAGGATGTCAAAATAAGTTACTCTATTTTTGAGGTATGTATAGTGTAGAAGAAAAACTGTTATTAGTGAACTGGTATAACTCGAATATGAGTTTGAGGAGAGTAGCAGATTTGTTTCAAATTACATATCCTGACCTTCCAAGACCGAGTCCAACTACAATAAGTAGGTTAGTACAGAAGTATAAAAATAATGGATGCATCGTTCCTAATCATAAAAAAAAGAATAGGCCAAGATATGTTATTACTGACGCCAAAAGAGATGAAATTCTACAAACAATCGAAAATAATAATATGCTCTCCACAAGAGCTTTAGCACAAACTACAAATGTAAGCAAATCTTCCGTGCATAACTACCAAAACGAGAATATTTTAAGTCGTTATCATTTTCAAAACCATCAGGAACTAATTGCGAATGATGCAGAAAGAAGAAGTAACTTTTGTGAAATCATGTTGGATAAGCTTCATAATGATGATACTTTACTACGCAGAATTTGCTTTACAGATGAAGCAACATTTTATGTAAATGGTGAAGTAAATTCACAGAACTGCCGCTACTGGAGTAGACAAAATTTGCATAGATTTCATATCACAAGGACTCAGTGGCCACAGAAAGTCAATGTTTGGACTGGGTTGATTGGACACCATATTGTAGGACCGTTTTTTATTGAGGGTACTCTTACAGGAGAAAAATATTTAGAATTGCTTGAGTACAGAGTTATGCCAGCCCTCCACGCTTTAAATACTGATGGTGAGATTTGGTACCAACATGATGGCGCGCCGGCACATAATTCTCATATGGTTAGAACATTTTTCAACCAAAGATTTCCAAACCGTTGGATAGGCAGTGGAGGAGAAGTAGAATGGTCAGCAAGGTCACTAGACCTGTCTCCAAACGATTTCTTTCTTTGGTCATGTATCAGAAATAAAGTTTTTATGGAGACTAAACAATATTGACCAATTAAAAAATAGAATACGAGGTGCTGCAAGAGAAATAACTCCAGAGCAGATACAAAATACAATAAATGAATTCTACAATCGCTTAGGATACTGTCTGGCCGTCAATGGTGATATTTTTGAAAATTTGTTAAATTAGTTTTTAAATTTTGTTCAACTACTGTATTTCACATCCTATGTTGCAAAATAAAATACACGCTAAAATACATTGCTGTCATTTCATTATTACGTTACTCTAGCAACTAGTGTATGTATGTGCATGTTGCATTATAAAATATATTCACGGTATAAACTAATGTAAGATTATTCCTCAAATTACCAAACTCCAAATACTTTATTAATGGAGGTACATTATAGATACCTGTATAACCAATATTGTTCGCAGTTGTTTTAGCAATTGTTAGAGGGCAAGCTTTCAAACTTTAAATAATGTATAACCTAAGTTCTTAATTTGTTTATGATTTGTATTTATTTTTAACATTTTTCTTAGTAATTTTGTGCCCTCACAAAAAATTCGGCATTGAATGTTTATTCAAAAATGAAGTAATGAAAGTAATAATTCAGTAGTTGATTTAAAAATCTTATGAAGTAAAGATGTTTCTTACTCAAAAAAGGTACAGTGGTTTTTATTGGAAAATGAGAGACTGGTATGCACGTTTAGTTACACCTAGGCAAATAAATCCACCTTACACGCACATTATACAAGTTGGAGATCCTAGACTTAGAAGCAAAGCAGAAGATATACCAATTGAAAAAATTAAGACACCTGAAATTCAAAAATTAATTGAACATCTGAAATATGTCTTAATAAAGTATAATTGTGCTGGTTTATCTGCACCGCAAATTGGTATAGATTACAAGTTATTTGTGATGCAATTTCAAGCTGAACATGCAAAGCAGTTTAGTGCAATAGAATATAAAGCTAGAGATATGACGTTAGTGCCTTTAACAGTAATACAAAGCTGAAGTATTTTAAACTAGTTTTAAGTATACAAAAATTTCAGGTTCTTATAAATCCAGAAATTAAAATTTTGGATTTCAAAAAGATTAATTTTAGTGAATCATGTGAAAGTATTAAAGGATTTTGGGCTGATGTACCAAGATATAGAAAATTGCAGCTAACAGGTTTGTTGTATATAGAAAAATAACTTAGTAATTATAGTTACATTAGTTTTTCAGGTTATTGTTTATAGCAAAAATATTTTTGTTTTAGGTTATAATGAAAATGGAGAACAAATTTTAATTGATGCTGCAGGCTGGACAGCCAGAATTATTCAACATGAAATGGATCATTTAAGTGGGAAACTTTATACAGACATTATGGATAGAAAAACTTTAACATGTTCATGCTGGGAAGCCGTGAATGAAAGAAAAGGAAAAGTAGTTCTGCCATTTAGTCCAGATATTTTTTAGTTTAGATATTTTCTGAAGTAATGACTTATTTTTATTTTGCTTAAAATCTTTACTTACTTTTTCTGTCATGTTCGCTAAATGAGCAGAACCTCAAGTTAACTTTGGACCTAAAACTGTATATTGTAATTTTATTTGGAAATGATTTCAACATAACTAACTTCTAACATGAATAAGTTATTAAAGTACATAATAAATAATAATGAATTACCTAAAACACATCTGTATTATGTGTCACATTTTGAGACAGAACTTTATTTATATATATGTGACAAGATAGTGAACTAGTTTTATAAACAAATTAGCACAAAGAAATTGTTTTATTTGATTGAATTATTATTGCACATAGCATTGTCTATTATAATCCACCAAAAGTGATTTAATGTCTTTTTAGATTCTTTGGGGTGCCATATTTTATATTATAACTAGAGCATGGAATTATATGCATTTGCATTTTCTATAATATCGATATGCCAAGAAATTTTTCTTGTATCTACACAAATTAAACAAAAACAAATGTAAAAAACCGATTTTCATTTTGCATATTTTCAGAAATTGATGCATAAATCAGAATAAAATGCATATACGTGCATATTTGTATAATTTAAATTTTTTGTTAAATTAAATAAAGCAAATATTGCCCACACTGCATTTTGAGAACTGGGTTCCCCTACATTTTACAAACCGCCCGGTATCACATCGGTAAAAACTGGATTCCTCTATTTTCTCTATGCTTTATTACGAGTCCCACTGCAATCGGTTGTCTTTCAGTTTCATTTTGGATTTGTCAGCGGTCAGTCCTTTTTAAAAAGAAGTAATAATGCCACCAACACAGTGTTTGATAGCTACATGGATAAAGGATTATCCAGAACTTTATTTAAATTTAAACAAGGTGTTTTGTCGATGTTGCAGCAAAACAGTAAGTTTACTTTATATTATTTTTTACTTGTATTTGGTACCAAAACAGTTTTCGAATTAACAGATTCCACGTGATAAAAAATTTCAAATTACACAACATATTGCTACAGCATCGCATACAAAATAGAAGAAAATGAAAAATGCAAAACAACGCTTAATGAAATAATTTCTTCGGCATCAGTCTGTGAAAATAGAGAAGAATTCAATTTTGACTTATGTGAAGCCTTTGTTAGTGCCAATATTCCGCTTATGAAATTACAAAATCCAACTTTTAAAGCGTTTTTAGAGAAGTATTGTGGTAGACCAGTACCAGATGAAAACACCTTTAGAAAAATATTTATAGAAACAATGTTTTCGAAAAAACCATGAGTGAAATTAGGGAGTTAATTGGAAACAATTATATTTATTTTCTAGTCGACAAAGAACTGACACTTGTGAGCGATTTATCGCCAATTTATTAATAGGTGTACTGAGTGAAAACGTTCCCGGTCAAGCGTATTTAATTGGTTTGAAACAATTAGAGAAATCCAACAGTGTAACTATGTCATAGTTTATAAAGAAAGTATTAACAAGTTTCTATTTACCCAATGCTGTCCCTACTGAAAAGGTTTTATTGATGTTGTCAGACGCTGCTACATACATGACCAAATCTGCACAAACTCTAAAAGTATTTTATTCAAAAATGATACATGTTACATGCTTAGCTCATGGCGTGAATAGAATAGCAGAAGAAATTCGTAACCAATATCCAGATGTAAATTGTTTAATCAATACAGTCAAGAAAATATTTGTAAAAGTACCTCTCCGAATACAAATGTACAAAGACAGTTTACCTAATACTCCTTTGCCACTTCAGCCAATAATTATACGAGGTGGGGTACGTGGCTAGAGGTCGCATTTTTTTATGCAAATTATTTGAATGATATTGCAGTGTTGGTGTCAACATTTTCTGATGATTCCGCAGCTACTAAAGAGTGTACAAATATTTTAAATATTCCTACATTAAATCAACAACTGGCATTTACCAAAGCGAATTGTAGCTTTATTACGGAAACGTTAACTACATTAGAGAGACAGGGCGTGGAACTTACAGATTCTGTGAAATTAATTACAGATTTAAAAAATAAGATCAACCAAGTAAAATTGGTGATTCTATAAAAACGAAGATGCAGGATGTATTAACAAAAAATACAAGGTTTGATGAACTTACTAAAATTTCAAATATTTTAAATGGAAATTATGAGCCTTCTATAACAATGGATGCCACCACTATATGCAAATTTAAGTTTTCACCAATCACTTCTGTTGATGTAGAAAGAAGTTTTTCTATATATAAAAATTTGTTATCTGATCGAAGAGAATCGTTTCTTGTGGAAAATTTAGAGAAATATATGATTGTCAATATTTACAATATTATAAAAAATAAACTGTAATATTTTATAGTCTGTAGGTCTGTAGGCTTTACATTAATTTATCAATTTATCTTTTGTAATACAAACAACTTGTTTAAATAAATTTTGTAATTCTATTGTGTTTTTGTATGTCAATTTTTTTTAAATACATTCAGTGCATATTTAACTAAATTGTTGCATAATTTTTAAAAAACTGTTGCATAATTTAACAGAAATATTGTGCATATTATGCCCATATTTTCAGGGTTTTTAACGCATATAATTCGGGGCTCTAGTCATAACATACTCGAGTAGTGTTTATATATATTATATATATATATATATATATATATATATATATATATATATATATAAATATATATATATATATATATAGTATTTAGTGGTTCAGATGAATATTTTTGAAAATGTTTGCTAATATCCATAATAATTGGAGAATTACATTCCTGTATTTTCATATATGTACTTGAACATGTGAACGAATTTCATTGAAGGTATTTAAATCTGGCTTTTGGACATGTTCATTTTATCTTTAGCGTTAGCATATGGTCAGTTAGAAATCCATGAATGAAAAATCTATTTAATGAAAAGAATTGTATAAAGGACATATTTTCAAAGTAATTTTTCATAAAAGCAACCCTTGAAAATGAATTACTTAAATCTACTAACTTATTTATATCAACATTGTCATAGAATAACTTGAAGAGAAAAAACCGATGTTATCTTTGATGTTCGCTTTGGTGACCTTAAAATTTGTTACAAAAATCGCCGTTTTAAAACTATACTAGAAGGTGCTTTTCAAACTTGTTTCATATACTTCAGATAGTATTTGAATAATAAATGGCAAGTAAATGTAAAATATTGTATTATTTGATACATGAGTTTGGTTAAGATTTAATCTATCAAACACAGATGGCTTTGTTTACTATTATGTACATAAAATATTTTCAGCTTTACAGGTGTAATAATTTTCAAAATATAAGTACGTCTAACAAAGGAGAAGGAAATTTCAGAACAGTAGACTAATAAAAAATACAGTAGGGTAGATAGCATATATATATTCTTACACCACTATAGTGTCATTAATAAACTATTCTTGTAATTTATACATAGCCTTAACTGTTTACCGTTGACATAAAATCATAATTAATTAATTTATAGTAAGCACTTGAACATGTCAAAATATAGTTTCTAGCGTTGCAAAAATATTTATACACTTAGTAAAGTTACTAAAATACGGGATCAACTAACATTATACAGAATGAGTCGGGAGGGTGGCATCAAATTCTAGGAATGTATTCTACACATAAAAATAATTTAAAAAAACTAAAAAGTTATCCGCTTTTAAGTTGCACTGTTAACATAATAATTCTCTAGACATATTCTAATCGTCGCGTTCATGTAATAAATGGCGTTATTAAGAATAATCTGTACACTCCACTAGCAAGGTATACATCTATACCACCTACGGGGTGTGCATTACCTATAACTGGAAGATTATACTGGCCGCATTCAATTTTTGGTGGATAAATGGTAATCCTTGAGAGTGTCATAGTGACATCAATAATACAACTTCCACCTATGGACGAACGACAATCCTCACGCAATAGTTGACACGTATTATCTGCATAAGTTTTCAGTAAAGGTGTGGCGTGGTATGGCTGATAGTTATTTAATTGTCCCTTTCATTTTGAAGCATCGCTTCTTAGTACACCATTACTTAAATTTTTTACAAAATGAATTTGGACTAGTATATGTACAATATCATAATAGAAATGTATTATAGTACGATGTATCTCCTGCTTATTTCTCTCGTCAAGCGGGGCTTCATCCAAATGTTGGATGAAAGGCTTCCAGGTCGTTGGATTATTCGCGGTAGTCCTATTGACCTGCGAGTTCTTCTCACCTTATACCATTGGGCGATTCTTTATTGGGGCCTGCTTAAAAGTGAGGTTTACAAAGTAAAAGTCAGTACTTGGGATGCTGTAATTCAACGTATTAAAAATGCTGCAGCCGATATTAATGAAAGGCATGGACCAATCAGAGCAACGGGCGTTCTATGCAGATGATGCACAAAATGTTTATAAATTAATGATGGTATTTTTAAAGATTTATTACAAGGACACAATGATTAGAACAATATGTGTGGGGAATTTTGTTAATGACGCTGTAACTTGTAAACGAATACATTTTAATTGTTTAATCATTTTTACGTAAAATACATCCCTGGGGTATGGTGCGATCTTCCCGACTCACCCTGTACTATCATTTTCACTGTGTATGTAGGTGTCGAGCTTACGTAACTGCCCTCGGCCTTTTGGGCATCGATTAAATTAATATTTTAGTATAACTTCGCCTCTTACTCTATTCTTTCAGTGCACTTTGGTGTTACAGATTCTTTATAGGGTTAATGTTAGGCGAATGGGATGGTGTTTTAAATACTTTTGGAGTATTGTATAGCAATCATTCGAGTGTAATATTTTGGGTCATTATCTTGATAGAAGAAATAATTACCACCGATTCCAAGTTTTTTCGCACTTCGGTTAATATGCTTTTAAGATGTTCAGATAAACATGTTTATTTTTTACTCTAGGAATTATTGTTAAATTTCTTACGCCATTCGCCGACATATTGCACCATAACACAATGAAGCTTCCACTGTGTTTCACATTTGCTCTTAGGTTGTGTTTTTTTGTGCTTCACCCATATTCCTCCAAACTAAATGATGCTCAGTAAACCCAAATACACTGTACTTGCTTTAGTCGGTAATTATCATATTCTAAAATTCTGCGGAAGAGTGAACGTATTTCTAAACATTCTAGTTTGTTCCTCTTATTAATTAAACGTTTTTTCCTAGCTACTCTAGCTTTAAAACCTTTTGAATGTAAAACTCGACGAATCACATCTGAACTTATAGTCTACTAACATATACTTTTGCGATGTATTATTGCCACTATTTCAGAGTAACGCTTCAAACTATATTTTTAGATGTTTTTTTTTTGTTTATTATAATTTCATTAATACTAAATGTATGTTAACGGTAATGTTGTGGCCTACTGTACCGTATGGTCTATTGAACTATGAGTTCTTTTTTGCTATTAACAATAATTTTAACTCTCTTTTAAATTTAATTTCCGAATAAAATGTATTTACAAAAATCAATACACTATTGTAATTGGTGACAATTTATTAGATTTGCGAAAATGCATATTGCAGTTTACAACGGAAAATTGTTTTCATATGACAAAAAATGGCATTATAAATTTTATTAAATAGTGTATATGATACATAAAATTAAATCACATAAGCTAGTTTAAAATACTGATTGAAGTTTATGGTTTTGATTGCTTGCATGTAAATATTAAAGTTAAAAGAGCAATCAAATACTATCTATTAAAATTCGTTGAGAGGTGTTTAAGAAATTTAAAATTTTAAAACTGAGTTCATAATAGATTACTTTTATTTCTTATTAACTCTCTATTCGGGCTATCATTACAAAATCATTACTACTTGAAGTGTTTGATATTACCTTCTCCTTTGAAAATATGGCGTTAATTAGTTATGTGAAAATGTGGTTAGTTAATGAGTGAATGTAGTTGTTAGTTATGTGAATGAGACAATTTATTACCTCCTTTGTTTTAATAAGTAATAATAGAGACATTATTTAATAGAGAATATTTATTTGCACGTGATGTTTAGTAAATTTATTACGAGGGCGTGTCCGGCTAGTTGAAGCGCTGTAATAAATGCAAATACAAAAGAAAGTAACGTAATTGAATGTAATGTGAGGAGTTAATAATTAGTAATTGTGTACAATAAGCATCAAAAGTCCAGGAGGTGTGCTAAGCTGAAAGAAAGATTATTAGTGGAAATAAAACAACAGGATTGCCTTTAAAATTTTATTCACTAAGTTAAATTAATTCTTAAAGCTTGAGTATATTAAATAAAGATAACTAATAACGAGAGCAACAAATAAAACAAGATAAACGTAATGGTAAAGCTGTAATAAATGACAAGTCTGGATGTATAAAAGCTGCTAATAAAATATAAGAAAAGGGTTAGGTTAAAATGTGTATCGGGCGATACGTAAAAATACTTGCGGTTTGTTTGTGTAAATATCCTGGGCCAAGATGTTAGGTATATTTTGCGGTCGCAGAATAACCACGTGAACACAACAACAAGCGCGGGAAAACAACTTCACGATCACGTCAAAGGAATGCGTGTGTACTTTGTCATGGTCTGAGAAGAAGTCTCTGTGTCTTACACGCGCGTGCTTTTAAAAGAACCCCATTCCGAGGGGTTAGGTGTACTGATCATGTTTGAATCAACCAATGACACGAGAGAATAGGCACGCTAGAAAGTGGCGGGCTAAGAAATATTGTCATACATTAAAATTGTGATCTTAATTTCAATATAAGTATTAAACAAATTATCTACACAGAATAGTAGATGTGTACTCTGTGTAAAAGAAAGAAAATCGGGATTGGTATTTGAATCGCGAATTGCATTTAGAAAGCAATATAACTGAATTGATATCGAATATGAAAAGTTGGTAACTTCAAGTACAGTCTTGGGTACCTGATTTCGGTTTTTATTGCAGGCTTGACCGTTTGTACGTGACTAACACAAAAGGACTCTGTATCTGAATATATGAGGACCGGACAAATAATGACAGTATAATAATTTAGGAATTCAAGATCGAATTGTATTTTAAATTAAATAAATTAATCTTAAAAACGATATAGAAAATTATTATATATAGAGAGTCTAATAATATGAAGATCTTACTTAATAAATATTTGATTCATTAATGTGTTATCGTAATAACTGCATTAATATTCTTCACTAACAGAGTATTATGAAAACATACATCTACATACATTCTCACAACAGAACTATAAATTACAGTAAACTAAAATTTTGAAAATTTGAAACATTCCCTATTTATGTGGCCTTTCATCTTGCAGGCAAAACATAAGTGGAATACTTGTTTTCAAACTGTTGCCAGAAATGTGTTGGTTGCAATTTTATTGTTAATTTTTGAATCAGTACCTTCCTTCTTCTTTTCATTGCTCTATGTATTAACTTCTTTCTTTTTCATATGGTTTGCTTTAATTCATATTTGTTCATTTTGTATATGAACTTGTATATAATTTTTAAGATGAAATCTACATTCAGTGATTAGGAGAAAGCTCATTTAGTATCTCCTCTTTTGTAATTCAATTGTCCCCATTTACGTCCAAACACAGTTTAAGATTTTCATGGAAATAATTGTCCAATTCCCGCTGAAATTATTTCTTGTATTGGCTAAATGCATTCAAACGAAAAGTTGGCGTGTCCAGTCTCACTCTTTAGAGTAAGTAGATAATCTAAACTAAAATTATATATTTGCTTCTAGAAGATTTTAGCGGAATAATATTTAAAACAGTGGATTTGCAATACGTCCCTAGTAAAAAAGAAATTCTATTTGGTGGAAAGCCTGCCTGGTATGATCATTTATGCGTTCTATACATAAAATAGAGCCGAACACATTTGGAGCGAAATAATCGAAGTAAGAATTCAAAGCAAAGGTAATTGATAATATTCAACTAGTTTAAACAATGTTTGAAATCTTCCAATTTTATAATTTTTATAATCTAACATTAAATTGACATTCTCCACAAATAAAAATCATTTAAATGGTCGGGACGTTTAGTTTAATTCTCATATTAAAAATAAATAGTAACGATATTTAACAAAAATATATTAAAAAATCTAGGTCAAACGTATTCAGCAATTACAGTATTCAACAAACGTTAGTTTTTACAGTGGTGTTTGCAGAACGACTTCCATTTATTCCTTAAGCAATTTTTCGAATGGTTGGTAATTTTGTACCTGCAATAAAAGAGCACTGCGGTAAAACACATAACTTATTGTACCGGTTGGAACGGATGAAAGAACGCACATAAAGTTGTTTAATATGAATTGGCGGTTTCTTCATTATTTTGTTTAAGCGTACTTTCCAAAGTCATCAAATTATTTTTTTCTTATTTAAAATTTTCTTTTACTATTTATATTATAAACTTAAAAATTTTACAATATTGAGACACCTTTTTAAGAAAAATATTTTTATGTAATAGAAATACCCGATTGTCATTTAGTCAAGTTATTAGTGCTATCACTTGATTTTTGTAGACAGCTGTATTGGATTTTTGATTGTTTAGATAGAAGAACTTTTCAACGATGTATATACCTGAAAAATTTTTATTTATAGGGTAGATGTTAACACAAACATAAATTAAGCCCTAACATGAAATTGGTATGCTATGTAAGTAAACACTAATGAAAAATGAAAGCGAAAACATTTGTTAAGTAATACTGTCAAGTAATAAACACACAAGAAAAGCCATCAAAGTGAAAAGTAAAGAAAGAATACTAAAAGTTCAGGTTCACTTAAAGAAATTGTTCAGTGTTCTACACACCGTATTCTGACTTTATTACAGCCCTGAAATTTGTTCGATTTAATAATCTTAACACATCTAACACTGGTTTAAAATTTTCCGAGTTTCTTTCGGTTGAAAATTAAATTTTTTGTTTTCAGTGATATCTCATAATTAAAAGACAAATGGGATAAGATCAGGTGATCTCGCAGGTCAATGCATTTTTCCATTATTTGAAACCACTCGTAAAAAATGTCGAACGTCACAAGTGTTATGGGCCAGGCAAACATCCTGCTGGAACCAGATGCATAGTTGTTTTTGTTGATGTTTGTTTTGTTTGATGTTAGGATTAATAAATTGCCTCAAAGCAGGCGTTTGTTAGTAACTTTAAATATTTGTCATAAATTAAATTGTAACTAAAAATTAAAGAATCTATTAGTGATTATCTAAAGCGAAAAGAAATTTAAAAAATAAAACAAATTCTAAATAGAATTTTTTATCTTTTAAACCGCATCAGAGATTAACACCAAATCGAACTTGATTTTTTTTTGGTTTGGCAAATATGGATTTTCAGTAGACTAGCAATGACATTATGCCTATTGAACATTTCACAATTGGTAAATCATGTTTCATATGTCCACAGTCTTTTCCTAGAAAAATTAGCATTATTCCCACATTTTTGTAGATACCACCTGCTAAATTGTAACCTTTGGTGATAGTCATTATCGTTTAAATTTTGTAGAATTGTTGGTTTGTAAGGATGGTATTTGTTTTTCTTCAAGGTTTTGTAAACAGCTTCTCGGAAGTGGTTTGGTTATTCGTAATTTCCTGCAAAATTTATTTCGATGTATATCAGCATCGTTAACTTTGCTCTTTTCTGTTCTAAACAAAGTTCAATAAATTGTTAACTATCTTTCGAAAAATTCTCTTATATGGTTACTGTTTTTCTGAAAAACGCTCAGCTTAACTCGCGCACGCATTTTCAGGTTTTATTTGCTTTGTAATACACTTTAACCGTCATCTTTTTCTTAATGTGCTAATATCATAATTGTACTTTGCGAACTTATCATTTTGTTTTACATTAACATTTAATTCCATGGCTTACTAATTTTATTGGATATTCTTTTTATTATTTTATATTCCTTTGTATACCTTTTTCATTGTTTAGTTACATAACGTACTACTTTCATTTTAAGAGAACAATTTATTTTCATTAATATTTGTCCTATAAATAAAAATTTTTCAGGTATGTTATACACTACCGTTCATATTAGTTCGGACAGCTTGTGAAACAGCAAACAGCAAAGTCTTCTAAAAAATAATATGTGTCTATTAGAGCACCTACAAATAACTATTATATTTTATGACTCACATTCCTGGAATAATCCGTACAGCCGTACGATCGTTTTTGAGATAAAATTGCAAACAAAAAATTGCGAAACTTACTTGTCCTCGCCCCAAAAGTCTTGTGTTCCGAAATATGCATTAGTTTCCAAATAAACTTGCCAGCGTGCGCATCACTGATAAGACTGTATCTTTTATGTGAACTTCTTAAAATGCCGAGAGGAAAAAAAGTTTAGAAAACCGCTCTGTAATTATTGCTTTTCATCAAGGTTATTCAGTGCGTCAAATTTTTGAAAAGACATATGTTAATAAATCGACTGTTAGTGATATCATTCGGCGACATTAACGCACGGGCAGTTTAGGAGATCCGGCACGTTCAGGTCCTAAGCGAATAACATCTCACGCCGACGATAAGCGTATAAAATTGCTGAGTAAACGAAATAGGAGACTAACAGCAACCGAAATCGCATCCGTGCAAGGAAAATTTCTATTACTATGGTGAAAAGAAGATTAAAAGCTGCACATCTTCACGGCCGTATCGCTGTATGAAAACCCTTACTTCGACGGGAAAGCAGGCAAAAACGACAATAATGGACAGAAACACAGGGATTGGACACAGAATGACTGGAAAAGAGCGAGTGGTCAAAAAATGCTGTGTGTAAACCGTCAAACAAGGAAGAAGTTCTGTGCTTGTTTGGGGTTGTTTTTGGTACGCCGGCATAGGGGACTTGAAGCGAATCGAAAGTATTTTGCGAAAGGAGCGTTATTTAGAAACATTGCAAGAAAATACAATACCATCCGGGCTACGTTTAATCGTCGAAAATTTTGTGTTCTTGCAGGACAACGAAACCAAACACTCAGCAGTAATATGTAAGAATTACTAAAATAGCGAACAAAGCAATAATACCTTTCAAATAATGTCATGGCCACCAAAAAGCCCCGACTTAAACCCTATAGAATTGTTATGGGATGAATTGGACAGGAGGTCCCGAAGAGCGTGTCTTTGCTTAACAAATTACTTGTGGAACATATTGCAAGAAGAATGGAATAGTTTACCGAATAGAGTCCTTGAAAAACTCGTAAAACGGATGCCTCGAATTCTACGGGCTGTTCTTCGCGCAAAAGGGGGTTTCTTTGATGAGCGAAATGCTTAAGATATCTTTGTTTATTTAACGTTAGAATTACTTTAATTTCTATTATTATACTTTATAAATATCTATAAACAATAATGCAATAAAAATTCAAGTTTTGACATACATTAGTTTAACTGTTTAACCTTTTTTTAAATTTATTTGAGGGTCCGAACTAATATGGGCGGTAGTGTACATCGTTGAGGAGCTCTTTTTAAAAACTAACAAATCAAAAATTCAATGTGGCTGCCTATGAAAAATGAAAGGAAACTATTAATTTGGAAATAAAAGACATCGGAAGTTTCTGTTTACAACCAAGAATTTGCAATAAAAAAGTGTAACAATATTGTAAAACTTCAGAAGCGGTCACATTAGGTATTATTCAATTATTGAGAAAATTCGAAATCCACGAATTTGGATTTTTTCAAATTATTTTGAAATTTAAAAAAGTTAGGGTTAATTTGAAATGAGATTTTCTGCGAGTATTAAATTCTCCATTAAACCGTTCTAAGCATCCGAATATTGTGTACATATTTAGTTATATAATTTTTAGTTTAGAAACAATACTTTCAGATAAAAGGAATAGTTGTTTATTTTCATACAAAATCTGTAATAGTTTATGTTTATCTATACGCAAATTGTTTTTAATTTAGGGCGAAGTCGAAGTTATTCCTAAAATTTATATATAGTATAAATAGTTTAGTTGTCTAATTCGTGATGATTCGATATTTTATTGATGGAGTCTAGCAAAAAGTGGAATTTAGATAATTTGAGTATTTAGTTTTAATTATCCAAGGCTAAGTATTTTGACTGAAAAGGCATTAGTATCGCAAACATTTTACCAAAAAGATCTTTGTAATATAGGAATATTACAGGACTTGTGGAATAAAAATTACTTTATACGAGGGTAGCCGTTTATATTTCGGGAATAGTAAACAAAAAAAGAATTTATTATCGACAATACTTTTATTGCTTTTCAAAATATTCTCCTTGACAATCAATGCTCGTTTGCATTCGTTTAAACCAATCCGAAAAGCATTGCTGCCACTGTGAAAGCGGTATCTCCAAAATATGAATTTTGAATGCCTCAACTGCGTCTTGCGGCGTAAGAAACCGTTGACCACGAAGTTTATTCTTCACATGTGGGAACAAAAAGAAACCACAGGGTGCTAGATCAGGACTGTACGGCGGATGGCTCATCAATTCAATGTCTTGCCCGGTCAAATATACAATTGTTTGAACCGACCTGTGAAAGCTCGCATTGTCATGGTGGAGATGATCTCTCGTTTTTGGTTTGTTTTCCTTATTTCTTCAAAAACTTTTGGCAAACAAATAGTTGTGTATCATTCGGAATTGACCTTTCTACAACTTTCTATGGGCACGGTTGCAATGTGACCGGTTTTTCCTAAAAAACGGGCGACCATTTGTTTTGATGCACTTTGAGCGCGAACATTATATATATATAGAGATCCAAGATTCATTATCTGTGACGATTTTATAAATGTGCTTCGAAGCACCGCCATTGTATTTTTTGTGCATTTCTTAAAACCAATCGGCGCGAGTCCTTTTTTGAGCGGTTGTCAAATTATGTGGTACCCAACTTGAACATTAGCGGCTTATTAGCGGCCAAATGTTCATGTAGGATTTTATGCACGGTGGTGTTAATAATACTTAGAGATGCCTCGATTACACGATATATTACATGACGGTCTTGCATTATCACTTCAGACACTACATCAATGTTTTCCGACAAAACAACATTTGTGGGACGACCTTCACGAAATTCATCGTCCAAAGAACGCCGTCCAAGTTTGAATTCACAATGCCAACGATATACTGTAGATTTCGATGATACTTCATCACCATATAAAGAATTTAGCTCGTCGATGCATTCACGCCGAAAATTATGAAAAATAATTACACGAAAATGTTCGCGAGTTAATTCCATTTTTCGCTGACATAAAATTTTCTAGTTACTGTCAACAATAGAAATAGCGACCGGATAATAAAACTGTCAAGGTAAATGTATTGTCAAAAATGACAAACTTCACGATGTAATCATCAGATCGGAGGCAGCACTAACAGTGTTGCTAGTTCCCGAAATACAAACGGCCACCCTCGTATATTTATTTATCGTAAATATTTATATAAATCATGAGAAGGAAATAGATAGCCCTTTTTTTATTATTACATTACGTTTTTGCATTAAAGATATCCGCTGGGCTTTGATCGATATATTCTAGTGAATAATTCCATAGAGCATGCAGGATATAATAAAATTACTGTGCTAAAGTGTTCTTACGAGGGAGCGTGTTTTTTATTCGCGGAATGGGGGACAAGGGGTGGAAATAAAAAAACCAAATTATTTTTCTTTTTCAATATATTCACCTGCAAGACGGATACATTTTTCACATCTTTCAATTAATTTATTTATACCCTCATAAAAAAATGATTTCTCTTTATCTGCAAAATACGCCGAAACTGCCTCCTTGACTTCATCATCGGCAGTAAATTTTTTACCCCGCAGCTCTTTTTTCATTTCGGAAACAGGTAATAATCACTCGGGGCCAGGTCTGGGCTGTAGGGTGGAGTGATTCACAATTTCGAAGCCCACCTTATAGGGCAGCTAACGCAACGCGGCTCTTGTGGACGGGCGCGTTGTGGCAAAAGCAGAACACCTTTTGTCAATTTTCCCCGTCTTTTCTCTTTAATGGCTTCTTTTAGTCGCTCTAATATTGAAGCGTAATATTCTCCGGTTATAGAAACACCTTTATCTTTATAATCAATCAACAATATTCCTTCCGAGTCCCAAAATACCGTTGCTATGAGTTTCCCAGCTGATTGTGACACTTTAAACTTCTTGGGAGGTGCTGTGCCCTTTTTATGCCACTGCATGGAGTCTTGTTTGGACTCAGGTTCATATATATGAACCCAAGTTTCGTCTCCAGTAACAATTCCACTCAATACACCATCCTTGTCTTCATTACAGAGGTCCAAAAATGCACGCGAACACTCTACGCGCTGTTGTTTTTGCGGCGGCGTGAGCATTCTCGGCACCCATTTTGCGCTGACCTTAGACATGTCGAGATGATCGTGTAGGATTTTAAAAATTGTTGTATCGGATACTCCAACCATTTCTGCGAGTTGTTTCTTCTTTAGTCGAGCATATTCGAGTACAATTTGTTCAACTTTTTTGATAAGTGCTGGCGTGGTCACCTCAAGGCTCCTGCCCAGCCTCGGGTCGTCTTCAAGAGATTCCCTTCCTTGTTTAAATAAACTATGCCACTTGTACACCATGGTTTTTCCTGGACAAGTGCCGTAAACCAATGACATCTCATTCATTATGGTCGCGACTGATTTTCCTTGCTTGGTAAGGAACTTTATAACGGCACGATATTCGATTTTTTCCATATTTCACTTTTCACTCCTGATTATGTTACTTGGTTGACGATAGCTCAAAGACTAACTGTCTAATAACAATGAAACTTCGTATTTATACTAATCATGAGTCGCTGCACAGGCCACGCCCCCAATGCGCCTACTCAATACAACCCGCTCATTCCGCGAATATAAAAACGCTCCCTCGTACTGTTTGAAGATTGCACATTCTTTTAGGTTCCTTATAGCATAACGTATTGTATAAATTATCAATACGTAAAAACCGTTTTAACTAGAGTCAGTAATTAGTTCTAGAGCTTTGGTAGTAGCATCTAAAGCATATGTCTTTAGAAATTGATATAGTTTCGATTGGCCTTGATTGATTACAAAATATACAAATTTCGCTTTTTCGTTATTGACAACTAATTGATTACTGCACATCCAATTCATTATATTTGCAATCCATAAGAACAGTAAAATTTAAAGCACTTACCAATATACTTACATCACCTGCATATAAAAAAAATCACCTTGACTAAAGCTATTTTGTGCGGTAAATCATTGATGTAAAACGAAAATAAGACCCACATTATTCTCCTCACCAGGGAAGAACACTATGGTACACCAATAACTAATCGAATAAAATATTCAGCATTATCTACGTTATTATAAATATGTTTTAAAAAGTTAAAAATGTGGAGTCAGTAAATTTTTTAAAATCTCGAAAACCATATTGATTTGAATAAAGCAAGTTTGATAAAATAATTCGTTACTATTTTTATTTATTATGGACCAACATATCTTAGCAAAAACTGATTGAAGATTGATTAGGCGATAATTTTTTAATTACTGTGATCACCTTCTTTGAATAAGAGTTTCACAATACATATTTTTAATTTGTAGGGAAAATGGCACTTTGAAATGAATAATTAATTAAATACGTCAAAACTAGAACAATAAACAGAGAATATTTAATATTACAAAAATGTTCTATTATCATCTCCGATAGGTGTAGACATATTTGTGCATTTTATAGCATTTTCAATATCTTTTTCTACATGTGATTTAAAACAAGATGAATTTACGAGTTTGTGTAACGATCAGATAAGTTACTTCCATGTACCGGCCAACCAGACAGATATAAGTATGTAGTATACAAGTCGTGGGATTTGTAATTTTCGCTTTAACAATTTTAAATAAATAAAATTAGATATTTACAGTATATCTATTCGCCATCTTAATTTGACCATCCTGGATCCTTATCTTACCGCCGTCATCTTGATCAACACTTGTTCGGAAATAAGAATGGAGAGGGTAATTTCTCGTTTGTCGGGCTGCCATGACATTGGGTGAAATGTGTGGTCTAGAACCAAATTGTGCCCTATTACAACGAAGGAAAGGAGGAGAACATTGAAAAATATGGTGGAAGTAATTCCTCAGGATTTAACGACATAGAAGACGACGATTACTAGAGAAGTAAATGAATAGATAATTCAATATTTTCAGAGTTCGTTGGCAATTAGCTGCAACAGCTTATATTAGTAGACATCCTATATTTTTAAGCATTATGCATGTTTAGTAATACATTAATTATTTTGCAGTGTTGAATAAAATGACAGTATTATTTCTAACAAAAATTTATTTAATGAGATTTTAACATAAGTAACACCTCGTCACATCTAAAATAAACACATTCATAAAAACAGTAGTTACAACAATATATTACTTGGATAATAACGTACGTAGAATAGCTAGACTTCTTTACAATTTAAATATATCGATGCTATATAATAGCATAAGAAAGTCTTGGTCATTTTTGTTAATTTCAGAAAAGTGCGCACCGAGTTACGTTCCCTTTCTTTTATCATTTACATGCACACGACTTGTTTACAGGTTGTGAACATAAATATATTTTTGAAACACTCAAACGATATAAAAATACATTAAATTGTCTAAGTTATTTTTTCTTAATATCACACAAGGATACATCTTGCATATATTAATTTTTTTCTTTTTTTTTACAATCCATTCACAGTGAGTGGCAGGTTGTTTTAACACTTTCATAATTATGTTGGACAAGTTATATTATTGCGAAACTATAAGGATTAAACAGCGAATAATAAGTTTCTATGAGTTATTATTTGCATTACTGTTAAATGTTGAGCAAAGGCATTATATTTCTTGCAGTAATAGCAATATATTTGGGTAGATACGTATTTAGGTAGATATTAAATACTACTTTTCTTCGTGGTAATTATATTTTTTTTTCCTGAGTTTGAAGTGTCCTCGACTTACATTATTTTACATTGGCTTAATAATTTTACGAAATTAAAGTACTCATCCACAGATTTATAATTATAAAACAATTTGCCTTTGTGTTTAGAATTAGCGCTGTTATGAGAGAACTCGTGGAGAATGTAGGCAGTAGGATTTATATTCCCTCTACATGTGCTTTGTACTCCGTTTGATGAAGTAGCTTTCTTTTACAAGTAAAACGAGGAACTTCATTTAATGGCTAGATATCAATTCAATTGCATCCCTTTAATTTGAAGTGAACCAAAGAATCCGTTCGAAAATAAAACAAAAAATTTAATTACTTTATGTTAGAGTATTCTAGGACAAAAGTTTATATATTATAATTCATATTCTGAAAAAAAAAAATCAAAATTTCTTATAATAAATTTTTTTATTGCTTGGATTTTATTTATTAATAAAATATAACTATAATTTCCAAACTTATTTTCTTTCGTTAACTTAGAACATATTCATATGTATAATACTGATAATTTTCTCTAAGAAAAATTAAATAATTTCTTGTTTAAAACTAAAGTATTTTTTGATATTTTTGTGTATGTTTTGGTGGACATAAAGTATTGTCAATGCAATATATTTTAAAGAAAAGTTTGTTATTGTTAGAACCGGAAGTGTAATGAAATTGTGTAATATCTACATGTAAAAGAACAGAATTATGAAAGAGGTACCTAAGAACCTGAAAAGAAAACCAAGATGATCAGTATTAGAAATAAATTAAACAAAGTAAAGCACTTACTTGAAAATTTCAAGAAAATTATCAACAGGACACAACCAAGTAAGTATCTCTTCCAAAAAGTAGATAATTACAACTATCTCGATGTGAACGTAAACACGAATGTGTGTCTAATCTGGCAAAAAGGCTTACCAAAAAAATAAAAACTGTCAAGAGACAGAAATATGAGGGTGAATTTAGAAGTAAATTATTCTTAAGCTTATCACAATGTACGCTTCGAAAACAAGCAAGTTCGAAGAAATTTTCTCTTTTGGAAGGACGATATTAAGGAGAATCCTGACAGAAAAGAATGTCGGGGAAAAAAAGAAGCCCGATTAACTATGAAATCGCATAAACCTTGGAGGGAAAAATGTAATGAATATTGTACACGAATAGACTTCGATAGTTCGACTATTATACATAAAAAGAAGAGAATCCAATGTATAAACTGTACATTATCAACTGGAGACAAATAACTATAGAAGTGGAATAAGACATCAACAAGCCAAAACACTCAATAACCTACAGAATTGAGAAGAGCTCTGGATATGGAGGGGCTTCTATTCTGTAGAGGAGGGTAGCCACTCTGTATCCTGGTATATAGCATGTAAGTTTAAATATATGAGAATACAAAATAATAATAGAATTTGCACAAAACAAAATGTTTTTTAGAATAGGTATAATGAGAGTGGCGAAAGAATAATACATATTCACGATACTTAAGCATCTTAACATCTAAGCCTTCCTTGAATAACATTTTCATGTGTTGGTGGATGCTGTATATGTATAAGGTGTTACACAGACGATGTTGGTAATAATCATATACAAGAAATATTGGAAGAAAATTATAGAGTAGAAATATGTATATTCTATTGAAATGTATTTAATGGTAGTTTTTTTAATTTTTGTAATATAATAGTTGAATTTGATGGAGCCTGTGGTTGATTGACTTGATCAATAAGGTTGATATATAACCCCTTTCCACAATTAACTATTTGTAAGGCAAGATGTGCACTCAGTGCACATCTTGGTTTTCAACGGTGTGGATCGCGTACGGAGTTTGTTTTTTCGTACAATTTTTTCGCCGTGTTTTACCAGGTGCGACACTTTGAAATTATCTGCTGATGATGACAACTTGGTTGTCGAAATGCGTATACAGAATTTACAAATAGTTAATTGTGGAAAGGGGTTATATATCAACCTTTTTGTAATATAAGGCACCAGTGAAACCGCCAACACAAACGAAATATTCCAAGTAGAAAACAAAACACACTTGCAATAACTGTAAAGGAATTTAAATACGCAAAACCAAATAACAATAACTTAAAAGAATTTAGGTATAATCATAAATATAATATTAGAACCAATAATGTCAATTCCGCAGGCTTAATACAATATAGTTTTGAAATGGGACATACTTTCCAATTTGTCAAAATCGAAAAAAAATAAAGTGATGTAAATTACAACAGAAGATTCACAAAATAAATGTTTAACATAAAAAACGTAGTAAATCACAAATTAAAGAAGATTAAATAATAATTATATACCAATTAAATACATAAAAATAAATGTAAATGACATAACATAGGTGATCTGTGCCATATGAGGTATGTTTTTTAAGAATCCCAAATGAAGCGGCTGCAGCGTTGCGACTGTCGTTCCGCGCATGCGCGCTCTGTACAATCTATTGGTTAGGCACAGACGCCAGTACGGAAGCATTCGTTCGTCTTTATATTTGTTTGTGCGTATTTAAAATGCCTCTGACAATTGAAAATCACATTGATTCTAAAATATGGATTGTGATTCAGTTTCCGTATGCAAATGGCATGAAAGCAGTCGAAAGTCGTTGGTAGATTAGTGAAGTGAATGAAGAAAACACTTTGAGCAAGGAAATAGTACGAAATTGATTTAGAGCATTTAAATATGGCCATACTAATGTTCACGATGAGGATGTTAAGTCAAATTTTCACTGGCGCTGAAACATGTGTCGCTCATGTGAGACAGGAGTTAAAACAGCAATCTATGGAATGGAGACGTTCAACATCATCCAAGAAAATTAAGTTCAAGCTAAAAATTTTACCAAGAAAAATCATGCGCATTGTGTTTTGGATTATGCAGAGGTGTTATTTGTGAATTTTTTGCCTCGATTCCTATGCACCTTAACTAAACTCGTCGTGCAATTCAAAATAAAAAGCGTGGCATGCTTAGTAAGGGGATTTGCTTCATGATAATGCCTGTCCACACGTAGCTCGTCGAACACAAGATCTCACCACATCATATGGTTGGGAACACTTGACCACTTTTCATGTAATCTTAATCTAGGTTCCAGTGACTACTACATGTTCTTTCTAAGCCGACAGCGCCACGACGATGACAATACCGTGGAAATGGCCGCATTTGTCTTCTCTTTTTTTTATATCAAAAGGGTACCTAAATACATGTCTCGTATATTCAAGAAAGCGTCAGTTATATAATAAGTATCTATCAAGGGAACATGTATGTACCATATATGCATCGTGTCATATTGTCCACAAAGTTAGATTATTTTAAACATGATTCTAAGGTATAATATACATAAGTTATATAAATGTAATCAAATAAACTTCGCACATTGTGTAAAACAGTTTACTATTTTATTTTTTGAGTTCAGAAAATGTGCGAAATATGAGAAGTAACTCAATCCAAGAATTTATAATTAAGTAGTTAAAAGGGAATGAAAAATAAATAAATTAAAATAGTATTGAAAAAGAAATTTTTTTTCAGAATATAGCATAGTATAGGATATTATTAAAAAAAGTGTTAATAAAGAGTCAGAATACAATTATATAATTTTCTGAAGTTTCTGAGTTGTAAAACAATTTTCTATTAACGATATTTTGTGAAAATCACACAGACGAGTCTTTGTGTTTAATTTTGTTATGAATTTTCATCAAGGAATTAATTATATAATTAACAGTTGAGTAGAATGTATTATATAGACTGCAGTATTTGATACATATTTAAACTTGTTAAACCAGTTTCTCTTTAGAAATATCTGTTGTATTTATTTATACGGAAAATACAGAACAATATTAGTATGTTTTCAAATTCGATGCATAGATGTCCTTAGAAAGATAGAGAGAAGTGGAATGAATACTTTAATTTAACAATTGAATATTAAATTCATTTTTATATATATTTATTAAACTCGATACTAAAAAAAGAATTATTTTGACAACGAATTTATTAAAAAATATTCTTTACAAGTTATGATAATATAATTTGTCCATTTACTTCTAAAATAGCATTTGTAATTAATTACACGTACAGTTGTGCACATATTTATTTGCATCGAATTCACATATAAAGCTAAATTTATCATATAATTTATGTAAAAAAACAATAGATAACGAATAATTATACAATAATATACATATATGCTTATACGCATATAAAATCCGTGGGCTATGTACAGTTTTTTATAAAATATAAAAATATTCTGCAGCGATGTAACTGCTTTTACACATTAAGGTTAGATATAAATTTTTTGAGTACCAATTCCGTATATATATAATAAATATATGTATTTATAAATTTTTAATTTTATTAAAAAATTGTAGCCAATTTATTTTAGATATTTAGTTAATTTTTACATTCCACGGCCACTTACTGCAACAACATAAAAAGCATCGCATTCAACACATCGCTATACATAAGTATATTTTACATAGAATTTTATATATTATATACAATTTTAAAATGTGACAGAGAAAATGGCGTAGGTATGTAATAATATTATACGTGGTGGTTATGTGTGGTGGTAAAGACGGTGGATTTAAAGCAATTTTGCTTTCCAACTGCTTTTTTCATTTCTAAATTCACATGTGGATGGTATAAAAACTTCATCCAATTGTTATTTTCACTACTATATTTATTCAAAAGTAAGGGAATTATTTTAGGCAATAAGATATTGTACTGTTAAATTTTGTTGTTATTAGATAAAACACAGTATCCCTACTATGTCTGTAGTAATAGTGAATTGAATCAATGCAATTACGACTGTGGGGACAGAATAATTAACTTTACAAATAAATTGTAATACATAATTTACCAATAATATCATGGCCGTTAAAGAGAAGAGACCTTAAAACTTTCAGGTTGGTTAAAGAATAAAGCAATGTAATTTTTGAGTTGATAACAGTAGATTTATAATTCAGCATTTATTGCATTATATACAAAATTTGAACACCTCCAATTTTTTAAATGACTTAATCTTTTTTCTAATTTCTCCAAAGAATAAGTGCTAATGAAAATATTGAAAACCCATTAGTTGTGCTGAACGATTTAAATGTCGTTCATGTTTACATCTAAGGCTGCTACTACATAACAATAATAAGTTCATCGATTGATTTGGAATACTCTGAATACAATTTTTGCGTTTTTATTCGCAACAGAATAACTACAGCGTTTTTTGTTTCAATAAAGATTCTATTGCTATTTGTGCCAATGATGGAATATTACAAAACGGCTGCAAAAATCTGCTATAAAGTCCGTAATATAGAATTTGCGTTTTCTTGTTCTGTTAAAGTTGTTTATCGTGTAGATGATAATAACTTACTACACATGAAGTAAATAGAACAGCAGTAAGCGTAACTTCCAATACAAAAGTTTTCAGTATAACCGATGTATTTAGAAATTTGAAACACAATACAGTTGGCGAAACTGATTATGACTTTATTATAGTCCGTCTCCACTCTATTAAGCAGTACACGTTCAATAGAATCATTGCTTCTCTTGTTATGGTGGTGGTAGATCAGCCTTCATCATTTAGCAGTACGTCATCTCTTGGGATATCACACAGGTCGTTGGCAGAATCTTACACTTGGGCCAGCATTTCCATTCGTATGAGTTTAGGAATGTTCAAAAGTTGTAACAAAAGCTGACAGACAATACCGTTTTAATCATGAGTGATGAGGCCTATTTTTACAAATAGAATTTTCGGTATTGGGTACCCGAAAGCCCTGAAGAACTGCATCAACAACCTATGCACTTTGTAACTGCTCTTTATGGTGCCATGCTTTAAAGAAGTGTCGGCAATTTCGTCACCCACGTACAAGAATGTCTCAACAATAATCGACGCCACTGATTTGATTTTTCGCAACCAATTATTTTTGTCTTATGTTTCGTCATGTATTCTCAAATGGCAATGTGCCAATAACGTATGAAAGCAATAAATTTTGAAATTCGTTCAATACGTGACACTCTTTTCATAAACATCATACCTGTATATGTTATTGATTATATATTACTATTACTAATTGCGCATCAATTGTATGATATATAAACATTTGTTAAGATTATGTTTTGGTGAAAAGAATGTCGGATAGTAACTGGAAATATATATATAATGATGTTTATTCTCAAATCTATTTTTTATTAACAAATTGAGGTTACAAACCACAAACAAAAAACAAACTTAGAATGATATTTAATATTTACCTACTTTCTTATTAATCTAGGGATATTTTATTACCTGGGATACTTGTCGTGGATCATTTATGGTATAGTTTTCAATGCAATTTGAATATTTCTGATAACTACGGAAACATATTATATTTTCATTCTTGTATTTGCGCTTGTGAAGATTGAAACCTATACGTGTTAGCTTTCGGATTTATGTATTTCATCGATTTCCTCCAACGTTGAAAATTATAATGACCACATAGTTTACTGTGAAAAATGATTTTAATAATACCAGGTATGAATGCCAATGCTTTGTTTGCGTTTACTTTTATTAATATCTATGCAATTATTAGAGAAATAATTTTTAAATTCGAAAAGACTTTCGTCTATTCAGACGGTATACTACCTGGCGTTTAATTTCAATCCAGAACAATAATTTAAGAAAATACTATTTCATTGATATTTTGTTGAAAATCAGATATTTTTATATTAGAATAACGCAATTGTATTACAACCAAGAAAGTAGACAGAGCATATCTCATCAATATCAGATATATTATGTCAGGTTCACGAAGATAATTTCAAAGAGATTTACTAATGAGTTCGACGTTTATCAAATAGAATTAGTAGACTTCAGAATAAAATTTAGTGTATCAGACCACTTACAAATATGAACGTATGCTTGGCCTTCGACACTTTTTTGTTATAATAAGGTTATAAGAGAAATAAAACTTCATACGAACAGTAAAAGTAAAAGAATGAAAAGCACAAAGAGTTACAACATCCCTCTGACACTAGAGATTATCTACAAAGAATTACGGTAGAAAAATGTAATTTGAAAGAGAAAAAGAACTTAATTAAATAATTTGTAAAAGAAATCGGGGAACAATCTGAACAATAAACAAAAGTAAAATGAGAATATGAAAAGATTCTATGAAAAACATATGTATATACTTTGGGCGCAAAAGAATATTTTTTTAAATTATCTAATAATATTTCAGATTCATTTTGTATTGAAAACTTGATTCCATTTTCCTTATGCCATCTAGATTCAGAAACTTCGTCGGTATGGCGTTCTGCTTATCGATATTTGGTTGATATAGAAAATGTCTCTAGTTTGAAACTGTTCAATATATTACAAGATAACATGATCCTGACTATTATTTCTAGCAATAAGTGTTATCTTAATGTTACATAACTTGTCTCATTTTGTATACATTTTCAATGCTGTTTTGTGTAAGGTATACATGCGAAATTAATGAAAAGATAACTTATAACTAGTAATACATTCGGAACGTTTTCAGATCTATATAAATCAACATACATCATTGGGTTGCTGATGTCTTAATTTTGCCAAAATTACATTATTTCTAATTAATTGACATACAAAACTTAATAGAAAAACTATGTTTGAAACGTATTGCAAATTTGCTACTGTTATCAAATCAAAATCATTCGAAAAGTTACTAGCAAGTTCGAAAACTGTTCAGTGAATAAAGCCATAGACAATGTATTACCGTATGTTGATACAATTCTAACGTAACTTTGTTTTAGTAAGTATGATGTCATTTTTTCTTTGTTCATTTATGTTTGAGGTTGATATATACCTGTTTGGATTAAAGAAACATTCTGAAAGTGGAAACTTCCTTTTATAAACAGAATTTTAGTTATAATTGAATAAGAACAATGTTGTAAGTAATTTATTACCTTATAATTAAATTTAAGTAGTAATATTATGTTGTGTTGTAAATTGTTATTATCAAATTTTGTAGTTATTTTAATAAATGTGCCGTTCTATTAATTCTTTTTAGTTATATATACAACATATTGTAGACTTCTTCATTCAGCTTATCGATACTCGGTTGACATTTATTCAATATAGAAAATAGTTATTTTTCGAATATTTTTTTATTTTCGTATATTTCGTATAATACGATTATGACCACTACTTCTAGTGACGAGTGTTATTTTAATGCTATGTAACTTGTATCATTTTGTATACAAGATTTTCTATTCTGTTTAAAATAAAATTAATGAAAGGATAGCTCATTACTGGTGTTATATTCAAAATGCCTCGAGGTCTATATAAGTCACGAAATCAATTTATAACTCTTAATTCGGAAATTATGCTTGAAACATATTAAAAATTTTTAACTGTCGTAAAATCAAAATCACTCGGAAAGAATGTAACATCTCCCTTTCTGAAAAGGATTTTTGTTTTAAAACAATAGTAGTCTTAATACATTACTATTCAAAAACTGTGCAATAAGGAAGGTCATAGACAATTGATTACCTTATGTCGATACAATTCTAACGTAACTTTGTTTTAGTGAGCATGATGTCAATTTTCTATATCATTCCATGTTGTGGATTAATATCTACTTTTTAAATTAAAGAAATATTCTAAAAGTGAAAAACTATCCCTTTATGAACAGAATTTTGGTCATAATTGAATACAAACGATGTTGTAATAAATTTATTATCTTGGAATATGTGAGTAGGAATATTGTACTGTAAATTGTCAGCAATTATTTTAACATATGCACTGTTCGATAAATTATGAACTTATTTCATATATACGTATAGTGTTTCTAAGTGCATTTAAGTGCTAAACATGCCTTTGTTAAAAAAATTAAATAAGTCTCCTTTAAAATTACCTCGGACATTTTTATTTCATCGAAGTACTCGCGTATATCAGTAATTTTATGGAAACCTTACTACCCAAAATTAATTCTAGTACAAAATTTGCACTATCTAAAGTTTCCGCATTATCCTATTTATGCAACCTTAAAAATATATTGCTCGCGAAAACCTTTCGTTGTTTTATTACTTTAACATTCGATCATTTTACTGAAAATTATTTTGCAATTTAATTTAAATTAAACCTAAAAGTAAAACATAGATAGTATAGTGGTAATAGATACGTAATAATTGATCAGTTGAAATGGTATTAAAAAAAATATTTTTTTTGAAGTGTGTGTTTATATAACCACATGCGCAAAAACATTGTTTTTTTCTATTCTACTCATTCCTCTGTCATATTTCAATGAACATGCAAATCACATTCATTCATTTATTCGTCTACTCTCATAATGTGTTCATGAAGTTCCGACATGTAAATATTTATTTAACGCCGATAAATGTTAACGAACCCAAAGTTACGCCTCTCAATACAAGAGGATATTTCGCAACATCCCTTGTACGGCTGTAAATTTTATTAAAGCCACGCCGCTTTGTATTTTAAATTGGTTAGCTATATATATATATATATATATGTAGATACCTAGTACATTATATATACATATATATGAAGAAATATCGGTGGAGAAACGAGAAAGCGCGGACGAATCGGTGATATTGGTTCAGCGGAATTCCGTTCACGCGTGAATTTGAGCTAAATTTCCTTATGTACCTGATTGTAGAATCGATAAAATTAATTATAGAGTTTCACATTAAATGAGAATTGGGAAATACAGCGATCGGTAGAAATTCCTTCTTTTATCTACCGCCCTTTATTTGGTAGGTATATAATCTCTTTTGTGTTTCAACGTATAATTCTCTCTGTTAATTAGGAACCATTCTCGCACGTTTGCTCACGATCCATTAAGTGTTGACGTAGAATGTTCTATAATATTTAAATTTTTAATCCAATATGTATCAATTGAATTAGTGAATTATTTCTATTGAAAGGTGTTTTCCCTAACAATTCTTACACATATTTGTTTAAAGCAACCATTCTTTTTTAAAACGTATTTTATAACTTAATCGTTGTTTACATCTTTTTGGTTATATCGGTGAGTACAAATGTCGTATTATTTTTGACTAAATGTTATATTTATTATGGAATTTATTCGAGTTTATTTTGAACTATTTGCATGAAGTTTACGAAGCTACAACAATGGAAAATTTAAAAAATAAATGTTTTGCTTTATGATTTAGATCGTGTTTATCTTCCTGTAAACGTGGCTATTTATGAGATTCAACGACTCTGGTGCAGTTTGAGTATGAAGTTCTGCAAAGTACAAAAATGTTATGTTATGGAGCAAACAGCACCAAAAGTTGAGAAAAGAGGTTTATAGGGAAAGAAAAATGGGCGTTTTATTACAGATTAAGCGTAAAAACGTTATAATGTTTTCGATTGAATAGTATATTTATGATAGTATTTACATCAAATTTGCGTTGAAGTAGCTATATGGAGTTTAAGGAGCTATAATGCTGGAAAATTTAAAAAAATAAATGTTTTTCTCTAAGATATGGATCGCGCTTACCTTCCTCTAAATGAGACTATTTATAAGAGTTGTAATGACTAGTATAGTTTGAGTATGAAGTTCTGCTAAGTACAAACTCTGTTATGGAAAACTGCAAGAAAAGTTCAGAAAAATAGGGAAAACATGTTATGCGTTTACTATAGATTAGGTATTCGAATTTATAAGAGTTCTAATGGCTAGTATAGTTTGGGTATGAAGTTCTACTAAGTACAAAAATGAAATTCTGTTATGGAAAACTGCAACAAAAGTTCAGAAAAATAGGGAAAACATGTTAAGCGTTTACTATAGATTAGGTATTCGAAGAAACATTCGAAGCACAAATCTACTACAGGCGTTAAGCCACGATATCAACATTTTTCAATCTTTCAATTATTGCAGATATTGAAGCTGTTAAGATTATTAGTATTTTGAAAGCGTAATGGTTTGTTACTATTACATTTACTTGATTATTTACTCAAAATCAAGACTTGAATTCGATAAATGTTATTCGGTGCTATATTCCAAAAACAGGTTTTAGTTAAAGGGGAACTATAGAAGTAAACTTAGATATTATTGGCGGTATTTTTGGAAAGGAAATAAAAGCAATGATGAAAATGAAGTTGATAATTACAAGGCGATACACTGTTACCGACTTTTGAAAAATTGTCGGCAACAAATGACTGTTTGCTGCCAGCTATAAATTATTTAATTAATCCAAGGTCGCATGTATACTTTGAAAATGTGCTATATCAAGTGAAGAAAGAGTTGTAAAATGTCCAATGTACGTGTCGGGAAAAGCTGAATAACAATAATAAAAAAACTAAGGGAAAATGCTTTTCCGAAGTATATGTTTTACGATGCACCTAAAACCTCTTTTCTGTCAGTGTGCTTGTGCATTGTAAAAACGGACATTAAATGGATATTTTTGTCTAAATTCTGAACAAATTTATAACAGACATTAAACATTTTACCTCAAAATTTTCTACTTTACAGAAATAAAGAAAAATTTTAAAAAACCTTGTTCAAATTTACAAAACACTTTAACTTAGTATTAAACGATGAATTATTTAGACACTTACATTTTTATATTCTGAACGCAAAGAATAGCTGCCTATCACTGTACATCATTGTATATTCCTAAAATTTTAATAACAAATATTTTAATCCTGATTTTAGTTTTGTGTACAATAGCAAAATTTTTCTTTATTTTGAGTGTATGACAAAAATCAGAAAAGTAAAAGAAGGTGGTAGCCACCATTCTCTATGCAGCCAACCAATTTCTGAAGCTGCCAATCGAAATTTTGGCTAGCAGATTTGTGGGGCTATGATTAGAAACCTTTTAATTTTCTTATAGAAAGAGCGCTTCAGGCCAATTGAGAGTGTAGTAAAAAAATTTCTAGGATGACGATAAGCCAATACCGACATTATAAAATGTGGGGACCGTTCGATACTCGCGATCATGGAGTGGCATGGATCTAAAAAATGTTTGATCCATATAGCTCGAGCTTCGGTGACAATTTTTAGGGCAATATTTTCCGGACGGCCTATTTCGATACAATATGACATCCTTTGGGCCAACAATAACAATCTAACGCCCTTAGTTTTTTTTATGGGGATATCTCAAGGCAGAGCTTTCTAAACATCGTTCCATAAATCTGCTTTGGCTGAAGAATTTTATTTAGTATGGAATAACTCAAATTACAGAGGACAACTTCAGAAATTGGTTACATTAATGCATAGACAACGGTGGCAACTATCTTCAAAATATTTTGTTTAAAGTTAAATGATTTTAAACTTGAAATATATTCTTTGATTGGCAAAAAATAAATATCGCCTATCAGCAACACTTCTTTTTTATTCGTCTTAAAGACAAAGAAATTTCTGTGTTTTATTTTGTATAAATGAGGTATCCTCTTAAAGTAGTGATTTTCAACATTCTTTTAAGAGTTCTTTTTAAAATCAGTTTCTATGACGGAATCTGTGTCTTACAGATTAAAGAAGTTTAGGTGGCGGGGAGGTAGAGGGCATAGATAGTAAGGCAATATAAAGTAAAATGATATCTAAATAATTGAGTTATGACCATGCAATGAAATTACAAATGTTGAACAAACCTCCGGGTTCACAATAGTGTAACTGCATTGGGAAGGGGATGGGTGCAGTTATAAATAAAATATATATGTAATTCTAATATAGGAAAACGAAATTTATTTATGCCTGTCCCAGTTAACAATCCACCTCTGAGAGGCAGTTTCGCGTTACTGACATGATGGGAGTTATAAGCAATACCTGCCTGTTACCCGGAGGATCGATTACAAATTATACAATTTTTTTGAGATTTACCATTTACCAATTTTGAAATTTGCCATAACATTTAGATTTATTCTCAGGTAGGTAGCTTCCAGGGACTAGACGCAGGACTCCTAGAAGCCCACGGAGCACAGGTTGGTAACCACTGCTTTAATGCGTTATACAATGTATGGCTAATATTGTATATTTTTGTTTCTATTTTTGCTCACTTATAACATTACTTCACATAAAAGGCTTTTATTTTTTGCATTTTATTTAGCTTGATATTATATCATCAAAAAAATTTTTGTAAATTATATTTTAATTTGCAGTGTAAATAAAATAGTGGATAATTGGAATTGTATTGATTGATTTTTAAGCTTTAATGTAAATATGAATATATGGATATATACAGAATTAAAAATTTGGTACGTAGACTTCCGCGGTCGTGGTCCATGCTATCTGCTTCTGGGTTTCCGAGCTGGAACCGCGTCACTAGTATATCTGCCGTCGTTTCGTACCCATTTGTATGGGACATCTTCAGGGCTGAACTACTGCACTGAAACTGGTGTAAGTCGATAGGGGACGCGTTTATATATGGATAAAATATAGCGTCCCCCATCGACTTACACCAGTTTCAGTGCAGTAGTTCAGCCCTGAAGATGTCTCATACGAATGGGTACGAAGCGTCGGCAGATATACTAGTGACGCAGTTCCAGCCCGGAAGCCCAGAAGCAGATAGAATTAAAAATATTTTTTTTTATATTATTAGGCATTCTTTTCAATTTTAAGATTTTTCTGGAGCAATATAAAAATAATTGTATTGAATAACAGTTTACTTTCATTTCATCCCTGGTTTTATCTTTAAATATATTGTTTTGAAGAGATTGGAATATTTCGTTTTAACTGTCTTACAGAAAAATATACTATTAATACTGTTCTAGATTTGGAATTTCATTTCATTATTTAATTTTTGGGGATTATAGCGACGTAGTATTTTTTGCTAATTTTTGTAACACCGACGGCTAGGCGCAGCAGCCTAATACAACGCTCATGCTCAGAAACACGAGTGCCGACAGATCACTTTGTTTCACCAATATATACACTGCCGCAAGAGCAAGGAAACCATGCACCATATCCAATTTAATTCCAGCAAGATCCTATCCCATACTAACCATTACTATGGTCGCAAAGTCCGTGAATTTATAGAGATCCCTAAGCACCCCAATAACCTTAACTGTGATGATGGCTACCTCTAACACAATGCCTGGCAATCCTGCATCTCCAAACAATCGAACCGCAACCGTAACGCTTCATTGACCCATGGCCCATTACCCATACATAAACCCGTCCACCATCGACTTATACCAGAATCCGTGCGACAGACAGTAGTAGTAGTTGAGCCCTGAAGATGTACCATACAAGTGGGTACGAAACGTCGGCGGTTATACCAATGACGCGGTTCCAGCCCGGAAGCCCAGAAGAGGATAGTATTGTATTATTTATTTCTTTTTTGGATTTCGTAAGAATTATACGATTTAATTTGATGTTGATATATTTTAAATTTGTATCCACCTGTACCTCTACCTGATGTAAAGATATTATTGTAATTTTAGATAACATTGTCCTAAAACTGATCTTTCAAAATTTTGTCGATTCTACATATCAGAAATTTATAGAATTTATAACTAATATTGTATATGAAGCTATTTTCACATACTGATATTTCAAAAATAATTAATTAATTAGTTTTAATTACATATTTTCTCTAAATAATAAGATTTGTTCTTCTGTCTCTTCACCGATATAAATATCAAATTTTTAGTTTTCCATAAATAAAATAAATTTTCCATGTACGTTATAAATACAGAAACGAAATGGATTCTAATAAATAGCATACTTTGTGCTATTTTTGTATATAACTAACGTTCGGATGTTGAATTTTGAACTTGGTTTCTGTAATTTTGAAGAAATACATGCCTTACTAAATGAAGCACGAACACACTTATTACGGTCGGCAGTATACGTTTCATATTTTATTCGAACAAGGAGACCTTTCCAATAATAAATATATATATATATATATATATGGAATTAGAAATAATTGCTTACTCGAGGATTTTGTATAGGTACTTAGTTCATCTAATTATGTTTAAGTAAACTGGGGTTTTCAATAGTGTAAGTAGTATGGAAAATCAGAATAAAGTTATATGATCAAGAAGTTAGAAATATATCGAAAGAAAGGCAAGAATAACTTAATAAAAAAATCGAAATTTCCAGAAATTCGTTGGGATAATCTGTATTGCACTATTCTACAAGATACTGATTGACAGTATCAGAATGTATAAAACAGATTCATACTCAATATTATGTCGTTTTTAGAGCCTTTTTATATTTTAAGGGATCAACTGATAGTAGTGACTTGTCAATTTCTTCTCTTCCATAAAAATTGAATTTCTTATTATATTTAACTGTACGAGTATGAATCTAAATCTAATTTAAATCAGCTTTCTTCATCACTCGCTAGGTCACACGGGTATAATAACACTCTATATGCCTTCACATTCTTCAACAGTTTAGCATTAATTACAAGAGGCATTGGCAGAGTATTGAATTCTATGCTAGATTCCCTATGTCGAGAGGAGGGCAGTTTACCGGTTTGGTTTGCTGGAGCTGAAATTTTACGCCAACATTGCACGGAAAAGATTTTTTTAAGACTCCAAGTCTACAGTTAGCAAAATTTTCAAGTGTTTGTTAATTAGTGCAAAACGAGAATAACGCTTGTTGACTTCCAAGTGGAGCTGCTTGTAGTCAACTGGCGAACTACAATAGGAGAAATTGAAATATCATTATATCTTTGGGAATACTAAATTAATAATTTTGGGTTAATTTTTAGGCCTTATTGTCACTTTTGGTGAGATCTGAGTATACCATTATACCCAGCAATCAAAGAAAGTGAACATGGAGTGGCGATAACCTGAAGTAGTATCATCTCAAAAAGCCAAGAACCGTTTTCTTGTAAGGAGAGTTATTGTAACAATTTTTTTGGATTATAAAGACGTTCTATTCATTAATTTTCTTTATGTATGGTACGCAATCAATGCAGCATGCTATTGTTCGCTCATTGACGAAGCGAAACTGGCCTGTTGATGAAAAAGGGCACACGTGCCTACCCGAAATGTAATTTTTCATCATGATGGCGTTAAGTTGTCGCAACTACTTTAATGCGAGAAAACTGGAAAAAATTATTGATAAATTCTTAACACAAATTGGTCTTCGTGTGACTACCATATGTTTTGACCTTTCAAGAAAGAATTGGGAGGACATCGTTTTGTCGGCGGAATTATTTAATACTACCAACTTCATTTTTCGATGTTGGAATTAAAAATTTTCAATCGGATGAGAAGTTATATACATAAATCTAGAGATATATGAAAGAATACAATATATCGAAATCATAGCTTCTTTACTGTAACAATGAATTAAAAAAGGGTCTGGTTTATGTATGATCCAATCTCGTATATTTATGGAAATATTTTCCTTTTTTGATTGTTAAACATCTAATGTTTGTTAATTAATTTCATAGTAAATTCGAAATGGTTTCGAATAAAATTTTGAATACTTCAAAATTTTCAAAAATAGCACGTTTATAATGAAATAGGGTTGTTATATATTTCCTTATTTTGTGATTATTTTTGTTTTTGATTTGAAGCGGGATTATTTATAATAACGAAATAAGGAAGTTTGGTCTTTCCTTATGTTTGTGGACATATGTACTTAGAAAAAGGAATTTTCTGTCTACTAATTCTAAATGAAGGCCAATTGATACGCTCTTCTTTATCGTTTCATAATTAAAGTATTGTCTGAAAATTTGAGCAAGATTTATGCTTTAACTAATGTGTAATCTTTTAATGAATACTTATTAGTTTGACATGGTGTTATTTTAGTTAACACACTTGTCTTGAAAATTACACGAGTTATTCGTCCTTTCCATATAACGGAATTTAATAGTTGCTCCTACATTCTTAATTAAAACATTTAATTTTACGTACATATACTGCAGTTATTGATAACGTAATACATGGTGGTAACAGATACATTGATTGTATTATTAATGCATTACTAAGTGAAATATGGCTTGAATAAGTGTCAAAGTCATAATCGAACCAGTGTTGGTTACATGTTTAAGTTGCAGATTTGAAATTTTAACATTTTTATAGTCACATATTGTATCTAAGTGTTAAAGTGAGTTACTTTCAAAATACTGACAATGGCTTGCTAAAAGTACAATTTCACTTTGCTCGATATATTAATGAAATATTTCAAGCCAATCTACATATATTTTACATTGGAAAGTCTCCTCGTTAGAAAATCGCAATACAACATAAACTTGTAAATGGCCGTTTACCTCAATTTAGTCGTTAAATTATTAAAACACCTAGTTTAATTATGTCATTAATTTAAATCCTATTTTCGTAAATTAATAGTCTCTATCATCAGTCTATCGCACCCTGTACGCTGTTATTGTTACGAATATGAGCATGGTCGTGTAGAAGATGGGTGTCCTTTTCGTGTTATGTGATGCCGACGATGAGGAAGCCAATGCACTGGCCGCCGTCTTTAAGCATTGTTCGTATTCTTCGTAGTCCACACGAGTTATCGCGCAGTAGTGCGTGTGAGCGCAGCTAGCGTCGCAATTTCCCTGCGGACTGCTGTACATCTTGACCGAGTTGGCGCGAAAATATCTGAAAGAAAGAAAAATGAAAAGAAAGGATTTGAAATCACAAACATGTAGCTGGATGTCAGACGGATCGCGTGTGTTCTTATGGCGGAAGAAAAAAAGGCAGAGCAACTGATGCGATAACGAGATCACGTATAAGTGACGTCTGTTGTTTTGGCTGGTTTATTGTTACGTTATTGTTTTGTTGTGTACGTGACATCCAGTTGGGAGGAAAGTTGCTTGCGATGTATACATACAAATGAAAATAGCTGCTACTCCTGTGAATAATACTAAACACATCGCAAGCAGTTTGTATTACGTGCATTATCCATTTTGATTAAAGTTTTCATACCTAGGTATGTTCTCGAATTTAAAAATACAATATAGTTGCATTTGGATAATCTCTCAATAAAACGTGTTTCATGCACGAACTACAATTGTTATATACAATTAGATAAACAAAACCAAATCCCCCCTATTATAAAGAATGCAAATATTCTAAATTTCGACGTTGTAATTAATAACTAAGAGAACAAAAATACAATTGTAATGATTGTAAATATATTGTGTTTAAAAAAACGAATTACCATGTAAAACTATATTTTTTAAACCAAATGTAAAGTCTTAAATGATTAAATTTTTATTGAAAAAGACATAGAATCGTATAATAATTTGTGTGGTTTTTTGCCGATCACGAATGAAAAAATTTTCTTTTCTTTATTTTGTATCAACTTAGTTTGGGCATTCGATTGTAATAGTCTATAGTCGTGAATTAATGCATTAAAATACCTAAACTTTGAAGTCAATCAAATTGTTGTTAGTTAAGCGATTTTATAAGTAGTATAGTAGAACTACATGAGGCGGGTATTGTGTTTCGTGAAATCGTTAGACGGATGTAAAGAAATAAATTATTAGTTGTTGGAGAGACTGGTCTCAAGAAAATAATCAACATCGTAGAACAGGCTCTGAACGGCCTAGTACCGAACGGGAATATAAGAGAGATCAAGTTTGCTTTTCTTTAGGGATCGGCATAGTATTTCAAGATCTACGGCAAATATTTTATTGGCAAAGATAGTACATAGAGTAACAGTGTATTCTATACATCGCTGTATTGGTTCATTTATGCTGAGTTCATATCGTCAAAAAGTTGTACCGCTCCTCAGATTAAAATGATGAGTGGAATATCGTTGAGACGAATCTCGTTTTTATTTGTGGGTTCATGATGGTCGTAGATGAGTATAACGTCGAAGAGGAGAAAGGTAATTTTAAATTAATTGAAAATTTTGTCACTGAAAAAATGCAGCACCATCGAAAACTACAGTATGTCGTTGGTATAACGAATTCAAACTTGTACGGCGTTCTTTGGACGATGATGAATTTCGTGAAGGTCGTCTTACAAATGTTGTGTCGGAAAACATTAATGCAGTGTCTGAATTGATAACGCAAGACCTTCATGTGACATACCGTGAGATCGAGGTATTTCTAGGTATTAGTACCACTAGCGTGCATGAGATCCTGCATGAACATTTAGCCGTTAAGAAGCTATGTTCACGTTGGGTACCACATAATTTGACAACCGCTCAAAAAAGGACTCACGTTGATTGGTGCCAAGGAATGCACAAAAAATACAATGGCGGTGCTTCAAAGAACATTTATAAAGTCGTCACAGGTAATGAATCTTGGATCTATATGTATGAGCCCGATAGTAAACAGCAGTCGACTGTGTGGGTATGCCAAGATAAGCCAAAACCAACAGAAGTTGTTCGCGCTCGAAGCACATCAAAACGAATGGTCGCTTGTTTTTTTCGGAAAAACCGATTACGTTGTAACCGTGCCTTTAGAGGGTTGTAGAACGGTCAATTCCAAATGCCTGGGGACACCTGTTAGAAAAACCGGTAATGACTTTGGGATACATTTTCCAATTCTCTTTATAATATGCATTGTTAGTATTAAAATAATATAATATATATATATATATATATATATATAAATATAAAACATCGACTGAGCCATCTGGATCAAATGTTTCATTAATAAATTGACAGATTATTAAGGTTTGCAATTGTTAATTTACTACAAACAAAATCATGTTTATATAGTAGGGCGAGATATGTGACAGTGCTATTGCTCAAGTAAGAATAAATAACTCTCGTAAAGACCTTAGTAATTTTCGAAAAATTTGCGTAGGTCTATGATTATCAACACAATTATTACCTCCTTTTTTTAAATACTATAACTATGTTTGTAATTCACATTACTGATTTAATATTTCCGAAATTGTGTAACCTTTTTAACCGGAAAACTCCTTTAAAAAATGATAAAGATTTGCATGGAGGAATAGTAGTTATAAAATTTAATGACAACCTTTTATTTTACTTTGGTCATGTCGATCGTTATTGGTCACATTACACTTCTCTGAAAGCACGCACCGCTGACCGAACGCTCGAAGTGCCAACTCTAGTAATTACCTAAACAAAATGAAAGTCGCATGTTGCTTCTAATTAAAATGTAATAATACGCGTGATTACATCAATTCAAATAAAATTTAATTAATTAAAGATTTCGTGCAAGTATAAAATTAATATGGGCAGAATTGATTCTGTTCATGTTCTTTTAAATTTCCGATAAAGCTTTCTTTTTATTTTCATTCTGTTACTATAGAATAGCTCCGAGCAAAGCCCGTTTTGAACGAGCTCCCATCTTACATACAACAGCCTCCAATTATCCTTATGTACTTTTAAATAAAACAGTCAAATTGAGGACAACTTTATTCGATGAAGGATCTGTTAATTAATGCAACAGGTAAAAATATCTTTATATGTATGTAGTAATGAAGCCCCAGTAAATGAGACTTTTACATTTTATCATCATTGTAAATTCGGTGATTTATATATACGAAATATATAATCTGTTTATATAATAATAAATAAACTCTGCAAAATTCCTTATATATCTGTTTACAAAAACATTTCGTATATACTATACATATATTATAAATATCTCTTTGATAAGTCAACTTTGAAATTGTCAAGCAATTATTTCAAGAAAGAAAATTGAACAGATAAACGATTCGAAGTAATAAGAAAGTAAACGAAAGCTTTTTGATATATATATATATATATATATATATATATATATATATATATATATATGTATGTATAACATAAATAAACCTTTGAAACATAATGAAAATAAAAGAACAAAAAATAAGTTGGTGGAAAATGTAGTATTGGATTATATCATATAAGCTAAATATATTTTCCCTTGGATTCCTTTTCATTCCTTATTTTCTTTAAATTTTTACGTTTATATTATGTCGAAAACTTATCAGACCGACATCCAATTAAATTAATCAAACGTTTAGAAATGTTTAATAAAAATGTGGAAATATATTTTACGGAAACATCTAGCGATTCTAAATTATACGTACGAGGGTAGCCGTTTATATTTCACGAATAGCAAGCTAAAAAAAAATATTATCGAAAATAGTTTTATTGCTTTTCAAAATATTCTCCTTGAAAAACAATGCGCTTTTGCATTCGTTTAAATCAATCCGAAAAGCATTGCTGCCACTGTGAGGGCGGCATTTCCAAAATATGAGTTTTGATTGCCTCAACTGCCTCTTCCGGCGTAGAAAATCATTGACCACGAAGTTTATTCTTCACGTGTGGGGACAAAAAGAAATCACAGGGTGCTAGATCAAGGCTGTAAGGCGGATGGCTCATCAATTCAATTTTTCGCCCGCTCAAATATTCAATCGTTTGAACCGACCTGTGAGAGCTCGCATTAGCGGTTGTTTTTGAGCATCGTTTTCGGTTTGTTTTCCTTATTTCTTCAAAAACTTTTGGCAAACAAATATTGTGTACCATTCGGAATTGACCGTTATACAACTCTCTAAAGGCACGCTTGCAACGTGACCGGTTTTTCCGAAAAAAACAGGCGATCATTTGCTTTGACGTGCTTCGAGCGCAACTAACTTTTGTTGGTTTTGGCTCATCTTAGAATACCCACACAGTCGACTGCTATTTACTATCGGGCTCATACGTACAGATCCGAGATTCATCACCTGTGACGACTTTATAAATATTTTTTAAAGCACCGCCATTGTATTTTTTGTGCATTTCTTGGCACCAATCGGCGCGAGTCCTTTTTTGAGCGGTTGTCAAATTAAGTGGTACCCAACGTGAACATAGTTCCTTAACGGCTAAATGTTCCTGTAGGATCTTATGCACGCTGGTGTTAATAATACTTAAAGATGCCTCGATCTCACGGTATGTCACATGACGGTCTTGTATTATCAATTCAGACACTGCATTAATGTTTTCCGACACAACAGCATTTGTGGGACAACCTTCACGAAGTTCATCATGATGTACTGCAGTTTTCGATGGTGTTTCATCACTATATAAAGAATTCAGCTCGTCGATGCATTCTTGTTGATATAATCCACGCCGAGAGTTATGAAAAATAATTGCATAAAAATGTTTAATTCCATTTTTTCGCTGACATACAATTTTCAAGTTACTGTCAACAATAGAAATAGCGACCGGATAATAAAACTGTCAAGGTAAATATATTGTCAAAAATGACAAACTTCAGAATGCAATCATCAGATCGGAGGGAACATTAACAATGTTGCCAGTTCCCGAAATATAAACGGCTACCCTCGTATACTTAATAAATAATTAGATTTCGTTAAAGTATCTTAAAGATAAAATACGAGTATGTATTATAGTATGTAGGCTTCTTAAATGAGATTTGATCGTTTTTTATGTTGATTGTTGTAAAAAATTAGCGTTTAACAGCTTCAATTTCGTCAGAAAACGCTTCATTATAATTGACTTTCTAGTAGTACAGCATACAGGGATGCTTTGACGAAAGTTGAGACTCGTCTATCGGTGTTTGCTGAAAGAAATGGTATTATTTTCTAGTAGAGACCATGCGTAGAAATCAGTAAGCCAACATTTACCAACTTCTAGAAATCTTCAGAAATTGGAAGAATCCGTTCTTTTCAAATAATTATTCCACTTCCAAGAAGTAATTCAAAATTTGATAGTGAGCTTTCCAGACGAGCAGTTATCAGGGCTAGAGGAGGTGTCACGAGTTATTAACTTTTATTTTTTCATTCCATTTTTTGGATTATAGAGTTTTTAAGATTACCAATAATATCATTTTGCTTCTGAATTTGTAATTCAATGGAATTTTTGCAATTTGTTCCATAAGTTTCCATTAAAAGGAATCAATCAATGCACCGATGTTTAATTGTCGCCAGTTCAATTGTTTCATGATTATGGTCAAAAATAATTTACTAATCAATTTTGTTAAAATTGTATAGAATTATTTCATTGGCGCTTTAAATTTTAACACGCGTTTACAAATCATATTTATACTGAAGAACAAATATGATGATTTTTGTCAGTAATTTTTAAATATTTTTCTTCTTCTAATGATATCGGTTATTTTCAGTATAGAGTGTACACGTTTTTTTGTTCCTTTACACCCTTTATTAATTTACGTATTTAATTAACAATTTTATTTTATCCACATTTAGTCAATTCAACTACAATTTAATTTTCTCTTGCGTTAGTTTCGTTTGCTTTGTTTGTGTTGTAATTTCTTTTGCTGGGCTACATGTCTATTTTATTTCCTTCATTATACGTTTCTAATTTATTTATCCCTTTTGTTGTCGCTTTTACATAAGTTCAAGATTTATTTGAAATTCTTCCTCTACATCTTTAGTCTTTCTTGTCGTTTCTCATTAATTTGTTATTTTCGTTTTCACGAAATGTAGTTCCTGTATATTTTAGTGTTTGTTACTTAGTAAAAGTTTTGCAAAATTTATAAAATTACCAACAAATTTTGTCGATTTACGCAAGTTAACATCGTTAGTTACTAAAACGAAATATTTATTATTTTATATATATTTTTCATATTTTGATCTTATACGAGAGTGAGCTGATAGGACAATTAGGCCAGTGATTATTCAGTCTCTATATCTGCATGGAATTTAGAACTCTCAAGTTTACTAAAATAAGTATCCGCAGACGCATTAACATCGTTGTCTGTTAAAAATTGCTAATCTGCAAAGTATCTTTTGAGGCGCCGAAAAAGGTAGAAATCCGACAAAAAAGGGGGTGCGGTAGCAAATTCAAGCCTAATTCGTTAACTTTTAGAATAGCAACAACATTTTCATGAAACCATGCATTGTCTCGGTGAAAATTATGTTTTTCTTGACGAGAATGCTTTTAATTTGTTTAAAATACTCGTGGTAGACTAGCTTTTTGGAAGGTAATCAATAAGAAGAATATTTTTTGCAACCCAAAAAATGAGTTCCATTACATTCCCTGTAGATGAAACAACTATGATCTTCTCTGGAGGAAGATAATCATAGTGCAGTCATCGTTTAAATTGTATTTTGTTTCGAGCTTTTAATGATGAACAAGTCTAATTCGTGGTGAATATTCACTGCTTAAAATCTACCTTGTTTTCTTCGAAAGCGCTTCAAACACTAGAAATTTGCATTCGCGCCAATTTCTGACCAGAACTGAGTAGTTCTAAAGTTATTATCACCTATTGTTTCCAATTTAAATAAGGTTCTATTTCACTGTTATTTGTTTTCAACCTCATCCCACTCAAATTTGTACTTACTTTCAAAGGTCCTTTTCTTTGGTGTTACAAATCGAAGATTTAGACTATTTACCAGCTATCTGTTTATATCCATAAACAAGATTAACTCATCAACATTCTTAATAATTTCATGCGAGGGTTTATTGCTAAAATCGTAAGGTCCATCAACATCGCTATACAAAGTTATAAAAATTGTATATCGTGTAATAGATTTTTTTATTATTCTTTCTTAAATATCGGCTAAATTTATTGATACTATCCATGCATGTACACAGTCTATCGCAGAGAAAATTGAACTTTTTTAAAATAGTAATTCTTCTCTATTAAAAAAAATATGCATAGGTGAGGTAGATCTTTCACCAATGTTATGTCAAAATATCATGACATTTGCATCATTAGAAGCAGAGAAATTGCACATAAAGTAACAGTCGTTTACTGAAACATTTAATTTGATGAAACAAGTACATGGTGATGCGTGTTTATCACGCACGAGTATGTATGAGTGTATAAACGGCATAAAGACGGTCGTACGGACCTAAATGACGACAAATATACTTGTGCAAAAAAATCTGTGGTTACCGTAAGCAACATTGAACTTGTGTGTGAATTTATCAGAAATGGACAGAAATCCTCATTGCAATACGTGGGAATGGAATTCAATATTTCCGAAGATGCAATTCATCGCATTGTAACACAGCATTTGGGACTGAGAAAGATTTATGCACGGTTTGTACTACACAAGCTAACTGAATTCAACGTTGTGCAGACTTGATTAAAGACTCAAAAAAGAACAAAAACTTCAGGTATTCTATTGTAACTGGCAATGAGACGTGGTGTTTTCCATATAATTCAGAGGCTAAGCGTCAAAGCTCCGAATGGAAGCATCCAAGCGAAGAAGGATTGAAAGAAAACCGTTTGGAGAAGTCAAAAGTGGCGACAATGTTGATTTGTTTCTATGATTCGAAAGGCATAGTGCACAAAAAGTTTGTACTAGCTAGTCAAACAGTCAATACTGTATATTATCTTGGTGTTATGAAGCGTCTTTTGGCTCGTATCCATCGTGTGCGCCCTCAATATCGTGAAAATGGTAGCTGGCGTTTGTTACATGATAATGCACCATTTCATCGCTTGATGCTTGTCACTGATTTTTTAACTACAAATGGTATTTTAGCCATCAATCGTACACCGTATTCACTTCATGTGATTCCTATCTATTCTCCAAACTGCATTTGCTGATGAAAGAACAGGGTTATACCGACGTCGAAGCCATTAAAAAGACGTCGACAGCGATCTTGAAGGACATCTGTAAATATGAACTTAAAAATTCATTCGACATGTTATTTGACCGGGCGAAACATTGTATTGAAGCCGAAGGCGATTACTTTGAATAAAATAAATGAATTTTACCAAAATTATAAGCTTTTGTTTTTATTTTAAAAAAGTTCTGTTTTCTCTGCCACATACTATATTAATAGCACATTTCTATGCAATAAAAGATGTTTATTATGTCAGTTTCCTTGAGTTTCTCTCTTGAGCATTGGAAACAATTTTATTTTCAGGATCAGTGCGTAAATAATTTGTAATGATGTCAATAAACACAGTCAATTAACTAGTTAATTTACATCATACCAATATACATACTGATAAGGTCCGCCTCTAACTGATAGAGAATATATATATATATATATTAGGTGCGCATCTAAGTTCCCGCTGGCTTTTTGATGAAAATGCAACTTTATTGTGAAAAAATGTTTACAAATGAATCATTCAAAATATTGCCCATCGCTAGCGACAACTTTTCCCATCTTTCTGGCAGAGCTCGAATACCGTTACGGTAGAAGTGTTTGTCTTTTGAGGCTATCCACGAATCAAGCCATTTTGAGATGTCTTAATATGAGCGGAACTGCTGATTAGCCAGACCATGTGCCATCGAACGGAACAAGTAATAATCGGACGGCGCAATATCTGGGGAATATGGCGGGTGGGGTAGGACCTCTCATTGTGGCCGCTTTTCGCGCAGTGCTCGGCTCAATCGCATCAATTGAGTTCGATACCCTTCCCCAGTGATGGTTTCGTTCGGTTTCAACAGCTCATAATAAATAACACTGCCCTGGTCCCACCAAATACACAGCAAAATCATCCCAGCGTGAATATTTGGCCGAATCGATGTGTAGAAGCATGGCAGGACAGTCCCCGTGATTTTGTTCTCTTTGGGTTGCTGTAATGAATCCATTTTTCATCACCCGTAACGATGTGATGAAGAAAACCCTTCCTTTTTTGCCGCTGAAGCAGTTGTTCACAGGAGAAAAAACGACGCTCAACGTCTCTTGGCTTCAAATCATAAGGAACCCAAGTTCCTTGTTTTAGAATCATTCCCAATGTATGCAACCGCTGGGTAATGACTTGGCGGGTAACTCATAATGCTGAAGCAAGCACTTTTAACGTTTGGCACGGATCCTCATTGAGCAATGCCTCTAATTCAGCGTCTTCGAAGGTTTTTGGTCATCCTTCACGCGAACGGTCGTCAATATCGAAATCACCGTCTTTGAAGTGACGAAAAAATCACGGCACGTTGTTTCACTTAGAGGAGCATCTCCGTAAACTGTTTGAAGTTCCCGATGCGCTTCAGCCGCCGTTTTCTTCGAATAAAAGAAGAAAAGCAACACTTCCCGCAAATGACGATTGTTTGGCACAAAATCAGACATTTTCACACAACCAAAAGTATATGACGCAAAAACAAAATCACTAATGTGTCAAAGCGGTTTGTTTACTATATGTCTAAGCTTGGTTCTTGATGTTTTGGTTATGTCACAATCGACCAGCACTTACTACTGGAGCCATCTCTCGAAAAACAACGAGAACTTAGTTGCGCACCTAATGTATTTATATATATATATATATATATATATATATAGATGTTGGAATGAAATGTTGAAGGCCCAATGTTGTTCATATATTTATTTACTTATTTTTGTTACTCTTAACTTGTTTAACATTTAAACAAATGACCATTAAAAGCGTCATGATGTTTACATATTTATTACCTTTATTTGTTCAATAGCTGATTTTGGTGGTCATTTTATTTTCACAATTTTTAGTACGTAGTATATTGCCTTTCATCAGACTTTTCTACCGTATCTCCTAACTTTCGTCGTCGACCCATGTTAAAACTCAATAAGATGGTGACACCCTGCTTGGCGGTTTTTGTCTACTTATGACGTATCGCTAAATAAAAGTTGTATGATCTGTACAAATGTTACAACTGAAAAACTGAAAAGTTTTTAAAATAAAAAAGTGCTACAGCAAATGTTTAAAATTTTTGATACAAAATGCAACTTTCATGCTATGAAAGGTATTTCTTGAATTTTGTGGTGTAACTTTTAAAGGGTCAATAAACACGACAGTTGTATTTTATCTATCACTGCCGCCTATTCACTGCCAATATAGTATTTTGTTGGAATAATATAATACATTTCTAGAGGGTAAAATTAATCGATCATATGGTATTTTATTAAACACATTATACATTTTTCGTTTATGCTTTAATATATTTAATTAGAAAAAAGCACACTTTTTCAGTTATATGCAGTTAAATAACTGAAAAAGTGTGCTTTTTTCAATTATTTAACTGCATTTAAAAAGTCATATCGTATGGACCATTGATTTTATTTTAATTACCAGAACACTAGAAGATACGCTAAGTTTAACATTTATATATTATCGTAATATAAATTCATTTTTTCAAATAGTATCTATAAAATAAAAATAGTATATTTACTTTGTGAACATTGTTTGATCATTAGTGAGGGTCAGCTTTTCCGCTAGATTAGAAAGTGTCACAGCCGATATGTTGGAAATTCCGTAGTAAGAACTAAAATTATATTCTACTACCCATTCAGGTTCGCTTTTTGAATTCAAATTTGCCGAGGACAGGTCCAGATAGTATTGAGTGTAGTCCAATATCTGCAACAAAAAATGATTATGTTAAAACTTTGTCTGCGTATTATTAAATTATTATATTCTCAATATTACTTAAATATTATTATTATAGGCCTCTTTATTTAGAAAAAACTATAAAATAAAATATAAAATAGTTGTCCTAGAATCTGGTGCTTCACCTGTGGCACTATATCGAATGTAACCTAACCTTAATCTTTAGTTACTGCAAAGCTAACTACCTAAATCTAAACTAGTCTTATCTAAAGCTCTAAATGGGGTCTTGTCCGCGTCCTGCTTAAATATTATTCACAATTCCGCTCCCACCCTGCGGAAGTAGTCCGCTCCTTATAAACCTCATTCATTAAAATGTCCAAAATTCTGTCATACACATCCCTTCAGGTCGAGAGGCCGATGAATGGTCTTCATTATAGGCCGTCGTTCAGGGCACCTACAAAATAATTCCAAGATTTTATAAGTAAGTATTTCTGTTTCGTATAAATTGACATCCGTCATCCGTGAGGATACAAGGACACCCAGGAAAGAAGTAGAAGAAGAAGTATAAATTTATTAAACATATCTTCCTTTGATGCCAGTATTCTGGAAGACTGTTATGTTCAATGGTAAAATTTAGAGTGAAGAACAAAACATTTAAATAATTTGTAGTGTTATATTAATGTCTTTAATTTCATAAAAATGGCTGTTTTATGAAATTAATACTAATTTGTTTTTAATATATAGTTTTGCTTTATTAAAACTTCAATATGATATAATGTGTGCTACAAGCCCAAATCTCTGTATAAGTTGCTAATTAGCACGAGAAAGCTATACACACTTCATCGTTGTTATAATATGTAGAACAACTACATATTCTGTAGACTTACTAAATGTAGTATGTACTTTAAAAAGAAATCAGAAAAATTCCTTTAATACCTTGGTGAATATCTTTTCTTTAGAAATTGTGGGAAACAAATCACAGCTGTTAGTGCTACTGAAACAATATGCTCTGGATTTTAAAGTTTGAACGCATTCTAAACTTCCAACAAGATGAAGAGGTCATAAAGATATCAGTATGCTAAGAGCTCTCGCTATGAATTCTTCGATGCAGTAGAATGCCAGACAAACAACAAATCACATACAAATACGTAACTGTTGAACAAGCTAACGACCTCGACGATCGTTTTGTCTGTTGACCGCTCCTCAATCAGTTTCTATTTTCGTTCGGCAGATATTCGTTGTCCGTCAGCGTTGTAAGGAATATAATAAGAGTACTAATGAGAAAGTGGATCTCCATCCCGTGTTTAGAATTGAAATTGATATAATCACCAGTAACAACAACATGTACGTTATTCGATTTAGGTCGATACAATAAAACAAAGTCTCTGCTGTATAAGAGCAATGATTACGACGGTCGTTTCTCCTGTTAAAGGCTACTTATACAGCCTCCGTTCTCGTCTAGAGATACGATGATCAGATCTGTTTTCTCATTATACTAATTATATATATTCTTCATGAAGCTGACAAGTGAGGTATTTCTGGTGGACCAGAACGGGGATTGTCTGAGGAATCTTCAGAAGGAGAAACAACTATTGTAGTCATTGTTTCTGCTCAGTAGACACTTTATTTTATTGGCTTACGCTGAATAACGTAAATGTACGGTTGCAAGGTGATTATCCAGATTCCCGTTTTACTTACAATTAGTATACCAAAGTACTGCTTTTAAACTATAGATGGAGATCTATTTTGGAACCACTTTTTTCAATATTTTTATACGTTGATGAAATTTTAATAGTTAAAGTCTGTATCTGTCCACTAGTTCTTTGTGGATACCTATGAGTCTTGGACAGGACTATTCTTTAGATGAGCTTACGGTAAGTCGTTGCTGCTGCTGTTGTCATTTTTCGAGTCATACTGCGTATTTGCAGGTTGTGTTGAATGTGAGTAGATTATAGACCACTGTGTTCTGTATGGATGTGGTATCGCATTCGGAATTGTTTTTGAGCATTTGTCTTCGTGTCCGTATTTTGATATAACTTCCATCATCCCGTTTATTCAAACGGTTTGGCATTTTCTCTTCTCTTTTAATTGCTTCCCTGATTATTCTCGCGCGAAACTGTTCTATGCTGATTATTATTCTTGTTTCTTCAATGTTAATGCGGTATTCCATGTAGCACGCATTTATACAGCGTTTAAGATAATACTTTTCATGCTATCGCGTCATTATGTCCTTGCTTGCTAACATTTATTCTGCGATTCGATTGTCCTGTGTATCTGCCATTGAAAGAGCCGCATTGTATCTCATTGTATACTCCGTCTTTTTCGAATTCAATATTGTCTTTCGGATTCTTAACAAACTGTGAAATTTTCTTGTTTATAGTATATATTGTGTCGATTTTATATTTTTTCAGTATGCATTTTATTCTGTCCATTGTCCCTTTACTGTAACGAAGTCGAGTTTTGTTTTAAGGCTACTTTATAATCGGTAATCATGTGTCAATTTTATATTTTTTCAGTATGCATTTTATTCTGTCCATTGTTCCTTTACTGTAACGAAGTCGAGTTTTGTTTTAAGGCTACTTTATAATCGGTAATCATAGATGATTGAGAAGGAATGTGTTCACGTGGTTAAAAGTTTATATACATACGAGGGTAGCCGTTTATATTTCGGGAATAGCAAACCAAAAAATTTTTTATTTTCGAAAATAGTTTTATTGCTTTTCAAAATATTCTCCTTAAAAATTAATACACTTCTGCATTCGTTTAAACTAATACGAAAAGTATTGCTGCCATTGTGACGGCGGTATCTCTAAAATATGAGTTTTGAATGCCTCAACTGCCTCTTCTGGCGTAGAAAACTGTTGACCACGAAATTTATTCTTCACTTGTGGAAATAAAAATAAATCACAGGGTGCTAGATCAGGGCTGTATGGCGTATGGATCAATTCAATGTTTTGCCCGGTCAAATCTTCAATTGTTTGAACCGACCTGTGAGAGCTCACACTATCATGGTGGAGAATGATCTGTGGTTTTTGGTTTATTTTCTTATTTCTTCAAAAATTTTTGACAACCAAATGGTTGTGTACCATTCGGTATTGAACGTTCTACAACTCTCTAAAGGCGCGGTTGCAACGAGACCAGTTTTTCCGAAAAAACAGGCGACCATTTGTTTTGGTGTATTTCGAGCGCAAACAACATTTGTTGGTTTTGTCTCATCTCGGAATACCCACACAGTCGACTGCTGTTTACTATCGGGCTCATACGTATAGATCCAAGATTCATCACCTGTGACGACTTTATAAATGTTCTTTGAAGTGCCGCTATTGTATTTTTTGTGCATTTCTTGGCACCAATCGACGCGAGTCCTTTTTTGAGCGGTTGTCAGATTAGGTGGTACCCAACGTGAACATAGCTTCTTAACGGTTAAATGTTCATGCAGGATCTTATGCACGTTGGTTTTACTAATACCTAGAGACCGATCTCACGGTATGTCACATGACGGTCTTGCATTATCCATGCATTAATGTTTTCCGACACAACAATATTTGTGGGACGACCTTCATGAAATTCATCGTCCAAAGAACGCCGTCCAAGTTTGAATTCACTATACCAACGATATACTGTAGTTTTCGATTTTGCTTCATCATCATATAAAGAATTCAGTTCATCGATGCTTTCTTGTTGAGATAATCCACACCAAAGGTTATGAAAAGTAATTGCACGAAAATGTTCGCAAAGTTCATTCCATTTTTTCGCTGACATAAAATTTTCAAGTTACTTTCAACAATAGAAATTGCGACTGGATAACAAAACTATCAAGGTAAATATATTGCGAAAATGAAAAACTTCCCGAAATATAAACGGCTACCCTCGTAGTAACATTCTGGGTATGTACGACACTGTTCTAAGACGAGGTCAATAGAGAGTTCGTAGCTGTAGGAATAGCTAAAGTATCGTATACTCATGCCGGTTCTCTGGGCGATCGTATCGCATACATCTTCGTCTATAGCAATAAGTATACTCACAATATATCGGAAAATAAATTCTTTTTCTAACATGCTGAAAATTGTATCACCTCGTCGATCTGTCTAAGTAAAAAGCAAGCAACCGGCAGTGCCTGAGCAATTCGTATCATTTGTTTCTCGATTCTATTAGTTTACAAGCAGCGGTGATCTGGAATAGGCGATTTCAAACGTCGGCAATTGTATAACAAGATGGGCATATGCTTTTTTAAATTAAAAATGCATTATTATATGCCAGAAGAAAAATTATTTGTGATTAAACATTTATACGATGGAAATTCTGTGGAAAGAACTAGGGATTTGTTTGATGTAAATTATCCAGGAAAAGCTATTCCTAGCGCAAATATGATTCGTTATTGTATGTACCTAGTAAAAATAAAATGTCTCTGATTGATTTAGAAATACAAATTTGTGCTATCCAAGAATTAAATCCTACTTTCATCTCGACAAATTACTCGTGAATTTGCAGAGTTTACAGAGTCGAACAGATTTAAAAAAGAATAAATATCCGTCCTACAAAATATCAACAGGTACTTATAAACTTACTAATGAATTAATGTTATTATTTCTATAAATATAATAGATTACAAAATTTTTAATTATGATATACTTATAATAGAAATTTCATATCTCTGTCATCACAAGAATTCGAGGTGTAGCATAACGTAACTCCGTCTTCTACAATCAACCAGCTACTTCGAATTTATTTATCTGCTTATTAAAACTTTTCACTCGGTATGTATGTATGTATGCGTGTTTTTCCGGATGTTGTATCGCTTTGAAAGACACGGTTGAAGTTTGAGTGATTTTATGCCTTCATGGTTTCTCTAATGATTCTTCGATGGTAGTTTTTCGTAGTAGCTAATACTTCTGTTTTTTCAGTTTCCTTTATGTTCGATCTCATAAATGTATTTTGCAACACCTGATTGTCTTGTCGGTTTACAATAAACTACTTTTGAGAAGTTTTAGAAACTCAGTCTCTCGATTGTCTATAAAATTTGATTAATATCCAACACTAATTTATTAGGTTTGTATATAAAATGAAATAACTAATAGCTTTTTGGTCATCTTTCAAATAACATCAGACGTATACCGGGAATTGTAATCACTAGGGAAATACATTGCATGAGCTAATATTATTGAAGTTAATTCGATCGATAAACAATTTATATGTAATAAAACAACATGGACCGAAACAACAAATTAATTACTTTGCTTTATTTGTGACTTTTAATATTCCCCCCGAATAGTTTTATTTATACATTTTAATCAAAGTAATTTTAGAATATTGTGGAACAATAGGGCACGCGATACAATCATTATTGCTACCATTAGTAATATTTACTATTCATGGATGTTACAAATCAATTTAGTCTATGAAATTGCATTCTCATTACAGTACATGTACTTTTTTAAATTAGTTGTTGAAACGGTATTGGAAAGGTCTGTTGATCTACTGAATCATATTATACTTTTTCTCTGTTGTAATTTACATCGAATATTAGAATCGAGTCTTACTATCACAATCAATATTTGCTTTAGTTTCGTGACAAACTTAGGTATTTCTTTAATGACAATTATTTTTATATGTTTCGAAAACTGGGAAAATGATCCTGTTTCTATAAGGCTGCATTTACTGATGCTTTTAAAACTTTACTTGGATCATATATTTTGCTAGGCTCCTTTCGTTAATGTAAAACTCTTTTGTTAGAAACACCTTCATTATTGCTCATGCAAATGATTTTATAAGATTTGCATTAAGTTTATGATAATAAGAAATCTTTATTATCTAAGTTACATAATATATTTTGTTTTTTATATTTAGGGGATAGCAAACAAAGAAAAAATATTTTTGAAAATAGTTGCATTTTTGCATTCGTTTAAACCAATCCGAAAAGCATTGCTGTCACTGTGAAGGCGGTATCTCCAAAATATGAGTTTTCAATACCTCAATTGCCTCTGCCGGCGTAGAAAACCGTTGGCCACGAAGTTCTAGAAGTGTAGATCAGAGCTGTATGGTGGATGGCTCACCATTTCAATGTTTTGCCCTGTTAAATATTTAATTATTTGCACCGAGCTGTGAGAGCTCGCATTGTCAGGGTGGAGAATGATCTGTCGTATTCGGTTTGTTTTCCTTATTTCCTCAAAAACTTTTGACAAACAAATAGTTGTGTACCATTCGGAATTGACTATTCTATAACACTCTAAAGGCACGGTTGCAACGTGATCGGTTTTTCCGAAAAAACAGGCGACCATTTGTTTTGATGTGCTTCGGGCGCGAACAACTTTTGTTGGTTTTGGCTCATTTTGGAATACCTATAAAGTCGACTGCTGTTTACTATTGGGCTGATACGTATAGATCCAAGATTCATCACCTGTGACTACTTTATCAATGTTCTTTGAAGCACTGCCATTGTATTTTTTGTGCATTTCTTGGCACCAATCGACACTAGTCCTTTTTGAGCGGTTGTCAAATTATGTGGTATCCGATGTAAACATAGCTTCTTAACGGCTAAATGTTCATGCAGGATCTTATACACTCTAGAGTTACTAATACTAAAACTAAACTAAAACTAGAGATGCCTCCATCTCACGGTATGTCACATGATGGTCTTGCATTATCAATTCAGATACTGCATTAATGTTTTCCGACACAACAGCATTTGTGGAACGACCTTCACGAAATTCATCGTCCAAAGAACTCCGTCCAAGTTTGAATTCACTATACCAACGATATTCTGTAGTTTTTGTTGGTGTTTCATCACCATATAAATAATTCAGCTCGTCGATGCATTCTTGTTGAGATAATCCACGTCGAAAGTTATGCAAAATAATTGCACGAAAATGTTCGCGAGTTAATTCCATTTTGTCGCTGACACAAAATGTTCAAGTGGCTGTCAACAATAAACATAGCGGCCGGATAATAAAACTGTCAAGGTAAATATATTGTCAAAAATGACAAACTTCACGCTGCAATCATCAGATCAGAGGTAACACTAACAGTGTTGCCAGTTCCCGAAATATAAAGGGCTATCCTTCTATGATAATTTAAGTATAAATATTAAATTGTATTTCAGAGTGGATTGAAAATATGTAGAAAAAAGGAAAGCGAACTCCAGACGTATATAAAAGAAAAAGTTTTTACAACCAAATTAATTAGAGACGGAGAAATGGTTTTTATAGTGTATAAGTTAGTGTTGAACAGTTAATTATGTTATTAGTAATGTTGAACAAAACTTCGGGTTCGCATAGAGTACAGTCTCGCCGGGAGAATGGATAGGTGCGAATATACATAAAATAAATTTTGTATGTAATTAGGAACTAAAAAGTACGTTTTAATGTATCTTAACATGAAAATGTGGTGTAGTATTGTGTCATCAGAATGCCTTCCCGTTTATTTAGTTAAAAGCCTACGATCGTAAGGAAATATGTAATATTTGCGAATATAAAAAAGTTCTTCGTATTACTTTCACACGCTTGGTTTTCACTTAAACATTTTTCTATGCGAACTTTAGTTTTAAAGTCGGAACTCTTATTTAAAACTGCATGTAATTTATCGATTGTTCAGGTACCTACATTATCCGCTAGATTTCCATTCCGGCGATTTACTATATTTAGGACTTCATTTAAAGGCAGCTTACTGTTTTCTAGTTAGAAGATTGCTTCTAAAACAATCGAGTAATTTTCCGAAATTTGCTCCATTTATGTTTGGATTGCAATATCTATAAACAGTTGCTGGCTCAATGAAATTGCTTGAGTTTGTTGTCAATTTAATTTCAAAATACAAGGTGTAAAAATTTAGAAATTACTGAATGTGTTTGGGAGATTTAATAAAAACTTGTTTAGTAGAAACTATTAATTTATTACTGTTTTTAAAATATTCTACTACCAGATGATTTGCATCGAGCAAACATTTTACGTGAAACATTTTACGAAAAGATTGTCTTAATATTTTGTCATCTTTAACCATGCTTAAATCGCCATCTGTAGCCAACATTAAAACTTCAATCTGGGTGAAATTTTTCAAAAATATTTTTATAGTTTGCACTTTGTATTATACATTTGCTTTCTATGATGTTATACTGCATAAAAGTAGAAGCGACCAAACAAGTCTTACTTGCATAATGCCATAGGGCGAAATACTAATGTTACAAATAACATATTTGATAATAAACGCCGTTTCAAATTGCCTGGTTTTTTTAAGAATAAATAATATAAATAAATGTAGATGGCGCACTGAACTTGTCTGAGTATGTGAGCATTTAAAAAGTGTGATGTATGACATTTATAAAAATGGCTTCTTACACGGTACAACAACGCGTTCAAATTGTTGAATTATTTTATGAAAATCAGCGTTCTGTGAAAAGAGTATTTAGAAATTTACGTGAATTTTATGGTTTACATAATCGTCCATCTGAAAGCACTATTGGTCGAATTATTAAAAAATTTCAAGAGACCGGTCCCGTGGAAAATCAAAAAAGTGAAAAATACAGTCGTAGTGGTCGTTCACAAGAAAATATTGGTTTGGTTCGTGAAAGTGTTGCTGAATGTCCTGAAATATCCATTAGATGACGCTCACAACAACTTGGACTTAGTGGATCAACAACATGGCGTATTTTACACAAGGATTTAGCTCTGAAGGCATATAAGGTTCAAATAACACAGGACCTGAAACCATCATTAGAAACGTCGTCCATTTGTCAATTTCATCAATGAACAACCAGCTGATTTTGCTCAAAAAATAATGTTTTTCGATGAGGTATATTTTGAACTTGGTGGCTATGTTAATAAACAAAATTACCGTATCTGGGGTGAGGAAAATCCACGAATTATTCATGAGAAACCTATACATTCTAAACGAGTTACTGTTTGGTGTGCATTATGTCGGTGGTGTAATTAGACCTTACTTCTTTGAAAATGCTGCTCGTGAAGCTGTACCTGTCAATGGTGATCGATATCGTCGGATGATAACCAAATTTTTGTGACCTGAATTAATGAATATTGATCTAGAGGATATGTGGTTTCAACAGGATGGCGATACACCTCACTTCGCACACGAATAAGTTGATTTATTGAGAGAAAAATTTTCTAGACATGTAATCTCAAGAAACGTTGATGTTAATTGGCCACCAAGATCATGTGATTTGGCACCATTAAACTATTTTCCTTGGGGTTATGTGAAAAGTTAGGTTTATAAAAACAATCCACAATCAATTCCTGGCTCGAAAGATGAAATTAATCGTGTCATTGGTGAGACAGAGCCTCAACTATGTCAAAATGTCATTGAAAATTTTAACAAAAGAGTAAACGTCTGTGAAACTGCAAGAGGAGACCATTTGGCAGATATTATTTTTCGCATATAAATGTCATAACTGATACTTCAATTACCAAAAAAAGTTTTTGAAAGTGAATGTAAATTATGTGTCTTATTCATTCTTTAAAAGAACCGCGGAATTTGAAACACTCTTTAATTTCTCGGTATTCTAACGTAGGAAAACGATTTAGAAATTTATTTACAGCCGTTCGAGTTAACAATTCGCTTTTGCGAGGCATCTTAACGTTACTCACATGATACAAGCCATCGGCAATGTCTGAACGCGTTCATGTCCTATCGGTTTCTGTTACTGGTTATCTGGGAGTTTACTCGACCTCAGTTAATAGTCGATAGAGGACGTGAAATAAGTAATGATTTATTACTGGATAAAGGGACTTTCATAGGCGTCATTTAAATTATTCCACAATACTTTTTCGAAGTTACAAATTTTTCTACATGTATACATTATCTTTCATACCATATTTAGCTACTCGCCTTTTACTTTTAAACGATCGTCATTTGTAAACTTCTGAGATAGTGGAGGCTAAACATTTCTAAGAAACTCATAAAATGGCATTTTTAATGACGAGTTGACTATTAAGATACTCTGTGGGATGCACGCTGCATTGCTCAATGTTGAACAAAAATTGCTGTGAATGCAAATTTCTCGTAAGCGTTTGGTGAGTTTTCGGAAAAGCGTTCATCATTGGATGTCTAAAACAAAAAAACAACCTAAAGAATAGATGTTCTTGTCGATCACAGCCATGAAAATTTTAGACCATCACTGGTTCAAATGTAACAAGGTGGCAGGGGATTATGTCGAGTATTAGCTGTAATTCTGAATCAATTTTTTTTGTTTATGTTCATTTTCAGCATTTAATTTATTAATTAATTTAATAGCACCACCTGTTGGTAGAACCTGCAAGTTTCCATTTCGTTTATTAGAATCCACGATATGACTCATTTAAGTGAGACTAGTTTATAGGCTTTCATCGAAAAATTGAAACGGAGAAAGTGTTGCGGAAGCGCTTCAAATGTTTAAAATTACTTTTGAAGATTATCGATTGTACGAAAGTGGGCGTCTTTGTACAATCGATAATGTATATATATATATATATATATATAGGTTCAATTTGGTTTATTTTTAACAATTTACTACAAATGCAAGACAAGTCAATGTGTGTACGGATATATCTAAAGCTTTTGACTGAATAAATCACCACGTTTTGATGAATAAGTTAAAAGCTTTTGGATTCTATATCTCACTATTGACATTTATTCGTTCATATTTTATTCAGGTCACAGTGTGTTATAATGAATCTTCGGGGGTACCTCAAAGGTTAAATCTGGTCTCTACGTTGTTCATACTCTTCTTTACCTGCTTAATTCAATTGACTGTTATTCCTGTGCTTTTGCCGATGAAACTAATATTTTTACAACTATCCGGTCGTTAAATGCAAACGACTTCCAGATCAAATTAATAAAATATAACTTTGGTGTAATAATAACAAGCAAATAATTGTAAACAAATGTAATTATTAGTTTTACTAGGAAATTACATTCCATATACAGCGTGTTTCAAAAAGAATATACGTATTACAAAGTATTATTTTGTCCAAACTATCGATCGCTGCACCTCAGTTCGGCTATTGGAAAACGAATACATAGTCTAGTTTATATAATAGCCGCTAGATGTCAGTTGTCTTTTGTTTTTCTTGGTAACCGTCATATGTCTAAAATGGCTACTCCGCAGCAGAAATCATTTTGTGTTCTCGAGTTTGCGAAGTGCAATTCCGTGATTACAGTGCAAAGACATTTTTAGGTTGATCTACCAAATTGATCCTCCGAATGCGTGGAACATTCGCAGATTGTATCGACAGTTTGTAGATACAGGATGTGTATGTAAAGGAAAGAGTTCTAGCCGCCCTCGTGTTTCTGAAGAAAATGTTGCACGAATTCTAGCTGCTTTCATAAGTAATCCTTCAAAGTCAACTCGTCGCGCCAGTCGGGAGTTACAACTGCCTACAACAACAATTTGACGTGTTTTGAGACGTTGGTTGGTTTTGAAGCCATACAAGTTACAGTTGTTACAAGCTCTGCGTCCTGATGACAAACGGAAACATGTGGCATTTTGTAACGATATTCATGATGCTATTGACAAAGATATCATTTTCGCATAACGCATCGTGTTCAGTGATGAAGCGACTTTCCATGTTAGTAGTCTGATAAACAAACACAATGCTCGAATTTGGCGTCTACAGTACCCACATGCAGCCATTGAACATGTACGATATTCACCTAAAATCAATGTGTTTTGTGCGATATCCCGATCATCTGTTTACGGTCCATTCTTCTTTGATGGAAACACGGCTAACGGTCAGCAGTATCTCGCTATGTTACAAAACTGGTTGTTCCCGAGGCTGCACGAAGACAACTTCATATTTCGATAAGACAGGGCACCCCCTCACTGGAGTCGCCAAGTGCGTGAATATCTGAATGAAACTTTACGGAACCGTTGGATTAATCATCAAGGAGCTGGCGATTTAGCATGTCTCAGCTGGAATCCACGGTCACCGGATTTGACACCCTGTGACTTCTTCCTGTGGGGTTTCGTTAAAGATAACGTTTATGTACCACCACTCCCAGAGAACCTGGAAGAGTTGAAGTGACGAAGGACATGCTTGCCCGAGTATGGGAGGAATTTGGGTATCGATATGATATTGTTCGTGTCGCTGATGGAGGACATATTGAATATCTGTGATCTTAACTTGAGAGGTTCCTAAATATGTGTGTAAAGTTTCATATTCGTATGTCTTAAAATTTAATAAATATATGCATTCGAAATACGTATATTCTTTATGAAACATCGTGTATTATGCTTACGCTTATGCTAATACTGACTTAAATCGACATAATATAATCAAATATCTAGGTGTACATTTTGATAGAAGATTCACCTTCATTGGTCACATTAAAATGGCCATGAAAATGCAGGGTTTTACAATTCGTAACTCCCAATCATTCGATCCCATTACTCACACAAAACATATTCAGATGTTAGATCGAGATTGCTATATACATTCCTAATCCATATTATGAAGTACATAGAACAAGCCTTGTAATACTCCAGTGTTGATTTTTAAAGCATTTATATCTTAAAGTTGAAGGAATATACCGTACAAAATGTTGTGATAATACATGTGTTTGATTTAACATGCTCGTATCTACAGTCAAGATATAGATTAAATAGAATTTAGTTTCTATGTAATCTTCCAGACAATAATATAAGTTTTACTAATTTACTTGATGAATTACTTTATTTTGTATCTCGTGCGTTCTTAAGACAGCGATTGAACTTTCCAACTTTCAGTAGAGAGCCTACACGTCACCAATATATACATAGTGCCATAACTTCATTGAATTTATATTATTTGATGTGTGTAACTTAAATTATTCCTGCGTTTAAGATATTTTTAAATCTGCTGTGGTAAAGTATAGCTAATACTTTTAAATTTTCTTTTGGAAGTTTATATTGTAACAATATTGGAATAAGTTTATCGCGATTACCAGAATTCGCTTAATGTGGCGAATACTTGTTTCATTTGATCTTGTTATTGATATGCATATTTTTGTTGGCAAATAAATCATTATTATTGTTATTGAAGTCAGTATCATATAAAAATCAAACTATTCTAAAGTTAAGTATAATTAAGGAAATATTTTTGTTTATTTAAAAAATATAACAAATCTTAAAGGAATGCTTTAACTGTAGGTACGAGGGTAGCCGTTTATGTTTCGGGAACTGGCAATACTGTTAGTGATGCCTTCGATCTGATGATTGCATTGTGTTTCTCATTTTTGACAATATATTTACCTTGGCAGTTTTATTATTCGGTCGCTATTTCTATTGTTGACAGTTACTTGAAAATTTTATGGCAGCGAAAAAATGGAATTAACTCGTGAACATTTTCGTGCAATTATTTTGCATAACTTTTGGCGTGGATTATATCAACAAGAATGCATCGACGAGCTGAACTCTTTATATGGTGATGAAACACCATTGAAATCTATAGTATATCGTTGGTATAGTGTATTCAGAAAGATCATTCTCCACAATGACAATGCGAGCTCTCACGGGTCAGTTCAAACAATTGAATATTTGATCGGGCAAAACATTGAATTGATGAGCCATCCTCCGTACAGTCCTGATCTAGCACCCTGTGATTCCTTTTTGTTCCTACACGTGTAGAATAAACTCCGTGGTCAATGGTTTTCTACGCCGGAAGAGGCAGTTGAGGCATTCAAAACTTATATTTTGGAGATACCGCCTTAACAGTGACAGCAATGCTTTTCGGATTAGTTTAAACGAATGCAAAAGCGCATTGATTTTTAATGCGCTTTTATATTCGTTTTATTTTGAAAAACAATAAAACTATTTTCGATAATAGAAAATCTTTTTATTTACTATTCCCGAAATGTAAACGTCTAGCCTCGTAATGAACGAATATTTGATAGGGATTAAACCGTGTTTCAAAATGTAATACCGTAAAAGTGTTATGCTTTTACTGTTAATAACATATATTTCCACTTAGTAATTACCACTTAAAGCAACCTCAAATTATATACATTTCGAATATCAATTATTTCTATAAACACTCTTGAATGACAATCAATACAAAAAACTGTAACAATTAGAACTTGCATGAAATGAAGGTAAGACAGTAGCGGGGAATAAGAACAATTGAGAAAATTCAGTTAATTTTTAATTTATTTTAATATAAATTTGCTGATACTACGCGGCACATAGTTTTTGAGATTTGGAATCCTTATTAACTTTATTATTATACTTCTTAACCAAATTTATTGAAATGAATTTAATAAACTGCATAGCTAGCAAAATAGGCAACAGAAAAAATCTAACACTTGAACAAATTTGAAAGTAACAGTGTTAATGTAATTTGAGAGAGAATAATAATAAGACAAGTATCACAAGACACACTAAGAACAAGCTTGGTGTATCTGCTAACATTTGCTCCATAGGCATCTGTTGGAAAGATCGTCCGTTCTATGAAGTCGTCTTAAGGAAAAAACCAACATACATGGAGGGACATAAAAAGAGATTTTAATCGTATCAATGATGTTCGAACGTTATTATGCCATTTTGCTAATAATCTTTCGTAAAAACTTGAAAATACCGCTCCTGCTCCAATAAGTTTTTCATTTGTCCAAAGCTGCTTTTCAATAACGAAAAAGTTGGTTTTGGGCGATAAGTGAAAGTCATTGGTGGTCAATAGTAATAATGATAGTAATCCGCGCCTCTGCATTTTCAACAGCTTAGCGTCATTTATGGGTGGCATTGATGATAGACTATGAGTTATTATTACATTGGCGCTCTTGATGTGACGGTCAGCATTCGCTTAAAGGGAGAAGCGATACAACGAGAAACATTACCAGATAATGGTCATTGGACTCGATTCTGAGACGTTCGGCGTATAATAAGCTAGTAATTTACCATTATTAGTTATCAAGGAAAAGATAGTGGAGGCATAGCTGTAATCTCAATTCGTTTAATTTTACTCGAACAACTGGACCAGTGTGCGAAAACGTTTTTCAGAAGTCCCTTTCTTTTTAAATTCATCTAGTAAAGTAAGTCAAGGTTGCCGTTTGGATTCTGGAATTTAGTGCTGAAACCTGGTCTACCAGCCATAACAAATTTTGCCAAACAATCAGCTTCGTTTTCGTTAGATAGCCTCAAATTGTCTCTTGATGTTCGCATTCTTTTACGTTTTTGATTAAAATTCAAAATTCCCGTGAGATACCTTGCTGAAGCCTTCTATATATCCAATTCTACAAGTAAAAATTGATGTACGCGTTCAGTTAATATATCTGTGTATCTTCTTAATGTCAATTCTTAGGTTGCCCAAACAGTATTAATTTTATTGATCATCATTGGGGTTATAGTAGTTTCAGTCGCACATCGTTTTTCGATGTTCATGTCGATATGTTTAAAATGGACAACTCAGCGATTAATTGTAACCTTTGATGAGTGTTGCCACTTAAAACATTTTGCATATTCGCTAAAATTTTAGATGTGTTTGATCCTTCAAAAAAATACTCTAAATTGGTCTATGAATTGCGAGTTTAAGCCTTGTAAGATTTTCCATTTAGATATTTTTTTCACACTCTTGTAATTTTCAAATTAAATGTCAGATATTAACCAAATTTCACCTGCGATCATAAAAATGGTGTCGGAATTGGAATATAATGAATTGCGAGTTTAATAAGCCTTGTAAGATTTTCCATTTAGATATTTTTTCACACTCTTTTCATTTTCAAATTAAATGTCACAGCGACACCACCGACGGCTCGATACCTTAACCAAATTTCTTGAAAATGGAGAAGAATAATGAGAAATTTCCTACGATTATAAAAATGGTGTCGAAATTGGAATATAATGGTGTTTTGTCGAAAGGTGGTGCTAATAGTTGAATTCCAATTCCTACCAAATAATTCTCGTATATGCATGTATCAGTGATCCAATCTATCAGTTTGCACACAGTATAGATAAACCACGTTGTCTTACGTGGTTTATTGGCATCATTTGCAAATTGATGGAGTAAATTACTGGCTCATGTTCACTTTCAGAAAACCATCAATTAAAATCCGGTTAATATACAATATATGGAAGTATGCATTTTGAATGTTTATGATATATTTTTCAAAATTAATATTAACAACAATGTAGAAATATATTTTTTATATTTACTTACATGAGCAATTGCAATAGTAAAGCAAATGGATTATCATAAGCCATAAATTATTTAAAACAAAAACATTACTAGACGCGTAATGACAACAATGAAATAAATTACTAATTTCATGACCATGAATCGTATTTATTGCTCGATTTACCGACTTGTAATATATTACATTGTGATTTTATTATTTTGAAATTTAAACATGTTACACATTACACAGTACAGTTAGTTTCATTTACTGGGATTCACGACTATTTGTTCTGTTGATGTGTTTACGCTTACTTATTGACGGCATTCGTTTATGTCCTCAATTAATCTTGATTATGGACAAATTGAAGGAATAGACAGTTTCATATTCACTTTATATATTTATTTTTTGCATCTATTGCATTACATTGGTAGACAGATTAATATTTTCAGACTTTGATTTTTCAAAGTGGTCAATACAGACTCTCAGGGTCGATTTTGTCTTAGAGGTCCACGTCAGTGAGGCAAAAAATTTAGGAGTCTACGGGGCTTAAACGAAGGTACATCAAGTGATGATTAACATGCAAGACTTTTGTAAATGACATAATATATTTAAGACGCATTTTGTGTATATAATACCAATTAATAATATCAATTTTAGTCATTGAATTATTATTGTAGCATAACTTGATGAAAATAATAACAATTCGCCTCAATAAATAAAAATTATAACAAGGAATACACAGGCTGTCGCAGAGAAAATTGAACTTTTTTAAAATAAAAACAAGAGCTTATTATTTTGGAAAATTCATTTATTTTATTCGAAGTAGTTGCTTTCGACTTCAATACAATGTTTTGCATGGCCAATAAACACGAATGAATTTTTAAGTTCATCTTTAGGGATGTCCATCAAGATCGCTGTCGGCATTCTTTTAATGTCTTCGGCGTCGGCATAACGCTGTTCTTTCATCGGCAAATGTAATTTGGAGAATAGATACAAATCACAGGGAGCCAAATCCGGGGAACGATTGATGGTTAAAATGCCATTTTTAGTTAGAAAGTTAGTGACAAGCGTAGATCGATGAGATGGTGCATTAACATGTACCAAACGCTAGCTACCATTTTCACGATATTGGAGGCGCGCAGGATGAATACGCGCCAAAAGAGCTTCATAACGCTAAGATAATATTCAGTATTGACTGTTTGACTAGTTGTCTTCAGTTTTGATATCTCGAAACCGCTTTTTTTCGGTCTTTCTTCGCTTGGATGCTTCCATTTATAGTTTTGACGCTTGATCTCTAGATCATATTGAAAACATCATATCTCAACGCCAATTACAATAGAATACCTTAAGTTTTGGTCCTTTTTTGAGGACATTATGATTATTAGTTCATCCTCAATAACGTGAGATAACACGAAATGTTGAACATCGCTCAGTATGAAGTGCGCACTATGATGATATACAGAATTCTACGTGAAATGGATATAGTCAAACACTTCTTTTGAATTATTCACTCCATTCTATCTATATAAGATTTATAAGAGTCTGCGATAAGTAACTTATACAGACTATTAAAACTAGTTAGTAGAGTGATAGGTTTATCCAAAAAAAAGTCTTCCATAAATTCACAAAATAATTCAAAATCTTGTTGGGAAACATTTGGAGGGATATAAATAACAAAAAAGTGTAGTCGATTATTTAAGGGACCACAGCTACAGGCTGCCACATCTCAAATGTGTCTTTACGCTAAAGATCTAAATAAAAATTGTACACGTTTCTTTACAATTGTTGTTCAAAGTTTTTTTAAACTGAGTAGCCGTAAGAGACACAACAGACGTTAATAGGTTTAGCAAAATTTATTATTATGCAGGAAAGGGGTCTACGTGGCAAAAAAGTTTGGAAATTTCTGTTTGAGATTATACCAGTTTAAACTAAATTTAAGATATTTGTTGTTGCCGAAGTTACTTTGCTTGAGACAGATTGAAATTTATTGTTTAACCACATTAGTGTCATTTAATTTGCCATTATAATATTTACAACAAACTAGACAACTTTGAAAATAAAAAGATAATTTATTAATATTATTCATTTATTTGCAAATACACAGTCTGTTGCAGAGGAAACATAGTAGCGCCTTCGTTTAAAAAAAGCGTCTGTAAGATAGATCCTTCACCAATGTTATGTCAAAATATTATAAGATTTGCCTCATTAGAAGCAGAGAATTTGTATTTGGCATTGGTCGAAAATTAATTTAAACAAAGAGCAAATATCAAGATCTGTCCTAAACTCGGTAAATCCTTTATTGAGTGGTGTAAACGATTTAAAGACAATTGTACGGACATAAATGACGACGAACATCCTGGTGCAAAAAAAAATCTGTGGTTACGGAAAGTAACATCGAACTGGTGCGTGAATTTATCAGATATGAGCTGAAATCCCCATTGCGATACGTGGGCATGGAATTGGATATTTCCAAAGATTTAATTCGCCATATTTTGAAAGAGCATTTGGGACTGAGAAAGATTTGTGCAAGGTTTGTACCACGCAAACTAACCGATGACAAATTGCTCTGAATTCAACATTGTAAAGACATTATTAAATACTCTAAAAAGGACGAAAACTTCAGGTATTCTATTGTATCTGCCGATAGAACGTGGTGTTTTCAACATGATCCAGGAACCAAGCATCAAAGCTCTGAATGAAAGCATCCAAGCGAAGAAAGACTGAAAAAAAACCGTTTTTATGATTCGAAAGGCATAGTGCACGAATAGTTTGTACCAACTGGTCAAATAGTCAATGCTGTATATTATCTTGGTGTTATGAAGCGTCTTTGGGCACGTATTCGTCGTGCGCGCCTTCAGTATCGTAAAAATATTGGGTCTGGGAAAAAGTTCGTGACGTTTTTCCCGATAGATGGCATTGGTTGCCGATAACTAAAGAACAACAAGTCACAGCGACACCACCGACGGCTCGTTTTTTAGATGACCTTCCGAACGTTAGTTTGAGCGTAGAAACATTGTAATTGGTGCAGTGGTTGGAAAGTTATTCGCACTTGAAAATGGAGAAGAATAATGAGAAATTTCGCTATATTCTGCAATATTATTATGATAAGGGGAAGAACGCTGCGCAGGCTTGTGATAAAATTTGTGCTGTGTACGGTGAAGGTACTTTATCGAAATCTGTTGCGCGGAAATGGTTCGCTCGCTTTCGTTCTGGAAATTTCAATGTGAAAGATGAGTCACGCTCCGGTCGTCCAATCACTGAAAAATCTGATGAAATTCTTGAAAAAGTCCAACAAGATAAGCATATCAGCAGTGTCGATATTGGCATGGAGCTAGGCATTGACCACAAAACTGTTTTGAACCATTTACACAAAGCTGGTTACAAAAAAAGCTTGACGTATGGGTTCCTCATGAGTTGAGCGTGAAAAACATGATGGACCGAATTAACATCTGCGATGCGCTGCTGAAACGGAATGAAATCGAGCCGTTTCTGAAACGTTTAATAACCGGAGATGAAAAATGGATTACGTACGATAATCGGAAGCGTAAAAGATCGTGGATAAAGGATGGTGAGCCGTCACAAGCGTTCGCTAAGCCAACATTGACGCCAAAAAAAGTGATGCTGTGTGTATGGTGGGACTGGAGGGGAATCGTCCACTACGAGCTACTTCCAACTGGTCAGACGATTGATTCTCAACTCTACTGTGCACAACTAGAGAGATTACGCCAGGCGATTGAAAGAAAACGGCCCGAATTGATTAATAGGAAAGGTGTTGTCTTGCATCATGACAACGCCCGACCACACACTTCTTTGATGACCCGTCAAAAATTGAGAGAGTTTGGTTGGGAAGTTTTGATGCACCCAACTTACAGTCCGGATATAGCACCCTCTGACTATCATCTGTTTCGATCTCTGCAGAACTCTCTCAATGGAACTAAGTTGGTTTCAAAAGAAGCCTGTGAAAACTACTTGATTCAGTTTTTCGACCAGAAACCACAGAAGTTTTTCACCGATGGGATCATGGATCTACCAAAAAAATGGCGAAACATTGTCGATAATAATGGAGCATATTCGGTTTAAATGAATTCGTCCACGCGCCATGCGGGGACCAGTTGAATTTTACTGAAAAAACGCCACGAACTTTTTCCCAGACCCAATAGTAGTTGGCGATTGTTTGTTGTGCATGATAACGCACCTTCTCATCGCTTGACACTTATCACTGATTTTCTAATTACAAATGGCATTTTAACCATCAACCATTCACCGTATTCATCGGATTTGGCCCTCTGTGATTTCTACCTATTCTTCAAACCACATTTGCCGATGAAAAGATAGCGTTAAGCCGATTAAGAAGGCGTCGACAGCGATCTTGAGATATGTCCTTCTAAAGATGAACTTAAAAATTTATTCCACATGTTAATTGACCGTGCGAAACGTTGTACTGAAACTGAAGGCGACTAGTTTTAATAAAATAAATGAATTTTACCAAAATAGTAAGCTTTTGTTTTTATTTTAAAGAAGTTCCATTTTCTCTGGGACAAACCGTGTACACACATCATAATAAACGAATGATAATAATAATATTAATAGTAATTCATGCCTTCACATATCATAGCAGCTTAGAGCCAATTACATAGGGCTTTAGTAGACGAGGTAGATGATCGTGTTCGTGGGACGACTTAAGGTCTTTCTCTGTCAGCATTCGTATAAACGGGAAAGAGACACCACGTAAAACCTTCTCGGACAGTAGACCATCGAACTCGAACTAGAGATCCTCGGAGTGATAAGTTAGTGACTTCCCACTGAGATATCAGCCGGCTACACTTCACAGAATCTAACTTTATAACCTTTTAAATATTAGTGCTTTTATTGGCATTATTAATTGAAGGAAGTTATTCAATAGTATAATTTATTTGTGGAAAAGAAAACAATTGTATGTTTAGGTGTTAGAAAATAAACATAGCATTTTATTTTTAAACGCCACTTGTTTAAGAAATGTAAAAATCACTTTATGTAGGATTAAGTTTGACAAAGAGCTGTTCTACTTTGTATACGCTGGAGAGCTACAAATTAAAGAAATAACAACATAAATAAAATTTCCACATTCATACAATGAGGTCCGAGCATTAAAATAAAAAATAAACAGAAGAGCTGCAGATTTACAGCTTTTTAAAAGTCAATCAAATTGTATTATGTAATAGAAGCAGTTACAATAAAATATGGCGTTGTTCGAGTGACTGAAAAAAATTTCCTCTAATATAAATTTCTTTTATAGTTCTCCTTACCTTTATTGATCTAGAACTACATGATCGTGATCAGAGTGTACAAGTATGCTTTGCGTACTGGGTTTAAATAAGAATAACTAGTAATTTTAGTGACAACCAGATCACTTGTTAAATTTTAAGTTCTTTAAAAAGTGAAGATTTTTTTATATATAATAAATAATGCTGTTAAAAAAGAAATAAAGATGATGGTTGTGTATAATTGATTCATTTTCTTATAGCTACTATTTTGCTGTGGACTACTTGATGAGTAGGAGCAGGTAAAGCAAATATATTGCATGAATTTATATCTAATAAGGTTGAATATATTCGGAATATTCAATTTGGTTTTACTTGTATATTTTATGTTTCTACAGCTTATCTATATGAACGGGGTAACCAAATAAATTACTAAATGCAATACGCTTATACATTCTGGTGAATTCTATTAAGTGTAATTGATTGGATAGAAATAAATGCAAAGCGAAATTACTTAGATAAAACTAGATGCTGGTGTTAATTGACCGTGTATTGAAGCCGAAGGCGATTGCTTTGAATAAAACAAATGAATTTTACAAAAGTAGTAAGCTTTTGATTTTATTAAAATGTTCAGTTTTCTCTAAGACAGACTGGGTATAAACTATTATTAGTACTCATTTTACTTTAGAATGGTAAAATTCGAAAAGTTTTATACTTTGACGTAGATGCAGTTTAGTATTTAATGCATTTTGATATGCTTTTACATTTATGTAAAAATATAACATTGCAGTAGGAGTTAAACGGGATCTGAAAATGCAATTAAGAAGTGTCATTCTCATGATTCATTGACTATTGAAATTGAAGTTATCAGAATTGACACTTAGGTTGGTCATAATTTATAATTCGAATGGACTGCTCAATTTACATACACACATTAACGAATGTATCAAATACAAGCAAATGTATTTGTTTAGAATAAAATTGAAGTTATACAAACAAACTAATTGAAACTAGAAGTACTAATAAGATAGAATTTATTAAAAAAGGTAACAGTAATACTTTGGTTCCATTATTCAACAATTATTGAAGCTGTTTTATTAATGTAAATTATTGACATTGAACTTTAATAAATAATAATGATAAAAAATGTATCTGGTTGTCGAGGCAATTATAAAACCAAAAACTCAATCCACTTTAAATATCTTCTTACATACACTTGTACAGTATTTTAGAATAAATTTTATATAATATTCCGTTAGCGAAATATCAAAAATGGATAAAAAATTGATTTATAAGTAGTAATGTTTTTTTAACAAAATATTAACTTTAAAGTAAATATAAAATGGCGTTTCAGTATAACTTCTCATTAAGTATATAATTTTTATGCGCATGGAAAAGTACTAATTTCTTGAATATTATTTATTTGATTTGGAAACAAAGTTTTCTATTCAAAATTTTTCTTCGTTTATTGGTTACATTTACATCCAGTTAAATTACCTAACTACCACAACTTTTACATAACGGGTGGCGTAAAATAATGTCATAATTTGAACTGGCTGCCATTTTGTTATAAATGAAAAAAAGGGCTCTGTTTTCATAAAAAGTTTATTTAAAAGTGTAAAATTGATGACATTAATTGGAAAAAATTATATCGCTCAAATGGCTACCTCCCGAGTTGATGCATAATTGCGTTCGTTTTACGGCATTTTGAATTGTTACTTGCAACACATTTGGCTCCAAATTGGCGATTTCTTCTTCAATGTTAGCTTTCAAGACTTGCAAGGTTCGGGGTTTGTTGTGATAAACGTCAGGTTTTAAAAAGCCCCAAAGGAAGAAGTCTTGTGCTGTTAGATCTGGAAATCTAGACGGCCAGTTCAAATCTCCAAAACGGGAGATCACTAGACCTGGAAATTGGTGCTCTATCCTGTTGAAACCAACAATGATCGAGAATCAATGCAGCAACTCGAGGCAAAAAAACTAGTTTAGCATCTGACTGTAACGCTCATCATTTATTTGGCATCGGCGCTTTCAAAAAAATAAGGGCTAATCACTTTTTCACGGTAAATGTCGCACCAAACAGTCACTTTGAGGGGATGCAATGGCTCTTCATGCATATGATGTAGATGCTCTGTGCCCCAGAAACGCAAATTTTGTTTGTTAACGTAACCACTCATTATGATTCTTGATACGAAATCATCCTCTTCTTGTCCGACGGTCCGCAGGCAGCAATTCGTGAACAGTTTGCACTTTGTAGGGGAACATTTTCAAATCTTTCACCAAAATTTGTTGCAACGAACGTTTGCTAATGCCTAATTGTGTGCATCGTCGTCTCGTTAATGTTTGTGGATTCTCTCTGATGTTAATTGTTCGAGCACATGGAACACGACAATGAGGTAAACGACGACGAAATTCACGCTGCGCTAAAACAACAGACTGAAAATTTGTCAAACAAGCGGTGTGTATCGCTCCATGGCTTGCTGCAAAAATAGCAGCCAATTCAATTTATGACATTACTTTTGCGTCACCTGTTACATTCAAGTAAGTAAGATAGTGCATAGTTATTGTTTTTATTAACTCTTCTTGTCGTACAATCTATCCCGTTTAGAAAAGGGCGATATGTACGTTTTAAGGACTATTAACTAATATGCGTGGAAATGCTTCAAGGAGCATATTTCAAGGCATTTAAACTGTTATTTAGTGGCTATTTCAAAATAAATCTAATAAATAAGATTCTATGAATGTCGATAAAATATTGACACACCTTTTCGAAATCTGTGTGTAGTAATAGTAGTAGTAGTAGTAGTAGTAGCAATTTATTTTGTAATGACAATTACAAAAAAGTCAAAAGTGAAACTAACAATATGTTTCAATAGCTAAAATACATATAAATAAAATAGTATAAAATACACAAAAAAAATTATAAAATTTTCATAAATGATGTTAAAGAAGTTCTACATATAACATACAAATGTATAATAGAAAGGACCAAAAATTAAAGACAAACAAACAATTGCCTGTGAAGGCATTCGGGGCGCCGTGGCTTCTAACAACCCTTGGATAAAATATCAAAAGTTGAGGAACGTCTCCACTCGTTCTAATGCTTCCTCCTTTAGTAGTGAACACGATGAACCAAAAGCAGCTACATACATCGGTTGCGTTGCGTATTATAATTAAGTCCCTCAATTGTGAAAACGTCAAACTAGCTGAAATTGACCATCAACTTCAAAAATAGTTCGAGAACGAAATCTTGACATGAGATCATATGACAACTTAGTGCAAATAGCTCAAGTCGGATCGTGACCATGTTGAAAATAAGACTCGCCGTTCTCAAACCAACAAAATTGCTCGAAATTTCTGAGAAACTTAGTATTAGCTTTCATAATGTGCACGCAATATTTAAAAACGATTTGAAACTGTTGTGTCCAACGCCTGCTAAATCAAGAACAAAAAGCTGAGAGAGTTCACATTTTCCGTATATATTTCCATCGTTTTTAAATATAATTGGACCTCTTTTTGCACAAAGTTGCTATCTGTTAGGAAATAGGGATCTACCACTCTTCATCAAAACGAAATAGCATAGGAGAACCAATCTCCGTAAGAATCAAAGCTCACTTGTCCGCAGGCTATTATATCCAAAAATACTACGACCAGTCATGGCCGGAGGGGTCTATTGCTTCTCGATTTTTTTCATGGTCGTCGCACCATCAATGCTGAGTATTAGTTCCATACAGACGCGTTAACGAAAAAAAAACTTGAACTCCACTGAAGAACTTTTGAATATTCACCTTACAGTCCGGACTAGTCATGTGATTTTCACATTTTCTGACCTCTAAAAATTGCACTAGGAAATAAACGATTCGACACTAACAACGACGTTGAAAGATTTGTTCGCAATTAGTTGGATATTTGTCCTGTTTTATTCTGCGAAAATTGTATCCAAAAACTGTCATCTCGTTGGAAGAAGTGGTCAAAAGGGAGGTTGTATAGAAAAGAAATGTAGGCGTTATTTTGAATGTATCTAGGAAAATACATATTTTTAAATGAAAGGTATGTTTATATTTAATCGGCCCTCGTAACTGGAAAGAAGAATAAGTATTTTAGGTGCTGTTTAACCAGTTCAAATAATTTTGGATACAGTAGTTTTTTATTTATTTATATACAATAAAATAACCGAAATTTCTCTTTTGTCAAACTTAAAGTTCTATTCTTATAAATATATTGTCTGTGAAAAAATTTCTAAGAAATATAACTTGCTGTGAAATAATAATTTTTTGTTATAACCATTGATCATTTCCCTAAAAGTAAAATATTTCGAAAATCGAAATGAATATGGTAATCGGTTTGCTTAATATTGATCAGTTTTCGAATTAATCGTTTGTTTAACATACAAGAACAACAAGAAATTGCCGAACTTAGTTATGATTGTTCTAACCGCCATGTGATTTAATTTAGACTTTACAGTTGTGTTTTGGCCTAGCCGTAGTTTGTATACCGTAGATTAGTTTCCAAGTGAATAGTATTTTAATAATGCAAGCAATTCTTAACTTATTGCAAATTGTATTGTATTTCTAGTTGCATTATTATTGCGATCTAAAATTGAAACAACGTAGTATTGTATGCCACATTTCCCGCAATAATTCAATCTGTGAAATTGAAATTCGATTTTCAATATTAGAAATTGAATTATTACGGTGAATGTTGCTTAACTGTTTCAGTAAATTATATCAATAGCTGGATTGTTAAAAAGTTAGACTATACTTTTACAATGAGGCTCTATTTTTCCTGAAATTAATATAAATATATAAAACTATTTGAATCTTATCTGGACAAGGTGAATTCATTGGCTTTTTACGACATATTGATCTATACATTTTTTTTTTGGATTAAAATAACTGTTTTGTGTGTTTAAAGTTATGTTTATAAAACTTTATTCTGTAATCAAATTCCTTTGTATGAATACCAATAAAGAATAATAGTAATAGTTGTCCAAAAAATTGTACGGATTGCACTTTATTAAAATATTAAACTATTGCTATATTTTCATCGTCATTCAACCAAATAAGTTACTTGTTGCGAAATTACATATTCATTCGACACTTGCTTTGTTTACAATAAATTACATATTCTAGGTGATACATGATGTTAAGTCCCTGGAATTAACATCAGAAGAAGAACTTTGCGGTTTCAATTGATTTTTGATTTACCATTATCCCCCAATATCTTAAGACATTTGAATCAGCGATGTTTTAGCGAGTCTGTGCGCTTTGACAATATTCAGAGCTTTCAAGTCGTGAGTTTAAAATTTTTTGAACTGTAAAGCATCCTTGTTAGGGTTGGGATAAGGTAGTTATTCAACAGAGCTAAAGTTGGATAGTAAGGTGGGTACATTTGTTAATTTTTGCCATAGCAACAACACTTATGCTGGAATGTGTTTAGCTAAATCAAGACGCTTTTCATTAACTTTTTGCTTTTTATATAGGATGATGATGGCTTAGCTTTTCAGAAGTTAGTCAACAAAAAGAGTAGCTTTTGCATTCCAAAAAAATGGAATCCATTACCTTTCCTACTGGTGAAATAATCGTCGTCTTTTTTGGGGAAGAGAACTATTGTGCCATTATTTAGATTGTTGTTTTGTTTCGATCGTATAATGATAAGCTCATCTGTGATGATCAATCGGCGCATAAAGCTTTATTTACTTTATTTTTCAAAAGCTCTCTAAATACTCACAAGAAGCTTACATTCGTACGAATATTTGGTCAAAACTCAGCAGTCTCATAGCCAACCTTTAATTCAAAATAGAGTTGCGCGTTGTTTAGAAATACTTACATTTTCCGTTATGTTGGGCGTTTTCAAATGATGTTTTTTTAATACCATTTTTCAAAAGTAGTATAGTATAGTATGAATTAAATGGTTATTGCAACGAAGCTATTAAATGTAGCGATATGAAATTTGACAGTTGATGTTATTAGAGAGACCGCCTATAAGTGAGGTACAGAAATAGTCTGCTATTGCGCTATCTGTCCGAGATTCAATGGGCTTCCCAGTTTACCCTCCAAAGATAGGTAAGAATTCTTTAAAGAAAAAAAGAAACGAAAATGCTTTTTATAGAACATATCTATCCAGATAAAAATATATATGCGATAATGAGAACATCGTTTTATGAATTAATTAAAATAATTGTAAAGAAAACAGAAGAAAACTAACAAATAAATAGAAAAGTTAAGAAAAAGGAAATGAATAACTTTAAAAAATTAAAGATTTAAATGAAATCTATTATACCAAGATTACGATGATTGAAAATTTCATTTCGAAGAAAACAAACTAGGGGTAATAATCAAGTTATGAATTATGTACAAAATTTTTGAAATGACTATTGTCTGCTTCTATTTCGAAAACATTTCTTTTTATTGTCCTTGAAAGAAATGCTTGCGAAATCGAAACAGAAAATAGCCGTTTTAAAAATTTTGTATTTCATTTATAAATGGGTTTGATGTCTGTGGTAAAAATCTTGAGAAATATTTCGTTGCAATTTACTTATTTCATATTATTAATATTTCCTTTCTTTTGGATTTAGTAACGTATTTTCTACAGTTCAGAGAAATTGAACGACACATAAGAAAAACGAACAAACAGTTATCAGTAGCTAAAGAACAGACACCATTGCTTTACTATAATCAGTGAGTCAGTATCCATGACTGTAAGTGTTGCTCAAAATATGCGAATATGGAAATATTCCATGATCAATCTTTAGCACTTGCCAAGCGCCAATCTACTAGTTAACCAAACATGATCCAATCAATTCCGACAATATTATAGACAGAGTGGCAGCTATGGGAAGAATACAGAATATTTCGTCAAAATACTTCGATGACATGAAGTAACTGACAACGATAAAAAAGTAAGACGACGTCGAATCATTTTAGTAATTTAATAATGGAAGAGACGTTAGAAATCATCAGAAAATAACTAATGCCAAAAGTAATGGCGAACATCTTTATGGAAGCTTCCAAAGGATGCTATCGAATTGCACAAGTAACTTAAGATGTCTAGATAATACCTTCGCTAAACAATCCCATGGACAAGAAATATTGCTATGATTTTCACATCACAGTCAACATCTACAACTAACACGATGGACATTGAAGAAAAGAATGCATTGCAATTTTTGGATCTATTAGCAAAACGGATAAACGGCAATAAACTGACCCATAGTGTATATCGCAAGAAGGCCCACACAAACAGATTCCACATGCAGTATCGCAGCAGAAGAGATACCTCATTAGCATACGCGCATAAAGCGGAGAGAATTAATGTCGGCAAGTACAGATGAGAAAAGATCTGGAGAAGCACTACTCTGTCATTACGTATTTGTTGAATTTAATGAAATCTAAATTTGTATGTACAATACTATTAATTTTTTTAAAACTAGATGATTTTTTTTCAGTTCAAGCGTACACCGTCAAGTATTTGCCTGATTTTCTAATTTTTCTATTGCCTCAAATTTTCCGTTATGAACAGTTATTAAACCTTTAAATACTTAAATATTTAATTTTTTTTAATGTTTTTCGTTAATAGCTGCAGCTTTATTTATTAAAGACGTTTAAAATAAACGTTACCTGTAACTATATACTCTAGAGTCCAAGAATTGGCTGTGATAGTTGAGAGATGCTGGGACACTGTATAAATTCTCGAAAAACTTGGCTAAGTGATAAGGAAGAAATCTTTAGTGCTTTCATATTAATTGTGACAATATTAATAACATACTAAACATACTAGATGGCCGTAGTGACATCACAAAAAATAAATAATAGTTCCTTGAACATAAATAATTATAAGAAGGGACAATCTAGAATAAGAAAATTTATGAAGGCAGGGTCGTAATAAAATAATTCAAATACTGCAAATTATGAAATCAGAAATACAACCGAATCTGTTATATATGCGAAACTTGCGAAACTGTATTTTCCTAAAATTTCAATATTGATTCAGCGCTGTGCAGAAAATATAGAGAGTAAAATAAACCCCTAACATATTTTCAAATAAAATTTTGAATTCTTTACCTTCATGTTATACTGCTCTCTACCCTTTTAATTCGTAATTAAAACTTTCGATTTCTAAACTATATTTCAAACAATTTATGTAATTAAACTCAGATATACATTGAAGATTCTAATTTTAAGTTATATTTTATATTTAGAACACATTTTATAATCATCATCTACTACTATACAGTTATTCCATAATTAATATCATATTTTTTAAATCAATATTCAATTTTTAATTTTTCGTAGATATCTACCCTATGAATAGAGGTATTCTTATTAATCCCAACTCTTTTTGATTTCAATTACATCCAGAGGCTGAGAACAATTTTCAATAAAATAACAATACTATTAAGCCTAAGCTTCATCCAACGACGTTCGTATGTAAACATCAACACTCCCAGATGTCCCCTAATTATTGTTAATTAGTACTCAACCGCCTATCCGTAACGCACCTTATATTTACATTTGCAGGGATATGCCCGGAGTTAAAATGTATTTACGATGCCCCATGGGTTAACTTTGTCCGCTGGAGCGTACGGCAATATCTTGAAATTAAATTTCTCATTTAATTTATGTTATGTAACGTGTGTTCCTTTTGGACCGTACCTATATACGTATGGGGTTCGTTTCGGTGAATGAAGCCGACGGCAGATTCTTTTCCAATAAAAAAAGGAAAGGAAGAAAAGTAGAAATCAGAGCGAATTACCAATATATGTTCGCTCATGCCTTCGATATTTACTGTTCTATTATAAAAAAAAAATTAATAGTGAACTATTATTTTTATGACTACGACACACAAAAACCTGGAGTTAATTCTATTTATTTAATCACATGTATATATCATACTATTAGGTGCCGGACTATTTATCATATTACATTTTTAGTTATTTCTAATTGACCTCTTCCAGACTTTCTTGTCGTGCGCTATTATATCTATTTCCCGCGAGCTAATTCCTCCAATCATCTGTTTAACTTGCTTTTCTCATCTTGTCGCCCTACTCTGATATTCTTACTTCGAACGTTTCCCAAGTAATTCTATATTCCTCCATTCTATATATGTGTCCTAGCCAACTTATTTGTTTTTCTTCAATTATTTTTGCAATCAGTATTATCTCAATTTCTTCCACCACTGAGTTCCTTACGCTATCTCTTCTGATAATTACTTTAATTCTCCTTAGAAACCTCATTTCCATTGCTTTATACAATTTGCACAATTCACTTCCTTATACCAAAGATGGGCTTACAACACTCTTGTGTATGTGGGCTTTGATCTCTCTCTCTCTCTCTTTTCTGTTTTTTCGAAGATTGTGCTTTTCAATATGTTATATAATCTCCCCACCTTTCCAATTTTCTCTGTTATTTCTTTGTCCATTTCGCGTTGTATTCTATTACCGTTCCTAGATATACATAACTTTGAACCTGTTCTAGTCATTGCCCTCTACTTCTATTTTGTGTTCTTTTGCTCCGTTCGCCATTATCATTGTCTTATATAGTACATAATATTTATATTTTTTTTTAGGTTTTCAATTTTAGTTATTTTTGGTATTCATTTAAATTTCTTTTCAGGTTTTTCTTTGATCTGCGATCATTACCATATCGTCCGCAAATAGCATATCTATTTGTTTTCATTCTCCGGTATCCTATATGCATACTTTTACAATTTACTTTGCAATTTTTTATGGCGCTGCCTATTACAATGGAGAACAACAGTGGGTAAATTTTGTTGATTCATTGTTATGTGTTCTTACTTTGTTTATATTATTCTTGTATAGTGACTGCAGTATTTCAATCATGTCTTCTCCAAACATTATTTCTCCTTATCTTACTGAAGGCCTTGTATAAGTCTACGCATTTCTCTTTGTTTGTGTAAAATTTTCTTTCCAATTATCTCATTGCAAGTATTAACCTCTGCACCTTTGTACCTCTTCCTCTTCTAAACCTATCTCGAATTTACCCAATGTATTCTATAGTGTTTTTAAGTCTGTTTTCCAATATTCCCGTCAATACTTTTCAATCCTGTCGTGATCAAATATTCGCTACAGGCTTTGGCGCGGTGAGCTGGAGCATTATCGTGATGGAGGAACTAGGTGTCCATTCTTGACTTTGGCCGCAGGTTCTTCATAGATCCAATGACTTTAGGCAGGCACTGTTCAATATACCACTTAGTTGTGACTATTTTCGGTGTGTCCAAAACGACGTGTTCTACAATTCCAATCGATTTGAAAAATACACGATTTTCTTCTTTACAGATCGGGATTTTCTGACAACTAAGGGTGTGTCCTCATCACCAAAGACCCAAACTTTTTTTTGAGCTTTTGCCGGCACATCGTAATAGTACAGTAAAATCTTGTCACCTATCACAATTTTAAACTTTTGTAGCATCTCCCGACACCAAGTCACACGGCGTGTCATCTGCTTTTCAGTCAGTCGATGCGGCACCCAGAGAGAACAAAGTTTCTTCACGCGCAAATGATCATGCAGAATCGAACGAATTGCCGGTGCATTTAGGCCTGAAGTATCCTCTGTTGGTAGGGCACTCGCCTGTCCTCGCCAAGCATTTTCGATACAGTAGTAACGTTTTCCCCCGTAATTGACGTCAGTGGCCTTCCCGGCCTTTCAGAATCTTCGACAGTTAAATTTCCCCTTTGGAATTCTCTATACCACCTGAATATCGTTGTGCGATGTGGACAAACGTCACCTAGTGCAAGAGTCATTTCCTCGAAGCATTGGTCTATGTTTAAACCACGCACGAAATTATTACGCAAAACTGCCCTTATCTCATTTCGTGTCCATAATGCCATCGCAAGTATTTTACACTCTCACTGCTAATGAATAACTGAGCCCATCGACATGGTGCAGCGGCTACTATGTACGTATGAACATGTCTCAACATGCAGTAACAAGCAGCTTCCTAAGATTCATTGTTGCATCATATTGCAAAATTTTCGTAGTACCCATTGTATTTGACCATCGACATCAAGTGGTATCACAAAATTTAATATTTCTTCAATGGAATTATATAAAATTAATGATTTACAAAGATTAATTTTCGACATTAAACGGAATAGTCAATACTCTATTCAAAATACACCACAGTGCATGTCTGAAAAGCAGTCCAAAATCGAGTGTTCAGAATGCATTTAACCAAGTCAGGCAGGACGTTTAAACTATATAATTTTAAAACCATATTCTGTGAAATTAAATAAAGATTATAGATTACTTGCACTTAATACTGTCATTTTATAGTTCTGATAAGCTTATAGAAATACTTTTATTTACTATTTACTATTTATAGATACATATAAATGTACAAATAACATTTCAGAATTAATTAAAATTTTTCTACTATTTTTCGTAAAATATTTCAGTTCGATTAAAAACGGCGGTCGTTCGTACACCTTAAAAATTGGTACTCAAATATTTCAGTTTCACGTTTATTGGGATTTTTCAGTGGTGTTGCTTATGGATGTCGTAGATTATGGAGAATTATAAAACAGTTAATTCAAATTTATATTATATTTATTTACTACTTATAATTAATTTTAATTATATTTAGCATAATAATTATTAATAAAAATAAATTGTGTTCGATGTGATGCCTGCCATTTTCCAAAAAGATATGTACTCCTTCCTTTCAAATTTTCAAAAACATTTTATAATTTTTAAGGTCTAATGTTCACAGTTCTATTCTGAATTGCTGCTTGTAGTTCTTCAATGTTATGAAGTGTACTTAAAATAAGTTCTATATTTTAAAGATTTAAATAAATATAAATCCATTGGAGCTAGATCAGGTGATCTAAGGGGTTTCCTCATTAATCTTTGATGAAAGAAGTATTCCAAATATTGCAATGTATCAGCTGTACACGCAGTAGCTCCGTTTTCCTGAAGGTACCCATGTGACAAGTAATCTTGAATCAATGATTTGAAAAGGGATTAGATTACTTCTCTGTACTTAATAGGTGTAATTGTTTCATTGAAAAAATAGGACCAATAAGTCATCTTCAAGTCCTTGCCACTCACGAACCTATGTATTTCAATACGATTTTAATTAGTTTCATTGAAAGTAAATAGAGTTTGATAATTTTGTGAGTTTATATAATCAGATAAATGAAACCAAAATTCACGTGCAAGAAGGTCTTGTCCAATGTAATGCCTTTGTTAATGATATTTAAGAAACAATTGATAATATTGTATTCATGCATTAAAATCTCATAGAAGAAGTAGCTAAACCAGATTCGTTTTACATAGATTAGAGTGTAATTGCTTAGGTATTTCTATGTGACAACTCTCATATAATAATACTGTAAAAAGAAATCTTATATATACTATATAATACTGTACAAGGAATAAATAAAATTGTACTTGTTTGCGCAGATAATCTTGAAGAAATTTATTTGGGTTGTGTGGTATTTCTTTCTTGACTGTCAGAGTTATAGTCTTAAGTCAACTTGGAGATTTTCCTTTACAAGCATTTTCGAAATGAAGAAAACGTTCAGCAACACGTTGATGTTGCTTAAATGTTTGCAACGGCATAATATCGTCTAGAAATGTAACCATATAATGCTCATAATGTTGCACTCCACATATATGTATGTACAATAATTTTGTTGTTGCATGTATATATTTAAGGGTAAATCTCTTTGTTCATTAATTGCTGTACTGTAAAAGCGAAAACCATCTTTCTCGTAAAGTACCTAAATTACCTAAAACTAACTGTCGTCCATCTAAAAGCACTATTGATCGAATTATTAAAAAAATTCAAGAGACCGATTCCGTGCAAGATCAAAAAAGTGAAAAATGCAGTCGTAGTGATCGTTCACAAGAAAACGTTGGTTTGGTTCGTGAAAGTGTTGCTGAAGATTCTGTATTTTACACAAGGACTTAGCTCTGAAGGCATATGAGGTTCAAATAACACAGGAACTGAAGCCATTAGATCATTTAAAACGTCGTTCATTTGTCAATTTTATCAATGCGCAACCAGCTGATTTTTCTCAAAAAACAATGTTTTTCGATGTGGCACATTTTGAACTTGTTGGCTATGTTAATAAAAAAAATTGCCGTGAGGAAAATCCACAAATTATTCATGAGAAACCTGTGCATCCTAAACGAGCTACTGTTTGATGTGCATTGTGGTCAGGTGGTGTAATTGGACCTTACTTCTTTGAAAATGCTGATGGTGAAGCTATAACTGTCAATGGTGATTGATATCGTCGGATGATAACCGAATTTTTGTGGCCTGAATTAATGAATATTGATATGTGGTTTCAACAGGATGGCGCTACACCTCACTTTGCACACGAATCAATTGATTTATTGAGAGAAAAATTTCCTGGACCTGTAGTCTCATGAAACGGTGATGTTAATTGGTCACCAAGGTCATGTGATTTGACACCGTTAAACTATTTTCTTTGGAGTTATGTGAAAAGTTCAGTTTATAAAAACAATCCACAATCAATTCCTGTTTCTTGCTTTGAAAGATGAAATTATTCTTGTCATTGGTGAGATAGAGCCTCAATTATGTCAAAACATCATTGAAAATTTTTAACAAAAGAGCTGTGGAGCTGCAAGAGGAGGCCATTTTTCAGATATTCGCACGCACGCACGCACGCACGCACGCACGCACGCACGCACGCACGCACGCACGCACGCACGCACGCACGCACGCACGCACGCACGCGCACACACACACACACACACACACACACACACACACACACACACACACACACACACACACACACACACACACACACACACACACACACACACACACACACACACACACACACACACACACACACACACACACACACACACACACACACACACACACACACACACACACACACACACGCACACAGTGCTTGAGGTAGCCAGACAGGCGCTCGTAATAAATTGACCAATCACACATCAAATAATATTATCATTATTACTTATCAAATATAATTAAGGGGGCAATAAATTGTCACACGTTAACGTTGAGTGTGATCAACGAATCCATAGCAACATGATTAAGCCAGAAGTAAAAGGTAGCAGAGCAACCCTTCTAATACAAATAAAATAATTTGGTGGCTCCTGCATGTTCTTCTAATGTACAATCGCTTATTAACTTTTTACAGCAATTTTGCAATTCAATTGCTACCTCACTTATATCACCTCCAAAACCAGTTGTTTTTAGTTGAGATATTTTTTTAAGATCCAGAAATTTTTCCCTTACAGGTGGACACGCATCTGAAAACACAAACGCAACTCCTGCCAGGACAATCGATGAAATTGCATCGTACCTTGATGGAAAAGCAGCGATATGGTGTGAGCAACTTGATAATCAAATTGATTCTTTTAATTGTTGCAGCGAGCTCTTTCTCGAAGGTAACGAAACTAAAGAACGTCAGGTTAAACTTCATGAAATATTCTAAGGTTATTTTCAGAAAGAAAATTAACGCATATTTCCTTTTCTTTTGAAGAAAACCGTTTATGCAATCGTTTGTACACAGACTGGGATGACATGAAAGTTGCAATATTAATCAAGAGGTATTTAAGATCCGAATACAAAGTGAAGTTTGGAGCAAAATCTCTACAATCAACGAAAGCGCTAAGAAAAACCTACATGCAGATTGACAATTACATTCATGGAGATTTTACAGACATTTATGCAAGTAAAATATCAGTATCATTTAATTTACGTTTAGGTAATAAAGCAAAGGAGCCAATAAAGAAAGGATTATCGCCCTGTAGCTACTGTTCGGATAATTACTCGCAATCACGCGATTTGCCAATCCGTAGAGGAAAAGCAGCAGCCATCGTTTTATTATATACAACATAATTCGTTGCTAAGCATTACCGTATATGCGTAAACGTCATAGGATGCTGTATCGACGCTCTCCTGGACACCGCAGTGACACATAACTTTGCCGACCCATACAATGTACAATGCAGAATATCAAAGAAGCTTAATACATCACTAGGCAACAAACTTTCGTTCCTGGAAACCACCGGAACTGGGATTGTAAACATGCAATTTTGAACGAGGTAATCGAAATTCCTGTTTTTATTGCACCAGATTTGCGGGAGAATCTCATTCTCGGAATGACGTTTTTTGAATCACAATATGCTGTATTAAATGTAGGAAAACATTGTTTAGATTTGGGTAAGAATAATCGTCATTCAATTAAATTCGTTATATCCAATATCTATCCAAACAACAAATCCGTTTCTGATATTAACCCTAACCCTCCTTCACGCGCAATCGAGTCTGTTTGTATTTTTCAGAGAACTAAATCACCTAGATTAATTAGGTCAACGCAGGTACCTCGAAGGGATACGAAGAATCAACATTACAGTCGAGTCGACCAAAGTTCGACACAACATCGGAAATAGGGTCGGGTAGACCGAACCAGACCCGTCTTCTAGCGGGACTGATCATTAACCAGTGCCGGCGATTATCGAACAAACGCTGCTATCGAATGTCGATGGACGGACGGCCAATATCGACATTAGCATCGACTTCGCCACAGGGCCATTAGTGCGCGAACGGGTAATCCTACATACGCGAATGTCGCAAAGAGTAATTTACTTAGTTCTAAGTTAACTAGTGATGTAATGTTAGATTAGGGCCGTCTTTCCCCTTTCCATAGTGACCCCTAAATTATTATTATGAAATTTTTTTTTGCACCTAACACCTGTGCGACTTAAACACAGTTTCCACTTTGTTTTTCTTACATTGCTAAGTTCTTGCAATTTCTATTTTATCCAAACGTGATTAACTAGATTCTCGACGTTTAAGAGCGCCCTTGCTCATACAGTAATTTTTAGCAGGTTTTTATAGCAATCATTCATATAATGATGTGGGCATAGTATGCAGGCACAAGTCATCTTGAACGCATTTCTTGTCCTTAAAGTAAATCGAGGATGCATTTAATTAATGATTTCTTCTTTGAAAAACTAATAGAACATACCACAAACAATGTGTCCAATGCGTACTCGTTTTCAAATTAATTTATTTAATTTAAATACAATTCAATTCTAATGCATAAATTATTATTAGGAATCCATTGTGTTACATGTACATATTTAAAGGTAAATCTTTTTTGTTCACTAATTGCTGTTCAGTAAAAGCGAAAACCTTCTTTCTCGTTTTCTAAGAAGCTAAGCACCTAAAACTAATCGTCCTTCTAAACACAGGTCCTTTCCAGGAATATTCTCAGTAGTTTCCCTTGACTAATATTTAATATTAATTTCGTTTTTAAACTAATTTCTAAATGCAACTAGAGATTAAAATATTAATTCCTTTCTCACATAGAATACACGTTTATTATTCTGTCTAGATACCCACCTGGCTGGTAATTATATTGACATCGTGTTTTAAATCTAGTTTTTTTGGCGCGTCTATTCTCTCTTCTCGTTGGTTAGTTTAAATATGACCATGCTCTTCAAGTTACCGCTCCTCTTTTCAAAAGCTCCAGTTTGTAAGAAGCAACGCACTGTTCTGCTCCAACCATGAACAACGCTTCACACGTTCTTACCACGCTCTTGTCCTGTGAGTGAAGTTTTATCCGTACACGCAGTGTCCACGTGTTTGCGACCGTAAAATATATGTAACATCCTGGTCAAGGATACGCACACATACCAACAATTGCCTCACGAATCGTTCGATACCAAGCTGGTCAGTGTGTGACGCTTCATTACGAAACGACTCTTGAAGAAGATGATTGCGATGTCATTGAAACGTCGAGACGCCGATTCTTTCGAGAACTTCTGTCCAACATCGCGGAGAGCCCGATAATCTAATATTATTTGTACTCATACTTACAACCGCGAGAACCTTTGTTTTTTTTATATATATATATATATATATATATATATATATTTATTGATATTGTTCGCATATCCAGTCTTCTTATAACTTGAACGATATTTATTTTTATCCTCCTATATCGTGTATATGATTAGGTGTAAACTAGGGTGGGTAATTAGACATGTTTTGAACACTTTTTTTAAGGGTACACAGATTTCCAGATATCCGTGAATTATGTGGTAGAAAGCATGACAAGTTTCATTAACATAATTAAATTGCTTAATGACAGTCCAATGAATGCTAGAGAGAGTATTGTAGAGATCCATAAAATTATTCTCTCGTAAATTATATTTTAACATTCGGGTTTCCAGTCAAATTAGGTGAAGGATCAGAAGTGAAGTGTAAAGAAATTTTCAGTGCTGGATGATGTGTGTTCGTACGTAAGAGGCATTGGTTTTCTTTCAAGATGTGCATTAATATCAGTAAATATTAAATCGAGAAAACGAGGTTCAAAATTTAATACGCTATTAATCTAAATAACATCAATAAAGTGCAGTAATTCATTAAAAGCTTGAGATTTGCTACCATAAATAACGGGATTATTGAAGTATGAAATATTAAAGTGGTCTAATATTAAAGTACTGCTTGGATGGCAAGTGACGTGTTCTTCAAAAAGAAAATATTTCATAGTTCTGTAGAAAAGTATGCGGTGGAATGTAAATAGCATACATAAATAATCGGAGAGAATTTTACTCTAACAGGCACCCAGTAATATCTATCATAAGCAAAATATCCGTATTTGAGTTGAGGTTCATGGGGGATACAGTAAGTGTAGATTTGTTTGCTATTAAAGCACCGTTTTTTCCCAATATCAACGAAATTTCTATCATATACTGAGTTGAGATATTCAGGGGAAAACAGCTGCCATGTACATCTTCAGATAACTAAGTTTCTACTAGAAAAATAACATCCAAATCGTCATCACTAACATTCCATAGAAGTTCACTGGTTTTTGTACGTTGTTACTGCTGGGCTGAAGATTTGATTTCACTAACATTCCATAGAAGTTCACTGGTTTTTGTACGTTGTTACTGCTGGGCTGAAGATTTGATAAGAGGAATATTATTTCCATATTTACCAGTCCAATTGGTCATACCCTTAGCAATTCTAGCTTCTAGTTCTGCCTTTACTTTTTTATAATATATAGTTTATTTGCCATTTAGTACGATCAAATGAAATACTGATGTCATGGTACCTACTAAAATTTCACAAACGCTTAGCGTGCTTAATAATACTATGTTATTAACAATCTTCTCCAAGATATACGAAAGTATTGTAAATAGGAGCGTAATGAATTATTTAATCCATTTCAATTTACTTTCATCTAACGAGCATGGTTTTCGCAGGGAAAAGGGTACCGATACGGCGCTCTTCGAGTACTTGAACACCATCCATCACTCATTGGACAACGGCCTGCCTTGTCTTGGGATATTCATTGATCTATCAAGAGCATTTGATCTGGTCCATCATAATATTTTACTTCACAAACTGTTTCAATATGGTGTTAGGGGCATCGCTAACAAATGGTTTGAATCATATCTTACTAACCGCAGAGTGTTAGGATCGGTAACTGTCAGTCCAGCTACACTGGTATTAACAGAGGTGTACCCCAGGGATCTATCTTGGGACTCACACTATTTTTGGTCTACATAAATGACCTTCCGAACATTCTCCGAAATATAGAACGAGTCGTTCTCTATGCGGACGATATTAGTGTAGTTGTCAGTTCTTCAAATGTTGGTGATATTTGTGATGTGACCAATGAAACATTTAACAAAATTAACGATTGGATGGTGTCCAACAAGTTAATTTTAAATAGGCAACAAAAAACAAAGTTGGTATACTTTCACAGTAGGATTAAGCATATTTCCCATTTACAAATTAACAATGAGCTCTTCGAATGTGATTCTTCTGCAAGAATCCTTGGTTTGCGAATTAACGAAAATCAGAAATGGTCTGCACATATAGATGAAGTATGCAGAACTCTGGCTAAGGTGTGTTTTATCCTTAAGCAGCTCCGTAGATCTTGTAATTTGAGTACCCTGCTTATTTTCTATCATGCTAATTTTGCTTCTTGCATGAGATATGGTGTGATACACTGGGGTGTGTCGCCGGAGGTGGGCAGGGTGTTCCTTATGCAAAAACGGGCCCTAAGAATTATCTTTGGGTTGGGCTATAGGGATTCTTGCAGAGAACATTTTCGAAGTAATTCGATATTAACTGTTTATGATGTTTATATGATATATTAGATCTCCTATGTTTCGTTTATAGGAACAGAAATTCTTTTTCGAGTGGCAATGTAAACCATAAATACGATACACGAACTCATAATTATTTATTACCGGCTTCACACTCAAAATCTATTTTCCAAAAAGGAACATATTTTATGGCATGTAAATTATACAATAAATTACCAATTTGCATTAGAAATATTACAAACTTCTCTATTTATAAAAGCAACCTTAAGCGGTACCTGCTTACGATAAATTGTTATTGTTTAAATGACTTTATATGTCCGAATTTATAGTATCTTTTTTTCTTGATGAGACGTGTTTCTAGCATGGGTGTGCGCAGTATGTATTAATTGCTATTTTCTTATGTGTAATGATATGTCCTGTGCGCACATTGTTTTGGAAATAAAATTTATTATTATTATTATTATTATTATTATGGACATCTCTTCCATTTAGTAATCCAACACGCAAAGGGTGCGGCCACTCCGAACTCGGATTATAACGGCCAATATATAAAACCACCACGTTATACAAATCTATGTTAAATAGTGGTAAACCGTGAATAATAGACTGCGATATATTTAAGTCATATGCAATTATTTCCTCCGGCTTATGAGATTCAATTTCAATTATACACGAAATTAAATAGAATACGCGTTCCGAAACAAATCAAAAGAAGAAACACCTCAAGACGACGAAATGAAAACATGCAATAACGGTAATAAACTCAGGAAAGAGGTAATTAAACAAACTAGATTATAAGCTAACCTAAAAAGAATTCAAGAACGAAACTTTAGCTAAATAATACTTCAAGAAGGTAACTTTAACAAAATGGGACTTAAATAATATGATGTAATGCACACGAAACTTGACATCGATACATAACTCTGAAAACAACAACAATAATCACGAAAACATGAGAATGGAAAATAAAAATTGTGTTTAACAATAACCAGAAAGACACAAACTCAATTAAAACCTGAGTTCTAATCGATAAATTAACATAACTATCGAAATTTGAGAATAATATATGTAAACAACACAAACATTTATGGGAAAGCTATAAATAAAAACGAATTTACGGAATATATATAATTAAACGTAAGAAGCAATGGGATTTTAAAAAGCTTTTAGTATATTAAATGTGATCGAATGAATATTTATTTATCCATCACAAACTATTAATTTTAGGTTATAAAATACAATTGAATGATATATATATATATATATATATATATATATCATTCAATTGTATTTTACATACGGAATATATATAATTAAACGTAAGAAGCAATGGGATTTTAAAAAGCTTTTAGTATATTAAATGTGATCGAATGACGTTTAATTATATATATTCCGTAAATTCGTTTTTATTTATAGCTTTCCCATAAATGTTTGTGTTGTTTACATATATTATTCTCAAATTTCGATAGTTATGTTAATTTATCGATTAGAACTCAGGTTTTAATTGAGTTTGTGTCTTTCTGGTTATTGTTAAACACAATTTTTATTTTCCATTCTCATGTTTTCGTGATTATTGTTGTTGTTTTCAGAGTTATGTATCGATGTCAAGTTTCGTGTGCATTACATCATATTATTTAAGTCCCATTTTGTTAAAGTTACCTTCTTGAAGTATTATTTAGCTAAAGTTTCGTTCTTGAATTCTTTTTAGGTTAGCTTATAATCTAGTTTGTTTAATTACCTCTTTCCTGAGTTTATTACCGTTATTGCATGTTTTCATTTCGTCGTCTTGAGGTGTTTCTTCTTTTGATTTGTTTCGGAACGCGTATTCTATTTAATTTCGTGTATAATTGAAATTGAATCTCATAAGCCGGAGGAAATAATTGCATATGACTTAAATATATCGCAGTCTATTATTCACGGTTTACCACTATTTAACATAGATTTGTATAACGTGGTGGTTTTATATATTGGCCGTTATAATCCGAGTTCGGAGTGGCCGCACCCTTTGCGTGTTGGATTACTAAATGGAAGAGATGTCCATAATAATAATAATAATAATAATAATAATAAATTTTATTTCCAAAACAATGTGCGCACAGGACATATCATTACACATAAGAAAATAGCAATTAATACATACTGCGCACACCCATGCTAGAAACACGTCTCATCAAGAAAAAAAGATACTATAAATTCGGACATATAAAGTCATTTAAACAATAACAATTTATCGTAAGCAGGTACCGCTTAAGGTTGCTTTTATAAATAGAGAAGTTTGTAATATTTCTAATGCAAAGTGGTAATTTATTGTATAATTTACATGCCATAAAATATGTTCCTTTTTGGAAAATAGATTTTGAGTGTGAAGCCGGTAATAAATAATTATGAGTTCGTGTATCGTATTTATGGTTTACATTGCCACTCGAAAAAGAATTTCTGTTCCTATAAACGAAACATAGGAGATCTAATATATCATATAAACATCATAAACAGTTAATATCGAATTACTTCGAAAATGTTCTCTGCAAGAATCCCTATAGCCCAACCCAAAGATAATTCTTAGGGCCCGTTTTTGCATAAGGAACACCCTGCCCACCTCCGGCGACACACCCCAGTGTATCACACCATATCTCATGCAAGAAGCAAAATTAGCATGATAGAAAATAAGCAGGGTACTCAAATTACAAGATCTACGGAGCTGCTTAAGGATAAAACACACCTTAGCCAGAGTTCTGCATACTTCATCTATATGTGCAGACCATTTCAGATTTTCGTTAATTCGCAAACCAAGGATTCTTGCAGAAGAATCACATTCGAAGAGCTCATTGTTAATTTGTAAATGGGAAATATGCTTAATCCTACTGTGAAAGTATACCAACTTTGTTTTTTGTTGCCTATTTAAAATTAACTTGTTGGACACCATCCAATCGTTAATTTTGTTAAATGTTTCATTGGTCACATCACAAATATCACCAACATTTGAAGAACTGACAACTACACTAATATCGTCCGCATAGAGAACGACTCGTTCTATATTTCGGAGAATGTTCGGAAGGTCATTTATGTAGACCAAAAATAGTGTGAGTCCCAAGATAGATCCCTGGGGTACACCTCTGTTAATACCAGTGTAGCTGGACTGACAGTTACCGATCCTAACACTCTGCGGTTAGTAAGATATGATTCAAACCATTTGTTAGCGATGCCCCTAACACCATATTGAAACAGTTTGTGAAGTAAAATATTATGATGGACCAGATCAAATGCTCTTGATAGATCAATGAATATCCCAAGACAAGGCAGGCCGTTGTCCAATGAGTGATGGATGGTGTTCAAGTACTCGAAGAGCGCCGTATCGGTACCCTTTTCCCTGCGAAAACCATGCTCGTTAGATGAAAGTAAATTGAAATGGATTAAATAATTCATTACGCTCCTATTTACAATACTTTCGTATATCTTGGAGAAGATTGTTAATAACATAGTATTATTAAGCACGCTAAGCGTTTGTGAAATTTTAGTAGGTACCATGACATCAGTATTTCATTTGATCGTACTAAATGGCAAATAAACTATATATTATAAAAAAGTAAAGGCAGAACTAGAAGCTAGAATTGCTAAGGGTATGACCAATTGGACTGGTAAATATGGAAATAATATTCCTCTTATCAAATCTTCAGCCCAGCAGTAACAACGTACAAAAACCAGTGAACTTCTATGGAATGTTAGTGAAATCAAATCTTCAGCCCAGCAGTAACAACGTACAAAAACCAGTGAACTTCTATGGAATGTTAGTGATGACGATTTGGATGTTATTTTTCTAGTAGAAACTTAGTTATCTGAAGATGTACATGGCAGCTGTTTTCCCCTGAATATCTCAACTCAGTATATGATAGAAATTTCGTTGATATTGGGAAAAAACGGTGCTTTAATAGCAAACAAATCTACACTTACTGTATCCCCCATGAACCTCAACTCAAATACGGATATTTTGCTTATGATAGATATTACTGGGTGCCTGTTAGAGTAAAATTCTCTCCGATTATTTATGTATGCTATTTACATTCCACCGCATACTTTTCTACAGAACTATGAAATATTTTCTTTTTGAAGAACACGTCACTTGCCATCCAAGCAGTACTTTAATATTAGACCACTTTAATATTTCATACTTCAATAATCCCGTTATTTATGGTAGCAAATCTCAAGCTTTTAATGAATTACTGCACTTTATTGATGTTATTTAGATTAATAGCGTATTAAATTTTGAACCTCGTTTTCTCGATTTAATATTTACTGATATTAATGCACATCTTGAAAGAAAACCAATGCCTCTTACGTACGAACACACATCATCCAGCACTGAAAATTTCTTTACACTTCACTTCTGATCCTTCACCTAATTTGACTGGAAACCCGAATGTTAAAATATAATTTACGAGAGAATAATTTTATGGATCTCTACAATACTCTCTCTAGCATTCATTGGACTGTCATTAAGCAATTTAATTATGTTAATGAAACTTGTCATGCTTTCTACCACATAATTCACGGATATCTGGAAATCTGTGTACCCTTAAAAAAAGTGTTCAAAACATGTCTAATTACCCACCCTAGTTTACACCTAATCATATACACGATATAGGAGGATAAAAATAAATATCGTTCAAGTTATAAGAAGACTGGATATGCGAACAATATCAATAAATATATATATATATATATATATATATATATATATATATATAAAACAAAGGTTCTCGCGGTTGTAAGTATGAGTAATATTATATTGTCGGGCTCTCCGCTATGTTGGACAGAAGTTCTCGAAAGAATCGGCGTCTCGACGTTTCAATGACATCGCAATCATCTTCTTCAAGAGTCGTTTCGTAATGAAGCGTCACACACTGACCAGCTTGGTATCGAACGATTCGTGAGGCAATTGTTGGTATGTGTGCGTATCCTTGACCAGGATGTTACATATATTTTACGGTCGCAAACACGTGGACACTGCGTGTACGGATAAAACTTCACTCACAGGACAAGAGCGTGGTAAGAACGTGTGAAGCGTTGTTCATGGTTGGAGCAGAACAGTGCGTTGCTTCTTACAAACTGGAGCTTTTGAAAAGAGGAGCGGTAACTTGAAGAGCATGGTCATATTTAAACTAACCAACGAGAAGAGAGAATAGACGCGCCAAAAAAACTAGATTTAACAATAACCAGAAAGACACAAACTCAATTAAAACCTGAGTTCTAATCGATAAATTAACATAACTATCGAAATTTGAGAATAATATATGTAAACAACACAAACATTTATGGGAAAGCTATAAATAAAAACGAATTTACGGAATATATATAATTAAACGTAAGAAGCAATGGGATTTTAAAAAGCTTTTAGTATATTAAATGTGATCGAATGAATATTTATTTATCCATCACAAACTATTAATTTTAGGTTATAAAATACAATTGAATGATATATATATATATATATATATATATATATATATATATATATATAGAGGAGTAAAAGAAAGCATAAATAATAGAGATAACAATACTGGAATGAATAATAATAAAGGATAACGCAGTAATGAAGGATTACACGAACATGAGTAAGTGAAGAACGTTCAATAGAAGAACTCTGACTAACAAAAGGAACAAATTATTAAATACGATAAGTAGGTAATTAATATTATGCACACTCTTTAATATGGTAATGTTAATATGTACCATAAAGTATCTGTCTGGGGGTAAACAAAACGTCACATACTTCTATTTATAATGCGTAGACAATAATCATAGCAATGCCAAATTAAGGAAGAAAATTAATGGCATGAATAAATTCTCACGTGCGTTCGCACACCAATTTCAATCATAAAGGACGTACATTTTTGATAGTACAATATTTGTAAACTTATTAACTGAAAATTTTCTGTTTTCGATAAGCAAACTTACTTACTTACTTATTTACCGGTGTTCTTGAAAGTTCTCTTATAGTATCTACTTAATAGATTCGATGCACAATATAGAAAGTAATTTGGAAAAACGATGAACAAAAAAGTACTCTTCTTTAAAAATTCAAAACCAAATGAAAGTGTGTTTGATTCATTAATGCTAGACGTGGAAAATGTTTGTATTAATATTAGAAACTTAATATTAAATCTCCTTTAATATTGATATTATTTCTGTGTATTACCGTACAAGGAGTACAGAAAAAGAAGTTAAAAATGCAATAAATATAAATACTTTTATTTCGAGAAATACCATAAGCTAAATTTAGGTACTAAAATTAATTTGTTTACAAGTATTTTGAATGACTTGCGCAGTTGCACACATAGCTCTTAATTGCCTATTATTTCTTATCATTAATTTTTCAATTGTTTTTTATACATGTATCAAAGAAATATTTTTTTATGTTCGACGTGTTTCCTAGATTTAAAATATTTACTATATATTACGTCACGTTGCATAAAATTTTGCTGTCTTTAAAGTGTAATGCAAAAACTGTACATAACGAGAATGTTGTTCGCAAAAGTTCTTCCGCCGAGCATATTTTTAACGATAAATGTAAAGTACGCGGTGATCACGTATGAAAAGTATGTACAAATGTGTCTCTCCTGCTGTTGTGTGACGACGGTTGATTCATTGTGGTGATGAAAACTTTTGAACTTTTCAATGGGACACGGATGTTATCCGAATGAGGGCGCGCATCAGAAAACGTGGCAGAGCGAATAGTAGCGTAGTAGAGAGAACGATCGGCAAAACATGTCAAAGGGGATGGGGACTGGAGATGGCTACAAAATGAAACAAATAGGACGTCAAAGACCAGAAGAGTGAAACGACGGTAATTTTCCATCTTCTGTTTCATTGAGCGACATCAAATAGTTTATTATTGGAAAGGGTACATATATTGATTCTGTAATTTTGACAATAAGTGGGTTTACGTTTCGGTATTATTCCGATATTGGTTCGTTTGTACATAAATTTTACGACCAAAATAGCAATCGGACTGCATGCTATAAAGTAATATAAAATAATTAATATTAACGTCAGTAACTATCATTAAGCTAAACTGATTATGATTTAGTCTATTCTATTTATTGATGGTGCCTGGCGGTGTGCAATTATTATGTTATATTCTGTTAAACATGACTTTATCTGTTTAATTAAGAAGTGTTGAAATTATTTTATTTCATACATGTATGTACAAGAAAATTTAAACTAATTTTAGTACATTTAAAAATAAGTAAACAAACGGATGTAGAGGCTAGAGACACATTGCTATATACTTCACTATTACAAGATGCAGGGGGTATCGTGAGAATAATGTATATCTCTCGCGATGTGTGGCTAAGCTGCAAGCCCGCATTTTATATTTCTTTTTGCTCAACTGATCTCATAAAATAATTAAAAATGTTATTCTTGCATATAAAAGGGTAAATGTACAATTTTACATTGATATAGTTTTACAATAGTTCATTTTAATTTACGAGATACGTTTTTATTACTTTATGTATAGTTTTGAGTTTTGCAATCATATATTAAGGTGTGTTTTCAGTTTACAACATAACCCAGTTAATCTTCGTACAATTGTAATGATAGATATAAATTGTAGGATGTTTCTTTTATATTTTCTTCTTTCCCAATAAATACTATTTGTTGAATAAGATAGAAATATGGAATTTGTGAATACTAATGCATTGAAGGTGATACCATGATATCGATGTAAACCATTCAATAGAAAACGGAGTGACATCAGCCGTAGCCCACAATTTTACGTTATGTAATTTGTAATTTTTTTGTAATTTGTAATTTTTAAAACTTTTTATCAATATGATCATTGCATTTATAAATATCAATAAATATCAATACCGGAGTTACAAGCATACGAGATAAATTTCTCTCGTATGTTTGTAACTTCTACGTTTTGAAATATTGTCATAATTTCAAGTGAAGATGATAGCAAGATGCATTGACCATATCAAGTCAGTAATTAATTGGCACTGCAGTGTCAAATAAAACGTAGTATTTTTATTTAGACATAAGATACACAAGATATAAGAGAACTTTCGAAATTAATTTACAATTTACGTTCAAAAACAAGCCGTAAGGAATAGTGACATGGCGCACCAATAAAGGTAAAAGTGTTCGGAAAAGCAGAATGTAAAGGATGAGAAAAGGCACAAAAGTGATAATTGCGACACCAGAGGAGGACTTTGCCCTACACTCGAAGCTAATTAGTCATTTTTCATTTAACGAAATTTTTATTTAAATTAATAACATCGACAGAAAATGTGTGAATAGCTATTATATTAATTAATTCGAAACGTTATATAGTAAGGAAAGACATTTATTAATATAATCGGTATATTTGAAAATTAAAATTTTCTTTTTGTGTTTGTGGACCTTTTTTATTATTTATTTAAATCAGGATTAAAATTTAAGGACTGATTTTGAGACAAAGATGATGCATTTTCAATATCTGAAATTAGGTATAAGCCTTGAGCGGAATTAGTCCAGTAGCAAAGAAGGGATGTTAACGATGAAAGTAAAAAAAGTGGAATTTTCACAAAGTTAAGAAGACCACTGCGTGATCAAAATGAATATGGGGCAAATCCAGATGGTGAACGGAAAGCTTTTTTTCAAAGCCTGAAAGTTGTAGAATTAATATTTCATGTACGAGTTCTGTGAGAGAAATATATGAGGTACTATTTAACAGCTCATTTTTTGAAATTGTATGCTCGAGCTCAGTATTTGAAGGAAGAACAGTTGAAAAAACATTCAACATTGAAAATGTGGAAGCTAACTAGTATTGAGAAGAATAGATCTCTTACTCTCAATTGTTTTTGGTTTCTAGTGTGTAAATTCTTTGTTAGGACATATAATAGGACATCAAATTGTTTTTAAAGACTTCTGCTAATACTAGACTTAAGGATTAATCAATTAAGGTTAATATATCCCCCTTCCACAATAATTTTCTTATTCTGTATATGTATTTCGACAACTAAGTTGTCATCATCGACACATCACAGTATCGTGCCTTAAACTACATCAAAACTCGCACAGAAACCAAGTTTGTACCAGCCTTACACCGTCGAAAGCAAAACAAACATTGCGTTTGGCTTTAGATGATTGGATTAGTGTGTGATTAGTTCATACGTATTTTTGATACTATATTTTGATATAAATTTTGCGTATTTATATAATAAATAAACTCATTTCTTAAAATGTTTAAATGATGATTGGCTTTGTGTAGTGTTTTTTAGTAAAAGTCGCATCATTTCAATATATGTTATCTGTTAACAACACTTGTCCTTATAATCGCTTTTATTTAAATTGATGTTTAAACAAGTTACTTTAATACATTTTATTTGTACTTTAATTGGATACATTTTTCGTCAGTCGAGAAATGAAATAATATTAATTAATAGAAAATTTAGAACATTTTCAAACACTAACAAAAAGTAATTAAAATATCCAATAAATCATCGTTTTATTCGTATGAACATAAATAGTCAGAAGGAAAGGAAAACAAACTTATAAAGTAATTTCCTGAATTTTTTACCTTTAGCGATTTTAGAAAGCGAAATTTTATGTGCTGTACTAAAGCCGGTTATTAATAAATTTAGCTGATTCAACAACTTAAAGACTAATTTCAAGCATGTTAAAATAAATAAAATAATATAAAATTGAAAGTTTACAGAAGAAGTATTTTTGAATATTGTTACAAGTTGTTTTATTCATTACTTTATTTGTATATAGCTTATATCATAAGATAGGAGTTGTAAATTATTTTATTCGAGACTGATTTCAGTTTCATAATCGTTTAAAATAAACTATTTGTTGATTTTGTGTTAATATTGAGAAGAAAAAAATTCGTTCGTTTACGTGGAAAAACTATTACACAAATATTTTGATGAACTTCCTCCTTTCCATGGAATGATTTGCAAGTGTTTCATTGTTTCCAGAAGTAATCATATAAGCACATAAGGTGCTAAATGGTCGGGCCTTTATTTTCAGTAACTTCTCCAGTAGTGATTGATTTTGTTTAAATAAACGGATTCCATGTCCTCATAAAGAATGGTAGTTGAATAAAAGCGTGTGAGAAAGCTAATACTGTAAACATCTTAAGTGAGTTCAAATGAAGAGATTTTTGTCGTTAGTATGTCACTGTAGAAACAGTTAAAAGAATGAATTTCTACTGACGAACGCGCTCTCTCATTTATTCGTCAAGGCAACCGTTATTTGTTCAATTAATAAACGAATGGCTACATCATTCACCATATTTACCAGAACTGCATTCACGCGATTTTTTCCTGTTCCCAAACTTGAAAAAAATGGCTTACTGGAAGAAATATTTCGGACTAATGAAGAGATAGTAACCCCAACGAAAGCCTATTTTTACAACACCAAAGATTACTTTTTAAACAGCTTAAAAAATTGGAAAGGCGCTGCGCTAAGTGTATAGAATTAAATAGTAACTACGTTAAAATATAAAATATATTATATATATATATATATATATATATATATTCGAAGGAAGGTTCTCGCAGTTGTAAGTATTCTCGGACTCTTCGCGATGTTGGACAGAAGTACTCGAAAGAATCGCCGTCTCGACATTTCGATGACATCTCAATCATCTTCTTTGCTTCATTACGAAACGACTCTCGAAGAACATGATTGGGACGCCATCGAAATGTCAAGACGCCGATTGTTGTTAAAATATGGAATACGTAATAACTGTAAACATTAGGATAGTCCTCTGTACATTGTCCGCCCTTGTGGAGATTAATTCGTATATATGATTATTTTGGACACCTTTTATCTAGACACATGTTTTCTGTTCTCGTAGATTTTGACTGTTATTTTAAAACTATCTTTAATCTTGGAATGAAAGTTAATAACTTTTTAAATGTAGTAACTTTGGTGATCTTAAATTCCTAGTGTATTCAACTGGCATCATAATCTTCCGCTCTTGGCATCAAATACTTCAATACCGTATTTGCTGCCAGGAGGCAAAGACTTTATTCCTACGAGGGTAGCCGTTTATATTTCTGGAACTGGCAACACTGTTAGTGTTGCCTCCGATCTGATGATTGCATCGTGAAGTTTGTCATTTTTGACAATACTTTTACCTTGACAGATTTATTATCCGGTCGTTATTTACATTGTTGACAGAAAATTCAAAATTTATGTCACCGAAAAAATGAAATTAACTCGCGAACATTTTCGTGCAATTATCTTCCATAACCTTCGGCGTGGATTATCTCAACAAGAATGCATTGACGAACTGAATTCTTTATATGGTGATGAAGCACCATCGAAAACTACGGTATATCGTTCGTATAGTGAATTCACACTTGGATGGCGTCCGTGTACCACATAATTTGACAACCGCTCAAAAAACACTCGCGTCGATTGGTGCCAAGAAATGCATAAAACATAAAATGGCGGTGCTTCGAAGAACATTTATAAAGTCACACAGGTGGTGATACTTGGATCTGTACGTATGAGCCCGATAGTACACAGCAGTCGATTGTGTGGGTATTCCAAGATGAGTCAAAACCAACAAAAGTTGTTCGCCCTCGAAGCACATCGAAACAAATGGTCGCCTATTTTTTCGGAAAACCGGTCACGTTGCAATCGTGCCTTTAGAGAGTTGTAGATATATAGCTAATAAGATAGATAATAAAAAATTTTGTTTGTTTCCATTTACGAAATATAAACGGCTACCCTCGTGCAGGAATCATTCTGAATAACTGTTTTGCTTAACGTACAATTTTCATATGACCACTCGCAGTAGTATGCTATATACTAAAATTCTTTTCCTTTATTATCCAATCGTCTAATTACTTTTATATTCCTTAGTTTGTTTTGGTTTTTTGACTTATACCTAACTGTTATCTGTGACCTCTCATTAGCCTTTAAACCAAACAAGGTTTTGTACTATCTCTTACCCAAGTTATTTCATATGCATCAATAGAGAATACACTTTTATACCTCGATTTTGTGAGTTGGATTGTGTAGATATGTTAAACACAAACTAACCGCAGTCGTATTTTCAAAATATTTAGTACCTCTAATTAAATTGAGTTAAAGTCGAGTTATACTATACAATTTTCAAAAGACATAACCTCGTGTTCGAATTCGTACAAATGTTTAGGAATTTTATATTTGTGTCTTTGCGTGTTTAGTTACCATAAGAATTTTCCATTGGCACAATTACTTGATCTTTAAAGGGATATGTACACAATTGTTTTACTGAGATGTACGTATTTGTATACTAATAAATTCTATTTGATTACTGAAAGAAGTGAAGTGGAAGAAAAGTAAATAACATTAACTTGAAGAAAAATAATTGCACATTTTTTACATTTTCCGTACTAGAAATTAATTACAACCTGTTAATTGGTTATTCAATTTTAATTAAATGCGGACCAGCTAGCGTAAAAGTTGCCTTCGTTACGGTCATGTCACACCGAACTTATCAAAAGATTTTCCCATCAATTTGCGAAATTATACACCGACTTTACGAACAGTTAATGGACCTGTGGGATTTAATTTAGAATGGGGCAATGGATGGGGAGACGACACGTTATCGACCCTGTTCGGATATATATATATATATATATATATATATATATATATATATATATATATATATATATATATTCGTGTATGTATATGTCTATATATATGAAAGTACCTTACCTGGCCTGTGTTTTTGTTGAACCTGTAGAGTCTCAATCCCGGATTATTAGAACCATCCTGAGTCTGACGCGGCGTAACAGCTGGCGCCAACATGGCCCATGAAACGGGACGACCTGAAAAATAAAAGTTAATACAATATAAAACTTCTGTCTCGTAACTGCTATCAAATGAATGTTCAGAAGTTTCATATCCTGTGCTTTCAGACGCCCCTCTGTTATTATTATAATTTTCTTTTCGGCGCTATATGGCAATATTACGTGTGAGAAAGTTGATATGACGACGGAAACGGAATCAAGAGAAAAGGAATTCTACGAAAAATCCGCACAATTTTTAAATTAATTCAGAGAAAAGAATTCAGAAAGAGAAATTCTCATAAATATAAAATATACGCAAAGCTTTTATTTTAAAATTTGCATATGTAAGTAATTAGGTATCTTGAAACATTTAGTGTTTCTTTTGTAATGTATTAAAATATTTTTTGTTTGAAGGAATGAATAAAGTGTAATATTATGATGGTCTAAGTTCTGAATTAGAAGCCATAAATGATTGCTTGTAGTAGAAAGGAAAAAAAGAAAAAAATATGTAAATATCAATTCCAATAAAAATTTTAACGTAACATAAAGAAATGGAAATTCTATACTTCCGTTTCTCAGACCGAAACAAAACTATTCGAGAAGTGAAAATACAGTGAATAGTACTAGGTTGCTTTAAATTACAATGTCCAGAACATTTATTGCCAATGCGAATAGCAAGCGTATATGAAAATATACACAGTATAGCCAAACAAGCATTGACTACGATACGTTTCGTTTACTAAGAACTTGTCCAGAAGACTTCACTTTCTTGACTGTATAAATCACCTGTCACCATCGCATTTCATTATTCGATTTAACACTAAGTGGTTTATATGAAGTCAACAAAGCCTACCTGACGAGTTCTCAATAACAAAAATAATTGTCTTTATCGTCCACTTCATTAAGAAGACAATACAATAATAAAGTACAGTGTTAAATTAAACTATATTCAATACGAGGTAAATCTGGAGTCTTGAAAATTAGAATTAAAAAGAAATAAAGTAAATATAAACGAAATACTAGTCTAGAAAGAATTTGATTATATTAATAAGTGTTTTCAAGAATAATTCGAGTGCAGTGGTGGTTAATTGCAGTGGAAGGGTAAAAAGGATGAAGATAAATTTTGTTGACATTTTTAACCATGTGTGTAATTAATAGGCGCTGTTGCAAAAATTTTTGTTCTAGCTGTGGCTTCGGTGAAAGTTTCATTGACCCTTGTTCCATATTTTGACAGTTTGATATTAACTGCAAATACATAGTAAGTTCACAGCGTCAATGCCATAAATCAGCTTAAAAAGCATAAAATTAGCACATGCGACTTTTCTGCAAGCAGAAATCGAGATGAAGTTATATTTCTGTAGCAATTCCTGATAGTCAGCTATCCCACCAGGGGTATAAGTTAGATATTTCAGAAACCTCCTTTCCACCTTCTCAAATAGTAAATTCTGGTAGAGATAATGAGGGTTCCAAATAATTGCGTATATTCCAGTTTTGTGCGTACCAGAGTAAAGTAGTGTGTCTTCAGCGTATCTGGATTTACAAATTTTCGGCAATATCGATTAATGAAACTGAGAGTGCGTAAAGTGGTGTTAAAATGGATAGAATATGGTCAATAAAGTACTGAATGGAACACCCAGATCTTTGATTTGTATCTTGGAATATTAAAACGATCATGTGAATAAGAATATATCAATGAGTTTGCATTTGTTGTGTAATTTAGTTATTATTACACCAGTGGTAGTAGATGATATTTAAATTCTTCTGTAGAACTTCGCAATTGAAGGTCATTGTTATTTTCCCGTAAATTTTTAAGTCGTTAGCATAGACTAAGACACGACAGTCGAGCAGTGACAGGAAATATTTGATGTAAACATTAAACAGTAGCGGACCAAGATTCGACTCCTGAGAAACGTCCGACGTGGAGGTGAAAGTAGAGTAATGCAAGCTATTTTATCTGACAGCAAAAACGATTATAAAGTTACGATGCTACCAAATCAACTCGAATTAATTCAGTTTAGATAATAATATGATATGATCGATAGTTGCAAAGGCTGTCCCGAAGTCAGTGCAAAGAAAATCGACTTGATCTTTTGAATCTTTGCTAGAACTGATATACTGGATAATTTCAGATAAATTAATAAAAGCTGATATCTTCCTGACACAAATCCATTTTACTGCGTGGAAATGCACGCAGGCAGCTTGGTTGTGCGCAACCAAGGTGCCTGCTGTATATAAGAACTTCTGCAATCGAGAACACGACAGCAGGCACCTTGGTTGCGCACAACCAAGCTGCCTGCTGTAGTTGTCACTGGGTAAAAAAGAAAGGTTTTTCTTTTTTCGACAAGCTCCCAGTTCGCCCTTTTCCCCGCACCCACGTGACCAAAAAAGCATAAAATTAAAAAAAGAATTTTTTGACCGGGCCTGTATAATATGCAAATACAATATAAATTATGCAGGTCATTATGTGAAAGTGAAATCGGAAAGTGGAAACTCGTGAGTCGTAGTATGGGTAATGTATATATAAAGACACGCTGTCAGTGTTTTCATTAACTAATATTATTTCTGTTTCAGATTATTAGTGCAATGGAGCGCATTTATTTTCCATGTTCGCCGTTTGTCGATTACGCCCGATATCCGTACGACGCTACACCCAATTTCAGAGAATTCAATAATTTAAATAAAAATATATCAAATTGGCATTGCAAAATTGAAAAATTTATAACTGCCTATCTGCGAACATTGGAAAATAGTTGCGGATATATTTATGAAGTTCCACCCGATTACGAAGGAACCAGGGAGGAATTTGGTACGGAGTATACGGGCCGCATTTGTTGGACATGTGGGGAGAATATTCCTCCACTCGATTACTTAGAAAAGCGTGAATATCATGTAATTAGTTATTGGAATGTTCCTATTGAGATGGTAATGCTGCATGACCTAGACCGGGCACGTAAATGTATTATTTGTCATCGTCGCTTTTACACGTACCATTCGTTAGTCGACTGTGGTCCGTGCTTGACGGTATACAATCAGCGTCGCCAGCTTTATAATTTACCGCCTTACGTGCCGCTTTAAAAAATTGTTATATAAATATGAACAACAGTGATCAATTGCAAGCAACAGTTATATCTATAAAAGACATCCTCGAAATAATACAAACTTTATGGCCGAATCCACGGGATTTCTGGACGATATTGACAGCATCTTCGAAGAAATTGATTCTACATTTTGGTCAAGCGATCTTGCCGCTGTTGAGAGCACTGAAGAAAATAATGAAAGAAGGGTGTGTGAATCTGGACGAAACAGATTCGTGGCCGCAATCGCAAGAACTACATTGCGACGAAGAATTTGCCACGATGTCCTTCCCGTCCGAGATGTGGAACACGGCATTGAATACATTAATGCCATCGGAAGACGAAAGTATTTCGGGCAAATGCTTATCATCTCCTACCATGATGTCACAACGGATTGGCGACACCTGCACATCATCCACGATTGCAACTGGACAGCCAGCACTTGCCGATGCAGTTGCCTCCAGGAATTGCCTTTCGTCCCTCGAAGACGACGCGCTGTCTGGAGAGGATCAGTTGGAAACGGTAAGTTGAATTGGGTTACCTTATCTCTGTTAATATTATTCTAAAGTAATGCAATTCTTCTTCAAGAATATTTCGAATCTCTCGGAATATATATGTTCGTATTCCCAAGACAATGTCTCTACTATAAGCTCGCCGGCACCAGATGGCAAGTATTTAATTCAAATGAAATTAATACCGTACCAGGAGGCGAAGACTGTCAGCAAGGAACAATTATGGACGAAAATGACGAAATCTGTGCAATTCGTAGCGACTCCGTTGATGCCGGAACGTTACCAGCACCTGGTCCGTCTAATCGCTCACGTAAAAGAAAGCATCCAAAATCATTCGCAAACAAGCAAGAAGAGGAAATCACGCAGATTCTCGAATTTTTCAAAAAACACCCGGTATGCCCCTTATTAAGTTCATGTAAAACAATACAATGGTTAGATAATCAATATTTAAAACATATCGGTCGCGCGGATACTTCTTTTCATTTGGCAATAGATATATTTCAAAGAGAAATTTGCAATAAATCAATCAATGAATTAATCGAGTTTTATTTAAATTGCACACCATTGTTCGGTTGCACTTCAGGTCACGTATTTGATTATTATTATACGGTAGAGGAGTCCGCGCAACGTTTACAATCATTAATTGCATTTCAATGCGATTACGACGACGAAAGCATATATAATTTCTTGTCGGTATTATATCAAATATTAGATAAAAAAATCGAAAAAAAGAATTGCATTCAATTGTTGGGTCCAAGTAATGCCGGTAAAACGATAATGGCGAAAGTATGTGCCGCGTTATGTTTAGTGAAAGGGCAAATTTCTAACTTCAATAAATATAGTCAATTTCCGTTGCAAGATTGCATCGACAAACGCGTTTTAATATGGGACGAACCGAACGTTGAAGCCGCGGCATTCGATACTTGTAAGATGCTCTTAGCTGGTGATCCCCTTATGGCGAATATAAAGTATCAAACTCATGTTCAAATTGATAAAACACCCGTTATTATTACGACAAACGTAGAAGTTTTTCCGAATAACGACATATTCAACAATAGAATGTTCAAATTCCAGTGGAGTCAGGCGGATTTATTGGCCACTTTCACGAAGAATATACATCCCCTAGGTTTATATGAACTCTGGAAAATTTATAAAATTATTCATACATAAATCAATGTAACTGTTTGTAAAATAAAAAACTGTTTAAATAAAATGATTTTTATTTGTGAATAGATATATACATAGTGTAAATAAAAAATATATATTACATTAGAATGGTGACTATGTTTTCCCGGCGGCTGCAGTTGGCTTAACTTCATCTTCCTTATCGTAATTACCATACCAGTCCCTGGAATATAAACCACCGACATGGTTTTGTTGCAAGTAATAATGATGATTATCATCGTGCGTGCCGGCAATGAACTGCATTTTAGACGCATATTGATTCGCAGTGTACATCATTTCGGTATTGAAACCAATACTGCACGTGCATTTAATTTCATAATCTGCACTAGCATTAACAAACGAGGGCGAAGTATCTTGGGGTGCGTTAGATTGTACGGGCTCAATGCCTATATGCACCTGAGGCTGACTAATGAGATCACTCTGTTTATTGGGATGTGCTATAAAATGATTTTTTTCTATAATTGATTCATATATAAACATATCTTTATGCATTGGATAAGCGCCTTGCAATTCATTATTAAACGGTGCGTCTTTTTTAAATTATGTTATAGCTGCCGATAAATTTACATGTCCAGAATATAATTGCAAGTCGGCCGGTACGACCGAAGAATGTTGCCAATTACGTAGAAGACCATTTTTCGGTTTGTATGTGTATTTAACACACGGAACGTTAATATGTTCATTCAAATTATATTTATTAACGATATTATCTAAACGAGGCCATCCAGTGCCTATATGAAATTTGTTTTTGCCCGAGGCATTAGTTGTTGCAACGAGACAAGCATAGTTCGGCAAAGCGCGATTCGCGCCCCAAGAACTGGGAAACGTGGGTTCATTTTGACTATGAAAACTGTTCGAGTCACCATAAAAACGATTTGTAAATTCATATTTATCAATATGAGATATACTCGCTACTTTCATAGGATTTCCGTCTTGTTGTTGTATTTTACGATTGATCATTTCTACTTTGTGATTCAAACCGACCACATGTTTTCCGTAAATGACATGCATAGAATTAGCTGTACTAGTCAACGTAGTTCCCGTATCGAAAGAACACCGCACCCCTTTAGGTATAATTTCAACGTATACTTCTTTTATATAGGCACCGTAGGGTAAGGATGAAAACTCAACGGGCGATAAATAAAACGGTACCCAGTCAACAGGTACGTACGCGAGCGAAGTATTCATACAAAAATAGTCACTCTTTCGTTTTGGCGGACCGATTTGTATACGCGATGAACCGAACCCCCATGTGTGCATTATACGGCTTTTCTTAAAGAAAACTAATCCCGGAGAACTTAAAGATCGGTCAATATATAATGTCGCTTGATTGCTCGGTTCATTAGTAATACCAGCAGTATTAGAACGATTAGATGTCGTCGGTGCGTCATCTTGAGCACGGTCACTTTCGTCTTGACCTACATCGCTTATATCACGCGTAGAAGATGGTTGCGTTGTGCTTTGCATACGATCGCGACGCAAATCATGTTCTTCATGTCGATTTGCACGTTGCTCTTCGGCACGTTCTTCACCCCGATCACGTAACGATAATGGCTTGTACAAGCGTTTACGGCCAGCCATATCCGGGTATAAGACGCCTGTATGTTTTTCGACCTCTAACTTTGTTTGCAATCCCGATGCACCTAGAATATATTATTGCAAAATATTACATCACGTTGTTTATGAAAAATGCAAATTAAGATCTCATCAAAATGCATAAACATGCTATTGCAATGATATAAGTGTTTACACATACCTACTAAGGAATGCCAATTACCGGTATCTACAAAGTCGGACCAAAAGTCAGCGACCGCTTCTTTATCTGCGTTAGATATGTCTTGGGCCGTTAGGGCAGTCTCATAAGCGGAATCATGTTGTTGGGCTATTCGATCGTCTTCGTCAACCGGATCCCCATTGTCTAGTGTGTTGCCCGGTCCCAAATACTTATGATACGGCAGCAAAGGCATACTGACCATAACTTACTTGTTTACTCCCTTTTATACATTAACATTTGGTCACGTGGGTGCGGGGAAAAGGGCGAACTGGGAGCTTGTCGAAAAAAGAAAAACCTTTCTTTTTTACCCAGTGACAACTACAGCAGGCAGCTTGGTTGTGCGCAACCAAGGTGCCTGCTGTCGTGTTCTCGATTGCAGAAGTTCTTATATACAGCAGGCACCTTGGTTGCGCACAACCAAGCTGCCTGCTGTAGTTGTCACTGGGTAAAAAAGAAAGGTTTTTCTTTTTTCGACAAGCTCCCAGTTCGCCCTTTGCACAACAAAGGAAATGCACAACATCGAATGCAGTTGTATAAACTGTCGTGAAGAGTTCAACAATCTTAGAACAACTTGACAAAATATTGATAGATCTGTTGTTCAAAATATCATATTTGCTTCCTTTTTTTATATATGGGTATTATTATGCTTATCTTCCAGATAGAAATATAAGATTATAAAACGTACATAAGGGATTGTATAGAATAGAAACATGGACTTTGATTATAAAATTGGGTAATTCATCATGACCTGTTGTTGTATAGTCAGTCTTGAGATTGTTTATGGCTATCAGTGTTTCACTCCCAGAGAAGGTTGTGTTATTCAGACTTTCTCTAATAGTCGACGTGAATGAGATCGCCTGCGCTTGACGTACCTCCGAGAAAGGTTTAGCAAAGACTTCAGCTATTTTGTTTGGATCCGTCAGTTCATCATCACCAAACCTCAAGCTATCGGGGATGCTTAAGTTTCCCTTCCTATGCCTAATGAATCGCCAAAATATCTTGGGCTTTTAGGATTCTTTCTTTCTCAGCTCGAGACCAGCTAGATATATCTCATAAGCATTGTCAATTTCGGATTTCACCAGTTCGCAAACTCGAACAAAATCATTTTTAAAGGCTAACGAGCCGGAGGTTTTCATTCTTGTGAAAAAATTCCTTTAGATAATTAGATTGATTAGAGTTTTATTATACCGCAAAACATGTCAGCATATGTTTATTAAGAATAGAAAGTATTGTTGTGTAGAATGAGCAAATGACAAGGTTAACTTTGGAATATTTTATCAAATAAAACCAATCCTCCTTCCTGAGTTCATCATATAATTTTGGCAGATTAATTCTTCGAAACTGTTTATAAAATCAGTCCTGCAGAAAAAGTTTCTAATAGTAAATTCATATTAATATTTAAAGTCGGGTGGAAGGTATCCTTAGGAACTAACTGGAATAAACAATGTTCGACGACAATTGTGCGACTAAAGTTAGCAATATATTATCTCTATTTACAACAGTATTAAATTGAAGTATGTAGCTATAATATGCTCATGAAGTTTTGTAAAATTTTAAACGTAAAGACATTTACGCTATCGAATACATTTAATTTAGAGCAATTAAAATCCCAACAAATTATAGTTCTTTTATCAATGAAATTTAAAGCCATATTTTCATGAAGCAGTTTGTATTCCCCGTTACAATATTGGGAGAGACTACAACACAATAATGCGAATAGTTTGTGATACAAAATTACATTTAGGGATAATTACATTAACTAACAAAGTATGGCGTATTGCATGGAACTATAGGCGCATCGGACGAAGTTGCCATCAATACACCGACATCGGTTAACCTTTCTACCGCGAATGAAGTCACCTTTGAGGACAGTATAAGAGGTATCAATTAGTTCGGTACCGTTAATATCTGATGAGAGCGAACTTAATGAAGGAAACGTACCGTAGCCAGTACGTTGTTCACTCTACCTCTTCATTAATTACGATAAAAATTTATTTACGATATCATTATATGGTACTAAAGTCACTTGTTGTAATATTATTCGTAAGATTTGTCATCAATTCTTCTGAAATGATGTAATTGAAGGGTATAGATCCAGAAAGAGACAAGTCCACAAGTTAAGTAAACAGGACTACTAGTACCATCTAGTAACACCTTTCCGCGTACGTCGAAAAAATGACAAACGTCTGAAAAATAGGTGTATGTTAATACATATAGCGCTAAGAGGGGTCCATGTTACTAATGTCTAAATGATCCAAGTCCGTATAAACAACGCATTGTGTAATATAGTGTCCGCGTAAAATGTTAGGTTTTTCAATATAGCTGGTAATCAGAGTGTTTGTAGTATATGAAATTATATATGCAATAAAATAATATTAATGGAACCTGAAAGTAACTGTAGTGGCAGTGAAAGTAAGTCAGAAGAATTAAGTGCTAAAAGTAAAACAAAAACGAGGAAGAAACATTGTAGAATGAGAGAGGTTATCAAAAAAATTAAATTACACAGTACGATTCGGGTAAAATCTATAATAACCACAAACATTGTTTTCAGAATGTGCAGAAGCATGAAAAACCATACTTAAAAATCTTAACATCCTGACCTCTATTAATAAATAGAATTCATATTTGTATAATTTGATAGTAGTTACTTATTCGCCGAAAGAGATCAAGGAAAAATGAATAAAAAGCAAATTTAAGAAAAATATTTGTGTACAAAAGGTTTGTTTTAGTGACAACAGTCTATAAGAAGTAAATGTTTGTAAGCAAGCTTTCATGACTATTCATGGAATAAGCGGAAAAAAACCTGCAATACTATAAAATTCTTAAAAATGGCGTCTATAGCTCTTAAAAATAGAATCTTTTTGGAAAATTTTAACCTTAGGTTAATGAAGCAGGAGAGGAAAAGCTACTCAAATGTAAATGACAATAAGAGAATGAAGACTGAATATCGAAAAGATGTTTAAAGTACTTATGAAGCTATCCTACGAGTCATATACTTTAATATTTAATGCAAAATTCAACATAACTTTTGGATATTCTAGAACAAATACACGCAGTTCGTGCAACGAGTTTCTCGCCAAAATAAAATCTCAAAATAATCAGCTTAACGTAAAAAATGATTTTCACAAAAGGCTAAGGTATTCTAGAATAGAAAAACAGCTACAAAACGGAAGTCGAACTTCTGCGATTCAAGAAGCGACTTGTATAGATCTTGGGAAAAATCTTGTTGTTTCAAACATAATATCAGACAACGTCTATTACAAATGGATGTCTATACTTTTAATATTTACAGTCTGTCTTCAGCAAAAAGCGTGTTTTACATTTACCCGGAGCTTATTGGTAGGAAGAAAAGTGATAATATGTGTTGTGTGCTTCATGACTTTGGAATTTTCCTGGTTTCCAAAACGAATTTTAAGCACTAAAAGACTCATATGGGGGTGAAAATAAAAACTACATTATGTTTCACTTTCTGCAGTATGTTTATCCAAAGTTAAATTTCAACTTTGCGGCCATTTATATATGAAGTCGGACAAAATTAAATAATGACTGTACTTCAACACTGCAGAATTTCTTTACGTCTTGCAGACTCTGAAACTCCTCAGGATTGACTGGTATCAGATTTACTGAAAACGCTTTGTTCGACAAATTTTTATTGAAATCGGGATAGTCTTCAATTTTTCGGTGGGGTGAGCTGATGTTCAACTAAGGGACAAAGCTAATGTGTATTTTCGAATAGAACTTTGATGAATTTTCATGAGTGAACCTTGAATATCTTCAATCTTCTGCTGAATTCGTTAAACTCCTAGTATTTTTTTCTTGAGAACTGAACCTGTCTCCTCAAAATTTCATGCTTTGATTGGATAGCAAATTGCAGTAATGCCAAGATCTCTTCATGAGAAATACGCATTGTAAACCGCTCCACTGATCCATAATTATTAAACGAAAAAGTTATCTTTTACTAGCGTTACTTCGTGCAGTATTACCAACTGCACACGTGCTGTTACTACACGTTTTAAAATTTCGATTTTCCTTATCCACCTTACATTAGAAGTTTGTAAAATATATAATTATTAAACAGCAACACATACAAATAGTAGTGTAAATATTTTAACTAAAAAGTACTTCAGAAAATGGGGAAGTAATAATAATAAATTTAAATGTAAGTTTGTACTTCCTTTGTTCATATAATTGAAACAAGTCTGTGATTCACATTCTTCTGGATTTCCTGAACCGTATTGTATATAATTAATAGAGAACTTATACGGAACTAATAGTAATATGATATAAAAATATTTAACCGATATTACCCTCTTTGCGTATTTGCGTACTGAAAACGTTACTCAAAAGGATGATTTTTTTATATTTATTACCTGTTAGTCTGCTTACACTTTTTTTGTTTAAATATATTTTTTGAATTGTACTATTTAGAATTTTTTTTCGTAATGAACAAATAAATAAATAGATGATCGAAATGGTTTATACGTAAGGTAGATAATCTAAGAGTAATCGTCGATGAGAAGTGGTGTGGAAAGGGTTACACAGTTTCACTCGAGTCCCTAATTAGACCGCCACTGTATCTCATACTGGTGCTCTTTTTACCGGGGTTTTCACTTACACAACTACACACACACAGCATGTACTAATGTTATCCAAATATTCGACTTGTGTAATATTTTTTAATCTGTACACAACTGATTTGTTTCTGTTGCACTTTGTACTGTAAATAGATCTCACTTTCTTGTGTAACCATTTGAGATTATGCAAAAATTAATGAATTTTTTTTAGTAGTTCGAATAGTAACGCATCTTTTGCTTGTATACTACTCATACAAAAGTTTGAAGCTAGTTCAAGTTAAAGTACTTATAATTTGATTATTATAATTGTTGTAGCATTAGTAGACCGGTTTAATTAAACTCCATCAAAAGAGAAAGTACTGTTATCTCAATATATTAACCGTATCGAACTTGTCATCTTTTGGTTTTGGCGAAAATTTGATAGTTTTGAGATAACCAAGCTATAACCAGCTTTCGAAGATGATGTGTGCATCGAATTAAGTCTATACTTCTTGGCCAAATGATGTACCGTAACATAATTATTATCAAATATAAATATTTTAAATAATTTTTATGTACAAGGAAAATTAATAAAATAGAACGAAATGAAGTACTAAATATCAGCAAAACAAATTAACGCCGCACTCCAATCAGAATTTGACTATTGCAATAAATAAACAGCAGTTAATCGATCTTCATCTTATCTTCCGGGTTGGAACGGTATCCTTGCCAATATATACTCTGCCGCACAAGTAGAATTACGGCCTTTTATTAAAAAGGAGTCTGAAAGTTTCGAATGGGGTTGAAGATGTTTTTAATGTTCTTTTTTATTTTTTTATCATTTACTAGGGTGTTAGTGACACGACTTAATTTTCAGGGTAGAGAATTAGACATGCTTAAATCTCTTTGAACTAAGAAGGTGATGACTCCTTGCTTCTCGACGAGATGATGATGAAACAGAGCATTTAAATATCGGTCAGTGTGTGCAAGCTTGCAGTAAACTGAATGTCTTAGTAAACTATCAAAACGACAATTAACCAAAACGTCTAGGAAAAGAAGGAAAGCCTCTGATTTAACCTCCATGGTGAAACTTATGGAATTGTTCTGGGAAGATATCATTTATGTATTCGAGCCAACAGTTTTAAGTTGTAAGATAGTATATGTTGTTTGAAAGCCTAAATAAATATGTTGATGACAACAGAAGAAATAGGACTGCCCATGGAATATTTGTTCGTAGTAACTACCACGGAACTGGAAATAGATAAAAGTTAAGCAAGTTTCTTTCAGGTCAGTCAAATCATCAGAATGGCTGTTAGCGGCTATTTATCGGATTATTTGTATAATGGTCGATATAGGTATATGCAACTTTAGTAAAGTTGCTATATAATGACGTCAAAACTAACTATTAGATCTTGAGAATCTACCGTCAGATTATTCAGTCTGAACAAAGTGTTTGGAGCTTTGGATAAAAGAATTACTGTTGCCGGTGTATTGACACATTAGAGGGATATTTAGATATTTTATGGACGAGACCGTTTATTGCGGTAACTATTAGACGTAGAGGGCTGTTAGGTTTGTGAATTTTGGGTACAGTTTTGCGGCTTTGAAGTTACTGGATAATAAGGCTTTTAATAATCAGTGGAAATAGCAATTTTTATTGGCAATTATAATGAAACTTTCTATTCGTGAAGTAGCGTTCCGCTTAAGAAGTTTATAGGAATCAGGGGATGATTTTGTATTTTATGCTCGTAATAATCACTATCTAGGACAACAGTTTTACTAGTTTCGAGTACAACGATAGTACTACTAAAGAAATTTCTGTTCTTTCCAAAAAGTCTAATTCCAAAATATGTACATCTCTACAGGAGACGTCATTGCCGGCGTAGTCTCCGCTGGTGTAATAATCTTTCCGAAACTCTAATCTCTACGGATCTGAGATTCTAGTCCATAAAGTTCTGAATTCCGACTCTACATCGTTGTATTGTCACTATTTTGACCTTGCAGACATGACGAAATAACCATGGACAACTACCGTTAGTTAACAAGTTAGTAGTTAATTAAAACTGTTCTAACACCAAAAAATAAAAACTTAAAACATCTTAACCAACAAATCTCACACTCGAATCAGAATTAACTAATTTTTCCCAACGTGTAGTACAAAGGGTACTAGGAAAGTTTTGCAATATGACGCAACAATGAATCATAGGATGCTGCTTGTTGTTGCATGTTGAGACATGTTCATACGTGCATAGTAGCCGCCGCGCCATGTCGATGGGCTCAGTTATTCATTAGTAGTGTGTAAAGTGCTTGCGATGTCATCGTGGTCGCGAAATGAGATAAGGGCACTTTTGCGTTATAATTTCGTGCGTGGTTTAAATATAGACCAGTGCTATGAAGAAATGACTCTTGCACTAGGTGATGTTTATCCACATCGCACAACGATACTCAGGTGGTATACAGAATTTCGAGGGGGAAATTTAACTGTGGAGGATGCTGAGTGGCCGGGAAAGCCACGAAAGCCAGTAACGGAGGAAAACGTTATTACTGTGAGGAAAATGCTTGGCGAGGACAGGCGAGTGAGCTACCGACAGATAAAGGGTACCTCGGGCCTAAATGCACCAGCAATTCGTTCGATTCTGCTTGATCATTTGCACGTGAAGAAACTTTGTTCTCTCTGGGTGCCGCATCGACTGACTGAAGAACAGATGACACGACGCGTGAATTGGTGCCAATCTTACTCCCTGCGACTTTGCACTGTTCCCGCATGTGAAAATGAAGCTAAAAGGAGGCGGTTTTCCAATGATGAGGACCTTCTGTGGGCTCGGGACAACGAGCGTGCTTTACTCTCTAGTGAAACTTGGCAGAACCGGTTTTGGAGGATGGGGAGGTGTATTGAGTGTAGAGGAAATTACTTTGAAAAAATTAAATAAACAAAGCTGTATTGCAAAACTTTCCTAGTACTCTTTGTATATCATATTTCCATTATTTAAATGTCTCGCAAATAAACACTTGACGTTTTACTTATATTTTATCTCATTCTATTAAGTGAAAATTATATGAAATGAGTATAAATAACATATGATTATGTTTATCAAATTAAATAATGATATATGTGAAAAGAGCCTCTGGACGAACTGTATGTTTACATACATTTCTTAGTATAGGCGAAATCTTAAAATACGATACTATGCTATTGTAAGGATTTCACAGTCTATTAATTAACAAATCTAAAGGTAAAACTATGAGTAATACCGTAATGTTTGAAATGATGAAAGTTGAACAGACACTGGTCCAAAAATGTATCTGGTTTTGATAGCAACTTATAATATTCTTGCAATTTATTTAACGATATTTTTGAAAATAGCTTTATACTCTTTTACCATGGAGGCAAAATTAACTATTGCTCTACGATGTTTATAGATTTTTAGTTTTTAGTACTTTCCCACTAGCACTTTTAATATTTCTGCATTAATATGTAATGGCCACAGAATTGATACAATTCAAGATTAAATAAATTTATGTAATTTGTATTCTGTCCTGTTTTAGTAAATATAAAACGTTCAGTTTGGAATTTCCATTGGAAACAAATAAAATGGAATAAATTTAGTACGAATTCATGAATAAAAGAAAGAAATAAATAAAACGCAATGTTGGTAAGGGTTTCAATCGGTAGATACAGAATTTGCAGTCAGGAGTAGAGGCCGTGAAAATTTGCTTCTTTCCAAAATTTCAGAAGGTAATCAAAATATTATTGACGTGTTAGAAATAAAGATATAGAAATATGTAATACGAGTTCATATTTATATTTGTATAAAGTGTATATGTTCTACACGTTTTATCTTCTATCCAATTATATGTCACAGGTTAGTTTTGTTATACTTAATATACTTGGTTGAAAAAGATTCAAAAATGATTAGGTAAAAGTAAAATATTTTTTGATAACTGATATAACAATTTCTGTATCACAATATATGTGTGATTGTAAGAGTATTACTCCAATAAGTGTTCTCCATAATTAATAAGTATATTATATGTACAATTAATAAATAAACTTAAGCAATTAAGGTTAATATAACCTCTTTCCATAATCATTTTTGTTTTCTGTATGTGCATTTCGACTAAGTTGTTATTATCAGCAGATAATTAATCACAGTGTCGCACCTGGAACCACGATTAAACCCGCACATAGACAAAGATGTATGAGAAACTATGTGTGTTTGGCTGCTTTTTTTCAGTTCTGTCGAAAGAGGTTACGAGGGTGGTCTGAAAAGTTTCCAACCTAACAAATATACAAGATATTTTTTCTTAAAATTTATATTTATTTTTCTACATAGTCTCCGTTAGTCTACACACTTCTTCCAGCGATGCTCCCATCTCTTTAACCCGTCCAAATAGTACTTGGTGTTTTTCTCTGCAAAATAATTGTTCAAGAAGGTGATTGCCTCCTCATTTGACGAAAATCTCTGTCCTCTGAGCGCGATTTTTAGATGAGTGAACAAAAAGAAGTCGCTTGGGACTAGATGTGGTGAGTAAGGCAGATGGTTAAGCAGTTCAAACTGCAATTCCTGGATTTTCTCCATGGCAACCGCTGAGGTGTGAGATGGCGTGTCGTCTTGGTGAAGCAGAATTTTCTTTTTCTGTAAATGTGACAGTTTTTCCACAATTTCTGCCTTCAGTTTGTCAAGTAATGATGCGTAGTATGTTCCTGCAATAGCTTTTCCTTTTTGAAGGTAATCGATTAAGATAATTTCATGACTATCCCAAAAAACAGTCGCCATCACTTTCCCAGCCGAAAAAACAGTTTTTGCTTTTTTTTGGAGTCTGTTTCCCCTTTCAGTCCACTGTTTTGACTGTATTTTTTATTTCGGGCGTATAATGGTATATCCAAGGTGCCAAAACTCGAATATATTGCGCCTAAACTGCGCCAACAGAGCGTTGGAAATGTTCATTCGAACACGTTTTTCGTCTAACGTTAGCAAACGCGGCACCCAACGCGCGGACAGCGTTCTCATGCCTAAATCTTGATTTAACATGTGACAAACACGTTCTTTGGACATATTCATAGCCTTGCTATCTTTTTCACTTTAATTCGACGGTCGTTTCGCACCAGTTCATCGTCTCCCAAGTTATTATGGCCACGTATAAATTCTGCTGCCCAAAATTTCAGTGTGGTAAATGATGGTGCATAGTCCCCGTGCACAGAGTCCAACTCATCTTTGATTTGCGTAGGCGTATTGCCTTTCAACAACAAATATTTAATGACAGCTCGATACTGGACACTCACATCGACTCACGCAAACGACTGTCAAATAACAACTGTGCGTCCAAAATGGCTGAAACTTTGGTGAGTAGCTGACAATAGATACACAACTACATTTCCTAGCTTTTATTGATGAGCGTTGCCATATTCACGTTGAGGTCGGAAACTCGGACCACCCTCGTATATTAACATTAATTGATTAATTTAATTAACCACAGTCTCCATTAAAATTTAGCTTCAAATAAATCTTAATCTTACTTTTAATAGAAGTTTATTGATTGGTGACATTTTAACCTATGCACTACACTATTATCGAAAATATTCGACTGCTCGCCTAGTTTATTAGGATGTTTTGTAAGTTTATCGCTACATTTAGCAATGAATGGGTGATAGATTTCCCTGGCAAGCGTTGTCAAATAACATGTTATATGATATTAACGGCATAATAATGCAATTAAAAGATATTAATAATAACTTTTCCGAAATCTCTGAAGATCGCCCATATTAAAATTGCCGACGGTACCTCGCAGTTGAATTTCATAGGCCCTTGATCTAAGAATGACTTTATACCAGAACTTTGTTCGCCTAGAATAATTTGGAATTTTGCCTAACGATCTAATACATTTATTTTTTGCACTTTGTAAAAATGTGGTTTTGCCATGATAGTGCTTTAAGTGCATTCCGAGATATTTTGTGTCTTCAACTGATGACAATAATTGACCTTAGAACGGGGGCAGCTTTCTTTGCACGAGATAAATGTCATGTATTTGGTTTTGGAGTCATTATCTCATTTTAGAGTAGATCTTTCTGAAGGTTTAGGGATGTTTATTAAGTATATTTATAGGTCAATAAGTTATGGTTGTATGTGTTTCTTTGTAGGATTATTTGAGCGGTTTTCCAAATGTATGTAAAGTGATTAGGTTGCAGTATTTTTTTAAATATGTAAGTCTTCTGCTTATATTGTTTAGCGGATACTTATTGCAATATTTTGCTTGTGATCAGGGACTTTGTATGACTAATTAACATTTTTTTAATTATCAATTTGAAGTAGAGCTTCTTGATATACTTTTGGTGTTCTCTTTGCACTAGTTTTTTAGTTAACAATATTGAAATCATTAAATTCCGCGAATAACTGATCTTTAATAACAAAAAATTAAACTCCATTATCTTCTTCATCCTGGTTTTTAATATTTCTTCTACCAAAGATCGTTTTCATCATTTTTATCCCGTGTGTTTCATATACGGTGTCTTACCTATTGACAGATCTATGGCTTATGTGTGTGTTCTATTATTTTAATATCACTAGTTTTAAAAGTGTATATTCTTTTTAGCGCGGTTCTAAGATTCACTGGAAATTGTTTTCTAATGTTAACTTAAAAACACTGTTTTAAATTCTTAATTACTTTCTCTTATTTGTATATGGTAAGCAATAAATATGTCTATTTAACTTTTGTCAATGTCATTTATAATTTTACTGTTTATCAAGAATTAAAACTTTTGTTTTGTCTTATTCAACTTTCAGCATGGTTATTTAGCAAGTACTTATGCTGGAATGATATCGAATTCTCCCGTATGTCTTCCTAGACAAAAGGGAAATCAATTGTAAATAGGTTCCCTAGTAATTTCAAAGAAACGAAAGAGAACCATTCAAGAATGCCCAAAATAAACATAATGAAATTTAATTATTTCTTAAATATTAAATTGAATATGATATTCAGATTCCCCAAATTTTAATTAGTCAGGTATTTAAAATTCATATTTTAAATATTTCAAATAGAATATTTAAAAATTCCAATTTCCATTGGACAAAATTCAATTTGAATTCCTAAAAGAATTTATATTAAAGCAATATACTTTAGTATTTCCCTTTCAAATTTCAATATAAGACTTCTATTTCTATAGTAAATATTGGTTTTGAAAAATTCCATAAAATAAATAAATTACCTGCATAACTGATATTCTATATGTTTAATTTGAATTATCTTTTCCTTTAGCCTGATATACTCCTTCAATATCATTTCATTTCATCAACAATACTTTCTTTAAATGATTTTTAAATTAACATTTAAATTAATTGAATATTTTTTTAGATACGTGAGTTCTATGTGTAACTATATATACATACAATACATTAATTCTGCAAAAATTACAAATACTCGTATTTACACTATATTCCTAACTTATGTGCCGCTTAACTGTTTTGAATTAGAGAACTTTTAAATATATACCTTTGAAAATATTATCAAATAACAGTATTATTGGATTCAATAGTAAGTAGTTAGGTTTAATTTACCTCTTAATGCATAGGTTCCCAAACTTTTTAAAGCCATGGCGCTCTTAACGTTCAGATTATTTCCGGCGGCGTTCTTCAGATGAAGCACAACTGGAGACCTGATAATTTAAATCTAAAATCTTAAATTTAAATAAATTCTATGCTATGCTCCTTAAATTTATCTTTAATTTTGTTTAAATACTTTTCAATTTTTTTTCGACTTGGCGAGGCCGTCGCCCCGCCCCTGGCGATTCTTTGCGGCGCATACTTTGGGAACCCCTGTCCTAATGTATTACATAATTAATTATATATGTTTAGTATGTGAAAAATGTATTTAAAGTTTACGTGATGGTCTGAAGTAATGCATTTGTTTTATTGGAAGAATGGTTATAGAAAATAATGATAATAATCAACGGAATAATAGCAAAAAGCAAAAGTGATTTTTTTAATACATTAGATATTAATACAGACCGAAATGTCTGCAATTTTCTTGTAAAAGCACTCTCGATTATTTCGTATATAGAAATAAATGGATCTAATGAGATTTCAAGACATAATTTCCTTGAAAATATAGGGCGAAAAAAGATAAGCAACTCGAGAAATAAAATTGTATTCGTTTTTTATTATCTCCCTCGAAGGTTTTGCTTTTTTTAGCGTCTTTCTCTCTTTAATTGCGTCTTTTAAAAGTATCACTAGAGCAGATGATATTCTTCTTTTGTAGCCTTTTTCACGTCCGTATTGGGGCCGATGTTAATTCATTTTGCGTTCAGATTAATTGCTCGTTGTGAGGCTTATCCCTGCAGAAAAAAAATGCTTAATAAACAAACCGAAGGGACAAGTTGGAGTTTATTTGGCTGCCATTTTTTTGCCAAGGGGAAAATGAAAAACAGATGGAAATTAAAATGATTTGTGTTGACGTTCTTATAATTAACAAAGTAGCTAGATGTCTGATAATGGGGAACGGAAGTGGCTGAATGGATAATTAGAGCATTTTTTTCTGTCTCGGAGACATTTAGAATTAACGGGTTTCTTTTTTTTTATTTCGAATTGATGCGTCGGTTTCATTTTATTACCATATATCTTTTGGGAGAAAGAAGCGCTTTATAAATTATGTTGGACATAAACAGTAAATTAACCTGCAAAAGAGTTTAGAACTCATTTGAAAAAGTATGTTTTTAAAATACATAATGCTATTCTTCGTGTTGTAAATAATACAAATAAACACAAATTAAATAATAATAAAACATCCCTTTGAACATTTGTTCTAAAAACAATACACGAATTATCGTATCTAACAAGTCTTGTCACTTATTGACATTACTGCATGTCAAATTCTGTTTTATTTGAAATTTATTAATTTTGTACTCTAGTCATATTTGTATTTACTAAACAAATGATCAAATTGAAATGGAATCATTGAACGAATATCTTTGAAAAATGGCTTACCATTCACACTGATGTAACTGATGTAACTAATGTATTAAGCGATTGTATTTCTTCATAACAATTAATTCGGAATTCGAAATTTAAAATTCGGAAAAGGGTCTTGTGATTATGCGTGGGTTGTCTTTTAAGTATTACATGTAAAATTGGAGTAAAAGAGTAGATAGCTTTTAAAGACTGCATTGTGTTTCGAAGTAGTCTCCACGAAGATTAATGCATTTTTGCATGCGTTCGAACCAACTCTGGAAGGAGTTGTTTCACTCGTCTGTTGGTACAGACAAAATTGCATTTTTGAAGGCGTTGACTACTATTTTAACGACTGGAGCTTTTGACCACGCAGTCCGCTCTTGATTTTCAGAAAGGTAAAGAAATGGTTGGGACTTAGGTCCGGTCTTTACGGAGGACGTAATAATTCGTCCATCCTCCACCAAGACAATTCTCATTATCTTAGTGGAGAATGATTCGTTGTTCCGGGTTGGTTTTTCGAAGCTCAGCGATGATTTGCGACAAACAAATTATTGTATACCGATTGGCAGTATCAGTTCTTTGATCTTGTAGAGGAATTGTTGCTATATGACCTGCTTTCAAGGCAAATGTCGTGACCATCTTTTTGGAGACACTTTTCTTTACCTTGGAACACCCAAATAGAGTACTGGCATTTATTTTCCGGCTCGCATGAGTAAATTTGAGAATCGTCACCACTGACAATTTTGTACACGTTTTTAGAGTTTCCAGCGTTACAGCGATATACAGTTCTTTGACACCAATTCACCCTAGCTGCTTTCAGTTCTTCGGTCAACAGATGCGGTATCCAACAGGAAACTAATTTTTTACACACAATTCTTTATGCAAAATTTTTTGAATTGAGGTCTTTAATATCCCCAACAATACTTCAATCTGGTGATATGTCACGTATCGATCTTCGTTGATGATCTCGACATTTAATTAGTGGCGTCCTCTATGTCCCACTATGCAAAATTTAAAAGACATCCCACATACACCAGAATGATAATAGAAGTTATACCAGAAAAATGCGTATTTTCAGTATGCTGTGTTGAAAGTTCGTTAGATCCTAGTGTTAGCAGTCGATAAACATGTATCAGATAAATCGCCGTTGAGGCAAATTTGTGTTAGAAAATTGTAAATTTATGCTGGTAGGTGAAACCTGAGTACATTAGATTGATCTAGCAGCCTAGCAACCTCCAAAGATATATGTCTATCTTGTCATTGTATTTTAGATAAAATAAATGAAACTAAATCAATTTTTCAAGTATACATTTTAATATATAATTTAAATTTCTGTAATTAATAACTTTAATAAATATAATTTAGCAAGTTACAAGTAGTATTTAATACTGTCAGTTTCAGCCCCCAATTTTTAAGGTGATTTCACTGCCTATCATTAACATTTTCCGTTAACATATAGTATTTAAATAACATTTTAGTTTGTAATTTTTAATGTTTGAACTCTTAATATATTTATATCCTATACTAAAACATAAAATATATATAATAAACAGTTTCAGCATTTAAAATAACCCTCATAATACAAGTACATTCTATTTAAATTAATCTTGTGTGATTATGCAAGCTATTTTCCTTGTAAATTGTTTCTTGTTTTTGGCTCTCCTGCACCGAAGCCCAAGAGCCACATAAATGGAATTGATGAATCAAAAAAAAACTAGTAGGAAGGATTACATGAAAAATTTACATTTCCTACTCCGAGACCTATCGCAGTGACAATACACAAAACTCGACCACCAGAAAAAAGAGATCCAAACAGAGAAGAAAATACAAAGGATAGGATAGCGGCAAATGTATATTCTAAGTAATGTACTCACTCTGAAAATTTGTACATCATTAAACGTAAAGTGACCGTTTGCGTTGGCAAGGCAACCAAAATAACATGATCCAAATTTCCAAATTCATCACCACAACTACGAACAGGTGAATCAACTATATCCAATTTCTGAAGATGATATGGGTAAACTCTGTTTCCAAATTTCACCCTAGCAACCGTAGAATAAAAATTCGTTGGTATTAAGTGACTAGTATGCCAACGACTATGCTCGATTGAAATATAAAGGTGTTTTAAATTTCGCGGTCTTTTTAAAGAATAAATAAAACACATAATTTGCATTTACTTTAAAAACTTTTTATTGGTAACTGAAGTATCAATTATGACATTTATACGCGAAAAATAATATCTGCCAAATGGCCTCCTCTTGCAGCTCCACAGACGTCCACGCTTTTGTTAACATTGTTTTTGTAAACCTGACTTTTCACATAATCCCAAAGAAAATAGTCTAACGGTGTCAAATCACATGATCTTGATGGCCAATTAACATCACCGTTTCTTGAGATTATACGTCCAGGAAATTTTTCTCTCAATAAATCAATTGATTCGTGTGCAAAGTGAGGTGTAGCGCCATTCCGTTGAAACCAGTTATCCTCTAGATCAATGTTCATTAATTCAGGTCACAAAAAGTCGACGATATCGATCTCCATTGACAGTTACAGCTTCATCTGCAGCATTTTCAAAGAAATAAGGTCGAATTACATCACCTGACCATAATGCACACCAAACGGTAACTCGTTTAGAATGCATAGGTTTCTTATGAATAATTCGTGGATTTTCATCACCCCAGATACGGCAATTTTGTTTATTAACATAGCCGCCAAATTCAAAATGTGCCTCATCAGAAAACATTATTTTTTGAGAAAAATCAGCTGATTGTTTATTGATGAAATTGACAAATGAACGACGTTTTTAATGATCTAATGGCTTCAGTTCCTGTGTTGTTTGGACCTTATATGCTTTCATAGCTAAATCCTTGTGTAAAATACGCCATATTGTTGATCCAAGTCCAAGTTGTGGTGAACGTCGTCTAATGAACATTTTAGGATCTCCAGCAACACTTTCACGAACCAAACCAATATTTTCTTGTGAATGACTACTACGACTATATTTTTCACTTTGTTGATCTTCCACGGAACCGGTCTCTTGAAATTTTTTAATAATTCGGCCAATAGTGCTTTCAGATGGACGATTATGTAAACCATAAAATTCACGTAATATTTTAAAAACTCTTTTCACAGAACGCTGATTTTCATAAAATAATTCAACAATTTGAACGCGTTTTTGTACAGTGTTCGAAGACATTTTTATACATCACACTTTTTAAATGCCCACATACCCAGACAAAGTCAGTGCGCCGTATATATTGTATTTTATTTATTCCTAAAAATAAACCGCGCAATTTGAAACATCCTTTATATTGCCGCATATTGTGTCATCCTGTGTTTGTGCCTCATTTTCTATTTTGGTTCTCATTTTCCGGCCAGATAAATAACTTTAGACATCACAAAGAATTTCCCGCTGTAGATATGATCACCACTAATTCTATTCTGTCTTGAAAAATTTCCGTTTTAAAACTTTATATATTATTATTAAAATATTCCTTTTCATAATCAAATTAGAAATACATTTTATGTAATTCAATAACTAAATGGAAAACGATTTTGAAAGAAATATTTTGTTTTACGTATTTAATTCGAATTGGCATTAATATTAACGGATTTATAAGTTTAAAATGAATTTTCACGAATCATTACATTACTAAATTATATTTAGTGTATTTAACATGTTTTTATGTAATTATTTTCCTGAAATTTATGTGCTGTGTGTTGCAGTATATGGTAATGTTATTACTGTTATTGAACGGCAAAATATTATCCCAATATGTATATACATTTTGATGTGAATATACAGTGGCGAAAATATCCACGTTTTTATATAAATAGAGGGTTATTGCTTTTTAATCTGATTTATCATTATCGTTAGCGGCTTATAAGCTTTATAATTAATAATATACTTTCCATTTGCTCAGTTCCCCATTTTTTAATGGTCACTTTCTTGCCCCTGAAACATCACTGCCAGGCTATTACCAGTCTTTTCTATATATAAATTAATTATACAATTTAATTTTTGCTAAAATTCATTTACTATATATACATTATAAAGTGTTTCAACTTGCGCGGTTTTTTTAAGAATAAATAAAATAATGATGGCGCACTGAATTTGTCGGGTATGTGGCCATTTAGAAAGTGTGATGTATGATGGCTTCGTATACGGTACAACAACGCGTTCAAATTGTTGAATTATTTTATGAAAATCAGCGTTCTGTGAAAAGAGTTTTTAGAAAATTACGTGAATTTTATGGTTTGCATAATCGTCCATCTGAAAGCACTATTGGTCGAATTATTAAAAAAATTCAAGAGACTGGTTCCGTGGAAGATCAAAAAAGTGAAAAATACAGTTGGTTTGGTTTGGTTCGTGTTGCTTAATATTCTGAAATGTCCATTAGACGACGTTCACAACAGGGTTTAGCTCTAAAGCCATATAATGTTCAAATAACACAGGAACTGAAGCCATTAGATCATTTAAAACGTCTTTCATTTGTCAATTTCATCAAAGAACAACCAGCTGTTTTTTCTCAAAAACTAATGTTTTTCGATGAGGCACATTTTGAACTTGGTGGCTATGTTAATAAACAAAATTGTCGTATTTGGGTGAGGAAAATCCACGAATTATTCATGAGAAACCTATGCATCCCAAACGAGTTACTGTTTGATGTGCATTATGGTCAGGTGGTGTAATTGGACCTTACTTCCTTGAAAACGCTGCTGGTGAAGCTGTAACTGTCAATGGTGATCGATACCGTCGGATGATAGCCGAATTTTTATGGCCTGAATTAATGAATATTGATCTAGAGGATATGTGGTTTCAACAGGATGGCGCTACACCTCACTTTGGACACGAATCAATTGATTTATTGAGAGAAAAATTTCCTGGACGTGTAATCTCAAGGAACGGTGATCTTAATTGGCCACCAAGATCATGTGATTTGACAACATTAGACTATTTTCTTTGAAGTTATCTGAAAAGTCAGGTTTATAAAAACAATTCACAATCAATTCCTGCTTTGAAAGAAGAAATTGTTCGTGTCATTGGTAAGATAGAGCCTCAATTATGTCAAAATGTCATTGAAAATTTTAATAAATGAGTGGATGTTTGTGGAGCTGCAAGAGGAAGCCATTTCGCAGATATTATTTTTCGCATATAAATATCATAACTGATACTTCAATTACCAATAAAGAGTTTTTGAAAGTGAATGCAAATTATGTATTTTATTATTCCTTAAAAAACCGCGAAATTTTGAACAGCCTTTACATATGACCCTATAGACAAATCTAAAGGGTTTAAATTTTAGAAAATTACCGATTCACCAATATAACCATTTTCTTTACAAATAAGAGATAACCTTGTGATATTGGATATTCTAGATATATGTCAGTAATAAACAACATTGCTTATTACTGACATGTATCTGGTTGTTATGACATCATAGCCGTCGAATTGTTAGTTTGCACGAAGACGATTTTTCGTTCAGGAAAATTGCAAATAACGTGCAGTTTTATCTATTAAATAAAGGATAAATAGCAAAATAGATAATTAAATAATAATAATTTAACATAGATTTGAAAATGATAATTAACATAAAATCTAATTTCATCCAATGTCTTGCCAATACACATGCAAGATTACTGTCTGTAAAATATTAGTTATTTGCTGAAATACATTAATTTAAGATTTTTAGTTAAAGCGTTTAGAGCTATTAATTAAACAGCTTTGATATGTACCAGTAGTGTACGTATATAATAGAATATTTACACGAGTTTATGTGCAAAGCGTATTGGCAATTTGTTCGTAAAATCCTAGTGTCTGCTATAAAAAATACTTTTTGTGTCCTTTTTGTGTCTTAACTAAGAAATTTCACCATTAAACTTAATAACTTCATCTATTCAGGTTGCAGTGATAATTTTTCAAAAGTGAAGTCGAAAGATCGGTTAAAGTTTGGTGCAATTTCCGATGAAAATTTCAAAGATAATTAATATATGCGAAGTGTGGAACAGTAGTTGTAATTCAAGCGCCTTCCAGTGTGGCACTTTTTCTTCTAATTTCTCATTTTCTTCTTTCCGAGCTGTTGAAAATGTCGATTAGTTCGAAGCGGTTCGTTATAATGAAAAGTTCAGATGGGATTTTTTTTACTCCAGCAGAAAGAAATAATTAATTTTGAAGCTCTCCATGTAGTATTCAAGTAATTGATTCTGTAAAGTAGGTAAAAAGCAATTTTCAAAAAAAGCAATGTATTAATTTATTATTAAATACGATTGTATTTTGATTTTGTATTTTACTGTAAATCAATTTCTTTTTAATACATTTTCCTGAAAATTATCTGTACATCACGATATGAAAGTAAGTACGAGGCGTGTTTGTTAGGTAAGGGCTGTTTGGAAATAAATACCAAACGAAAGAAAATTTTCAGAAACCAAATTTATGTTCAGATTCTACATACATTTCTCTGTTTTTCAACATAGCTGCTAAGATTGCTTAAGTACTTATCAAACCTTATAACTAGATTTTGAATACCCCTTCACAGAAACTTGCCGCTTGCTTCGATAACCAATAGGTCACGGCATCGTTGTATTGGTTGTTGCCTAGATGATGGTTGAGGTAGCGGAAAGGATGGAAATTGCTCGGCCCAAGGTCGGGGCTGAAGGGGGGGGGGGTCCTAAACTTCCCAGCCAAAAGAATCCAATAAAGCTCGGATCTTCTGTCAGCATATTTTGAATCGCTCTGCGTAGCTTTCGCATACTTCGGCCGTAGGCTACCGCATTTATGGTGGTTCCCTATTGCATGAAGTCGACTAACAAAACACCATGCCTATCCCAAAACATGGACGTATTACATTTAATGTTCCGTACAAGTACAAATATCTCGCTTTTTCTAATTTGTAGAGATTTGCCACATTGTAGAGTTTCCGTTAAGTCTCTGAACACAAAGTATGTGCGTTTGCTTTGTTTTTTAAAAAACGGAATATATCTGGATAATTAGGGTCTTTATATATAGTCGTTTCTAGTACTTTTTTGTACTGAATTTTGGATAGTGAATTCGGTTTTGAGCGTGTTAAATACAGCATTTTGCTGGATACAGAGTAGAGGATGACAATTTTGTATTTGTGAGTTTTATTTTCTTGGTCACTATATTATTTAGACCTTCGGGACGATTGTTACCTAGGACGAGGTATGAGATTTCATGTTCCTCGTTCTGACGCTTTGATATTATTATCTCTTGCTTAGTAATTTAACAAGGTGGCGACCTTAGTTCCTTTAACAACTGACACGACCGTCTTCGACTGAATAAGCTGGCAAGCTGGCCAATTTCGGGTAATTAAATCAACTCAGTATAGGTTTCCTTTTTCTTTATTTATTTATACAACTTTAATGTTCCGATTTTAAAACGTTTGTCAGACGTTATCTGAAAAGATCATTTATTACCCTTGCAAAGATAGTATCTAATATCGAGAATAACTTAAAATCAAATTAACAATTTCTTTGCCAATGCCTAATTTATCTGAAGCATCGTAATATTCTAGGACATGAGAAATGTCCTAGACTAGGAGAACAGGAGATTTCTCATTGTTAATTTAAGAGAAAAAATGGCACATATACTGTTCGAAAAATTGGAATTAATATATAGTGAAGTAAATGAAGTGAAGTTTTTGGTAATGGATTTAACTGAACACAAATTCTAGTAACCACTCATTTAAGTATTCTATACAAGGCAGCAAAGCGAAAAATTAAATATAAAGAGCAGAAAACTGTACTGACTTTAAAAAACAATCACAGTTGTTTCTAATAATACAACTGTTTCTTTGTAATCCATGCAATAAAATATTGAAACAAAGGCGATTATTCTTTCTCCGTCAACATTGTAAATAATATAATTTTCAATAGAGCTTTACTGTGTTCGTTGTTGCAATCTGTCGATCTCTATCAGTCGTATGCATAGTCGTTTGATAACGAATCGAAGTGCCTGACTTATAGATAGTCATTCATCAGGGCCTCGACATGTGAATTTGTGGCCGACGTGAGTTGTTGAAGATTGTACGTAGACGGTTCGATGGCACGACGAGATGTAGTAGATACGAGTAAGTGCAGTGCAGTAAAAACAAATTAATAGATAGTTCAATTGTTTATAGTTTCCAAGTAATTTTATTAGTTCGATGTTATCTAACAAATGAATTAGACTTTATTAGACTTTAAAATGTTACAAAGTACTTTACGAGACCCCGGAGAACGTAACAGTTTATAAAAAGAATGAGCATAAGCGAGACAAATTAGCAATGATCACTACAGATCAAAAGCAGCATCGTAAGTATTTGTAGTTTTCTAAATAATAAAGTTTTAGTCGAATTTACATTTGCATTGATTTTTGGATAAAACTCTAATTGAGGGTTTAAAATGGAGCGGGAAGCTGAAACAAGATAAGCTGAAATTCTCTAGTCTAGATATTGAGTCATTATCACCCAGCCTTTCACAAGATCATACGCTGACAGAAGTAAGTGTCCCTGAGAATGTTATTCCGTCAACAAAACGGAATCCGATCAAAATTAGAACAAGAACTGGCTTTTAAACTTTGCTCTCGCTGTCCATGGTTATCTCATACTGTCTTCCTTGTTGGAATCGCATCCTCGGCATTTCTGGTGTCGATGTTTCGTCTCTTCGTGCATGAGACATCTTCAGAGCTTAACTTGTTACTGCTTTCGTTGTTGTACTGAAATTGCTTTAATGCAATAACGATAGTGATGCTATCAAAACAACTGTTATAAAAAATTCAGGCGAAACATAGCAATGTCAAAAGAAGGCAATGGACTAAATATTGTATTACATACGAGAAAATGGCTTCTGTGTATGGGAACCATTTTATTTTAAAGCTAAGTAGTGATTTAAACTTTCTCGGTCAGGTAGAAAATTAATTAAGGTTGACCCAAAGTTAAAAGAATCCAACAAAACTCAAATCGAAGAGTTGGCAGTAGAAATTTGCCATTGCGAAGGAGCGTTTAAAAGTCTCTATTATCAAATAAGTCAGAAACAAATACACTGAAAATTTTGCATCACGGTTTATGGAACCAATAAAACACCTGCACGGTAGACTGTCAGATTACTTAAATCCTAGTACAGAACTGTTCGCAAAAGATGTTTCTTAGACGTGTTTGACCATTTTGTAAAGGGACAGAAATAATTATTTGTTGAATCATCACCGGGGATTGCATGTAATTATGCGCTTTTAAGATTTGAAACTTAAAACTTTTAATTTTTTATTTAATATCTGTATCAATAATGAAATTTATCACAAGTTAATAGATTCGAATATCACATTTTATTGTGATTTAGTAGCGAAGATACATATGCGGTAAACATTAGATCGAATCTCACTAGACGGCAATAAATTGTTTCATAAATTTTTACAATGTGTATGCGACATAAAAAGTAGTAAAAGCTGTCTTAGATGTAAAATAGTAATTTTTCGATAGCCTACAGACTTAAAGGTATTCTTTGTCTGCTGTAGAGAACTTGTGTTATTGAGTTGTAAGGGAATAACTTAAATAATGGATAATGCTTTTAGCATTACCAAAGATTTACATTAAGAGAGCATCGAGTCCAAAATTGAGAGGCATCATACTGTACAGAAAATTCTTATTCGAAATTTGAAAGCGATAAATTAGGAGTTGACACTAAGCAATCTTGTATTGACTTCTACGAGCTGCTACAGTTATCGGGTCACGAAAAGGTTTGTTTTCCTTAGTAAAGCTGTGAGAGTAGCTACGACCGTTTTGAAGTCAGTTCTCTCTTGTCATGCCGAATAAGTGTCGGACCAGGACTAGAAGAAGGGATTCCTAAAATGGCTTTGACTTTCTCGGGGTCAACCGCCTTTATTTACGATATACCCTAGCAATTCTTCCCTGCAAAACTTATTTGCCATTCGTTTTCGTCTATTTAATACTTTGTTTAAAATGGACATATGAATGTTGTTAAGGAATAGATAAAACTAAGGAATATACTTTATCTAAATTTTAGACTATTATAAGTATATAATATATACACTATATTATAAGTATACAAAATAGTGTAAAATTAAGATAAAGTGTTTCATTTATACCTTAGGTTTATCTATTTCTTTATAACATTCATATGTCCACTTTGAAGGTGGCTGACTCCGAGAAAGTCAAAGCCATTTTAGGAATCTCTCCTCTGGCCCCGACATTCCATTATACTAATCGTAGTTAGTAAACTGCGATTTGTATAATGGAATTTCGTAAAGTAACGACCTTGACTATCAACTGTGTATGTTGTTCAAAAGTTTAGGTGTGATGACATTCAAATAAACGAAAACTCGAAATTATTTTAGTAATTTTCGTCGCTGGAAATCATTTGGGTATAACATTGGAAGCCTTTTATTGCTAAACTACGAAGTGCGTCTCAAAATTAAGAACCAATAAATCATTAATCAAATGAAACAATTAAAAACACATATGTGGCTTCAAACACATTTGATATCATGGAATAAGCTTTTTCAAACCTTTTACACAAAAATCCGCCGGCTGCAATTTTATCCAGTTTTGTACTGAGATTTTCAATTCCTCATTTTCTTCAAAACGTATAGAAGTAAGTCAGTTTTTAAAATATCGGAGGACTAGATGCGAGATCAGGACTATAAGAGGGACAATCAAAAATTCCATATCCGAATTTTGTAATTGTTTCCATAGAGCGTGCAGACATACACGGATGTGCATTATTGTGAAGGAGGAAGACCTCTGAACTCAGTATTTCTCGCCGTCTACTTTTAATAGCTTGGTGGGATTTTCAAATTTTTACAATAGACTTATGATATAATGGCTGTTTCAGGTTGCAAAAAATAATAGAAAAAGTATCCTTCTTGCCATAATTTTCCTAGACAAACCCAGTCTCGAAAGAAAATTGTGAATTATTATTATTTGAATTTCGTCAGATTACGTGAACCGGAGTGGCGGCACTGCGTAAAATATATCTCAGGAGAAAGTACAGTACTTAAAGAAGTTGCCTAGTGATATTTCGCCGAAGGAATTTTTCGTTTCTGAAAGTATGGAAGAATTGTAGAAAATATAGGAAAGTGAATAAATATTAATGGGACTTCCGTAGAAAAATAAAAGATTTTAATGTGTGATACATACTTTCTCATAGATATGCCCTCGTAATATACCGAAAAAAGTACAGACGTATAGACATACGCTTATTACCTTTAAGAAAGTTAAATTACATGATTATTATTACTTGCTTCTCTCCAATATTCTAACAATAGATCAATATAGAAAGTACTAAAGTTTGCTTCGCAGAAGTTACATCGCTTTGCTACAATCGAATCGTAGCCATTTATTAATGACGAATAAAAACTTATATCTTCGCTCATAACAGGCTACTCTTAGAGTTCTATAGTATATTGAAACTATATAAATGACGATGGAAAGTGCTACTTTCATATTAAATAAACGATTTTACTCTAAAGGGAATTCTTTAACCACAAAGGGTGTGTATTTACTAAATTTGAATATATATATATATATATATATATAATATTGAACTCGGTTAATATTTATTGTCTCTAGAAGCAATATTTCAAATGTATTAGATACCCTGGATATATGTTCATACATACAAATAATCTAACGTATATATTTACCATCCGTAATATAAAATAACACGAATTTTTTTAGTAACACGGAAAGTCTGAATTTAAATATAAATTCTTGTAAACAACAAAGAAGAAACGTGAGGTTATATACTTTTTGGAATACATTTGGAATTAAAAATTCTCATTTTACTCTCCGGTTTTTGTGCTTCTCATGAAGAATATATCTTCTTCTTCTCGCATAAACTGAAGGAATAATTTTGTATGAAGTAAATTTGTTAATCTTAAGTATATTTTTACGAAAAGATTAACTATACTGAGAAACAAAAGACCATGAAAATTTAAAATTTTTGGCATAAATTTGCTCGAATGAACTGAAGTTATGATTATAGCTAATTAGGCTCTGCTTCACAAGTTTTTGCACTTTAATCTTAGAAATTACAAATTACGTAATTGATCGCATTGAGGGTCAATTTCAACGAGATCGTTAACCCTCACAGATTTATCTTTCTTTATATGCGCAGGTCATTATTGGTCGTCCTTGTCTTCCTGGCTTGTTCTTCTTATACCTTTTATTTTCTACTTTTTTTTATGGTTTTTGCTCTGTATCTTTTCCATACTGTTTTCACAAGAAGCAAAGGAAATAACAGTCCACCCGATCAGAGTCTCGCTTGACGGGGAAAGGTGATTAAGCCTGGTGACCACAGAAGAAAGTCAACGGGTGCGTATGCTACCTTAAACTTAAAGGTTCAAATCGGAAATTTTCATTATTGAATAATGCACGACCAAATAGACTGCATCCAGCATGTAGTGAAGAAAATATAACGATAATAGGTGAGAGTGTTTGCTGAAAATGGCCGCAACGTAACTGTGAATGGCGCTCGTTATCGTGTCATGATAATGGGTTATTGGCGCAACTTGTCACACAGCCCATGAAAGCATAGCTTTATTCCTAAAATGATTTGGTGAACATTTAACTTCACGTAGTGGCCCTTTGCAATGACCGCCTAGATCATGTCATATCACACCTTTAGACTTTTTCCTATGAGCAATTGGAAACCAACATTACTCGCGTTATTCGTCAAATGCCAGTTTAAATACTCGAACACGTCAGCGTAATTACAGCCAACATTTGAAGGAAATAATTTTTTAAAAATAAATGTCAAGAATGGTTCTTTTGTATGATACTAAAGATTGCCCGTAAAAATTTCTTCAATTTTGTTTTTTTTTATTTTTTAAAAAGTATTTCCAAATGAATCACCTGCTAGTAGAGTTAAAAAATATAAAAATATACATCATAACTCACCAACTGTTAGCACATTCAAATGTTTCCTTAAAAGGCATTAAATTCAGGTTTCTCCGAGCAGTTTTCATAATCTTCTAAAATAACATTAAAAATAATTTTATTCCATGTTTTTGGACAACACATGGAATAAATATATAAAAGTATATAAATAATATTATATACTTTTTCTTCGTTGTTGGAGTTCTTACTTATTTATGTTTTGCTTTCTGTATATAACCTTGCTGCATCCGCCCTCCTAGCCTATTTTTCACTTAGAGCATTCTTGTTTTATAATTTAAGAACTTGTCACATGTTCTTTTCTACTTTTTGTTTTGTTTTAGGGTTTCGTTGTGTACATTTTCCATACTGATCTCGTGAGCAGCAATGGAAGTAACAGTTTTCTTGACAAGCATCCTGCTTGGCTGAGTAAAGCCATAGTAACCATAGCAATGTTAGATGTGGGTTTAGTTCGAGTACCTCTAAATGTTAGTTCCCGTACTCACACATTAGCTGTTGGCCCCTCTGAGGGAATGTTGTGAAGGGAACTGATATGATTTGTCTTTCAAAAAAAAAAAGAAAAGTGTGAATAAAGTGTGTAAATGTCAAATGCGCCAGGTCTGGCAATATGTAATACAATCACAAAATTTATTAAAAGACTAAGCATATTTGAAAGTTCAGTTGATAGACAACAAATATTGAGCGATCATCCTTTTTCAAAAACCATAATTCGTCGTTGGATTGTATAATTTAAACATGGTTATAAGATCAATGAAAGCAATGTGCGATTATTACTCAAAAAATTATTAGTAAAATAAATAATATTGTTTTGAGCTATTGAAGGATTGCTATTAGAAGTTATCTGCTAGTTGGCCATGAATATTAAATAGTGATCAAAAACGTGAAAGAACATAGATGGCAACCAGTAATTTGAATATGTTTGGCAAGAATCAAGCACATTTTTTGACGAAGGTTTGTTATGTCTGATGAAACTAGGTATCGCCCCTACATTTGTGAATCGAAACAGCAATCTCAACAGTAGACCATTATAGTACACTTCTTCTGAAGAAAGTCAAGATATTTCTATCGGTGGATACAGTAATGGCCACGATTTCTTGTTGATTGGAAGGGGGAGTGAGTATAGTTAAGTTGTTCGCGAAAATTGAATTAATTCAGACTTTAATTTCTTTTGCTGGAATGAGCTTTCGGTGAGATGTAAAATTTATGAAACAACGGAGTAGTGTTTTAAAAATCTTGAGAAACATCGTTACAAATGACACAATGGCACTTCAATTCGTTGGTTCGACTGCGCTGAAATTAAAAACAGTGTGATGAAAAATATTAAAAAATCTTAATGGCGTCACTTATTTGTTTCGTTTTGAGCCTTACTTTATGTCAAATTATTTTCGTATTTATTCACAATAGAATGTTTCGTGCTGCCTATGAACATATAATTGAGAGTATACTAGTAAAATTTAGATAATTGCATGTTATATTTTGTGCTACTTTGGCGAAAATGAGGCAGATTGTTTAGGCAAAATACTGCCACAAATATAGGGTAAATATTTGAAAAATGCGAATTTGCAGGCGTATAAGTGCCTTTAAATTAAGTTATCGAATGCTTCAGAAAATATTTCTAAATTCTTGTAATAGCATCAACAGGTTCATGTTATCGTACTTCCAAATTCAAGTAATAGAGCCGTGCGTCATATCATTATCCTTTGTGTCGTAACTGTCAACGGTCAACACTTCTGACTTTATGAACTTTATAATAGGAAGGCCCGGGGGCAAGGTTTTAAGTAAAGCAAACACAGAGAAGGCAGCCCTTTGCAGTTGTATTCAAACAGTTTAGCTGGCGGACATAAGGGAATCTTCGTGGTTAGTTTTCACCAAATATTCCTGACGCTGGAGAGAACTGTCGTAAGAATAGTTATTGTTATTACATCAAAAATCTATAATAAAATATTTTATGGAGTTATATTGTATTTATGAAATTAAAAATAAAAGAATTAAACTTTAACAAAAGTATATGCACTTCAGTTCAATTCCTTTCATCAATGAGGTTCGAAAGCAACTTTATTTTCAATACTAAAGAAATGGAAAATACTGTGAGTAACACACTTTTAGCTATAATTTTGAACATTGGTAAACAAAGTAGGAATTTTGAATCATTATTCGACAAGAGGTAGTTTTTAGCATAATAAGAATATATTAAAATTTGTACATTTTTGACGTATTTTTTGAATTTTATTTTATCGAATATATTTCAAATTTTGTTAAATCGTTTCGCTACTTGTTTTAGTAACTGTCATGTTGTAATAAACAATATTTATTTGTTTAAACTTTATTTGATTTGTATATGTTAGAAGCAATCTATTGTTACGAGGGGAGCTAATAAAGTGTTTCACCTAAGAATGAAACGAAAGAGCCATGATCTTGAGAATTTTGTTTTTCAATGTAGTCGTCCTTAATTTCAAAGCGGTTGTGCCGCCTGTCCTGTAATAACCATATTCCACAGGAAAAAAATGAAACAATGTTGTTTGTTGATGTTCAAAATTGGCATCGATCTCTTACTTCAACTGGTTATTGTTCGCAAAATGACGTCCTTTGAAATACTTTTCCAAATCTCTAAATTAAAAGAAGTTGGACAGAGACAAATCTGAACTGGTTGGTGGATGGTCCAGCTTAAAGAAGTTAAATTTGCGGGGGATAGGGTATATTTTGGCTGCCTTGTAAACTTGTATATTTTCGTGTAGTCATTGTACACTCGTGAATTGTACCCCATGTTTGCGTCTTTGGGACGTAAAATTGAGCGTTTCTGGTCAATAGCCATACATAATTTTGTTAGCGTGCTGCCATAGATTACTTCTGACATGGCATGCCTTAGCTGTCTCGAGATAGACTCTCCAGAACTTTTCGACGATATCTCCCATCTTCCTCGCCTGGATCTCGTTAGGTTTGAAACACGTGAATCAGTCGCTTATTTTAAGTTTGGAAAATTTGTGAATATAATTAGTGGACGATCTTTATGACAACGACCATTACCCGCGATAAAGTCAATCTCCAGAAGAGATTCTGTGTTAGAGAAAGTCATGATAATTTTTGCAACAGATAGCGTTAGTTAATTTTTGTAAACGTTGGAGGCACTTGTCTATCTATAGACTATGTCATATGACAGCTAAGAGTTCAAATTGTAGTTTGGAAAAAATTAACTCATTCGTTTAAATGGTTGAAGTTTTATATAAAATTTAGATTAGAAGACCAAGTATGCGCTTTCGTCAGGAGAAACAATGCATCAGACTCTTCACTGATTCTGCCGAACCATTCAAAACAAGCGGCTTGGGTTATTGTTTAGCGACGTTGTGCTGATTCATGATAACGCTCGTTCACAATCAGCTATATTAACATAAGATTTGCTTTAACGGTTCTGACTTTGAGGTCTTTAGATATTTACCTTATAGCAAAAACTTAACACCGAATGATTTTCATCCTTTCTCCAAAACTGAAGCATTTTTTTTCGAAAATCACTTAACAAATAGCAATGAATTAGTTATTTCGTTAACTTAACTATAATTGGATATGAAGAAGACTTAGCAAAACTAGAATATAACGTTCACTTCCATTCAGCTGTATTAACATAAGATTTGGCTTAAGGATTTTGATTTGAGGTTTATATATCTACCTTAAAGCTAAAACATAATACCTAATGATTTTCATCCCTTCCCCAAAACTGAAATACTTTTTTTATCGAAAGACATGTAGCAAATGATAATGAACTAGTTATTTCATTAACTTAACCATTGAGTATGAAGAAGGCCTAGAAAAACTTATATAATTTTATGATAATTGTCTGAACTAGGTGAGTTACTATGTAAAGAAGTAGCGTGGGCATCATAGTAAAAGTAAAATAAGTTGCGCTTCATTTTTTAGCTATCTGAGGGAGAAGCTTCATTTAGTTTCTGGACGACCCTTGTAAAATTAGGATCGTACGAAACTTTTATCTACATCGAACTAGATTTCGTTAGAGAATTCTAAATTTTTAATTAACCCTTTTACTGCGGTACTGGTTTTATCGACGCACTCTCTAGTAACGCTGTGAAATGCGCTCATGAAAATAGTCTCTCTCTGTAGTTAATATCAAAACAGAATCTATTTAACTACACCTTTTGGTGTGCGAATAAGGGCACGTGCAATATAGTTTAGTATGAAGTCGTGTAATAAATTAGTAACCGTAAGAAATATTTATCACCACGGCTTTTTTGATGCAGAGAACACTATAAGAAACAAAAGTAAAAAATCCGTTCTACCAGATAAATTCAGATTAATGTAATAATAACTTAACCTTATTTAGTCCATAATTTCTACAGATCCAAGAATAGTACATTCCATATTTAGTAGAGAAGATAGTTTCCAGGTGATGCAATTGAAGCATAGAAGTTTGGATATATGCTTTTTGTACTTGCCAATCGCAAAATGTCATTTCGGAATTGCCATAAGTGTACGCGAAGTTAAATTTCTCGCATTAGTGTGGGAAGTAAAAATTACGTAAAACAAAAAAAACATTATTATAGAAATAAAAAACAATTACTAACACGTTAATTTGAATTACATTTGACTAAAAGTTGTAAACTCTACAATATTGAGTGAAAATTGTTTTAAAAAATAACAATTCCATCTAACACATGTACTCATAAATGTTAATTCGATATAAAAATTATTACGCTCAAATCAACTATGATTGATAGAAAAAACGCCCGTACTCTTACTTTAAAGTTTTGCTCAACTTCCAGGACGCTAAAACTAGTTCGAAAAAATCTCGGAAGGTTAAACTTGTTTCCTGTACATAAGATCTAAAAGGCATCACAGCGTTGTTTCCCTGAAAGACGTTTGCCAATACTGGGGATCCACAAAATACTTTCGGCATTCAACTATCTTAAAAGAGGATTTCTTTTGTTAAAAAATTATATAACTTGAAGAAATAAGTTACTAAATAAGAAAGGGGAAGAAATTCAAGTATTATGGGAAAAGAAGCTTCTGTATATTACTAAATTATTAAAATAAAAATAACCTAATTCTTGACTATATATATATAAAGGGTTTTCCAATAAGGACTTGACTACTTTTTTTGAAAATAAAATGCAGACCATTTGAGATATTTCAAAAACTTTATTATCGGGTTGAAGTACAATCAAAACATTTATGAATGGAACTCAACTTCATTCATATGGCAACCGCGGGCACGTTTGCAGCGGTCGATTCGTTTGACCCAATTTTCGAAGACTCGGACACACAATTCGGCTGAAACGGCTGATATTTCGCGTTCAATATTGGCTCTGAGCTCCGCCAACGTTATCGGCTTGTTAGCATAGACCAATGACTTGACGTAGCCCCAAAGAAAAAAGTCTGGAGGCGTTAAATCGCACGAACGAGGCGGCCAATCGACTGGCCCATTTCTTGAGATAACACGCTCATCAAACTTTCTCCTCAATAAATCGATTGTAATGTGTGCTGTGTGGCTTGTGGCACCGTTCTGCTGAAATCACATGTTGTCCAAGTCCACATCTTCCAATTCGGGCAAAAATAATCGGTAATCATGGCGCGATAACGATTACCATTCACAGTAACGTGACGATCATTATCGTCGACGAAAAAATATGGCCCTATGACGCCCCCGGCATGCAAACCGCACCAAACAGTTATTTTTTGTGGATGAAGTGGTGTTTCATGAAGCACATGTGGATTTTCACCCGACCAATAACGCATATTTTACTTATTGACGTACCCATTGAGCCAAAAATGAACTTCGTCACTGAAAATGATTTTGCGATGAAATTGATCATTTTGGCGCATCTTTTCCAGAGCCCAATCGGAGAACGTACGTCGCTTTAAATGGTCCATCGGCTTCCATTCTTGAGTCAACTTGATCTTGTATGGGTGTAAACTAAGATCCTTACGTAAAATTTGCCATAAAGTGGTCTGGGCGATGCCCAACTCTTGAGAACGCCGTGGAATTGACTGATTTGGATCATTTGCTACGGACGTTTCAACGGCAGCGATATTTTCGACACTTCGACCAACCCGTTGTCTCACTGGCACGGCAACATCACACAACGAATATGTAGACTCAAATTTTTGCACTAAACTTGTTACTGCCCGTCTACTAGGGCGAGAATTACGACCGAAAATCGGAGTTAACGCTCTTAAAGTAGCGAACTCCGAATTTCTGTAGTAAATTTTTATAATTTGCAGACGTTGTTCGTTCGTGTACTTTACCATGAAGGAAATGTTAAGTTTACTGAATAAATTGACAGTGACAGTTCGATGATTAGTGAAAGGGTGCGTTCACAAATTGAATTAAAAGTTGTCAAGTCCCTATTGGGAAACTCTTTATATAAAACAAGAATTTTTAATCTGATTAAGTTGTCCCTGTATACAACAGGCAATGGTCAGACTACTTAATTCCCTTATATTTATAACTACATTGACAAGGATGGTGGCTTATAATGTGTCGATATAATCTTCAAATACAACACGAAACAGTTTTATACTTGAATTACAAGTTACTTCTCCAGAATGACATTAACTATCTCGTTCGATAGTTATATTACTGCTTTACTTAATTTATAATTATTAGAATGAATGTTACCTTAGGTACATCTAATAAAAGGGGCATAATAAATGTAAATTCCGATCTGTTTAATGGGAAATTGCAGCGTCATGAAGCAAACTCCTATTAACTAATTTCTTGAGAAGCCTGCATGGAGACAAAAAATATTTTCAATGCGTGGATTTTGCAATTTTAGGGCAAATAAACGCACACGTTAATTTTACGAATCTAAGAAAATATAACGACATAGGGCCGTAATTGGGTGAAGTGTGGATAAATCGAGTCATCAAAGTTAAATATACATAAAATATGAACGGCATAACGGCATAATACTTTACCGAAAAGCACACTATTAAGTGCAAAAGTTAATACTTCGAGAAGAAATGACCTCTTGATATGAAAATGTCATGGCTGCTTCTCTAACTTTTCTATAAAGTTTAAGGAATCTTCATTATGGTTAAATTATTCCATACCGAGAGCAACGCTTTATACAAAAAACATACTGACATATCAAGTTATTTGAAATTACCCGCTCTGCTAAAACTTGACACATAAACTAAGGAAATTGAGAGAAAGCAAGGTCAATATTACATTACGAAAAAATTAATTGCAGGATGGTAATAAGAGATTAGGTACAAATGCCCTCTCTTTAATACGCCTAGTCAATTTCAGTTTAGTTATTCGTTGCATGTGAGGCAGGTAAAACCTTTTGTTGAAATAAGTGCTGCGTAGGCAGACCATTTCGAAGAAGTGTTTCTGAGCACTGTTAAGGTTCTAAAATGACAATTGCAACAGTAATTAGGAACTTTAACCCACTATTACTGAAAAGTTATTTCAATTTTTTAGAATATGAGCCTTTCATTAACAGACTATTTACTTTAGCAATAACATTAATGTTAGTAGTGGTAAGGTCTATAGATCCATTAAGTTTTAACAAAGATCATTCTTTTTATATATTTCTTCTTTAGATATATATATATATATATATATATATATATATATATATATATATATATATATATATATATATATAAGAACCTTTATTCCTTACGGTGAACATTGTTGCACGAAAGGATTGTTGAAGTATATCTGATGTTGTAAATATTTAATCAAACTTAACAACTTAACAAAGGCTGGATAATTTTATTTACATTTATTACCAGCTAAAGCCCTGACTTTATAGTTGGCACTGCAGACATAGCCAACGGCAATATATCGCTGTCATTTTAAAAAATTCCTTGAAACTATAGATCTATTTATTCACGTGGATTATATTCGACAATATTTTTACAGTCGATAACGCATTATTTAGAGATTACTGCATTTTTAGAACATTTTAGAGCAGAGCTACCTCTATCCATATTATGATTTCCTTATCGTAGAGTCATTTGAAATGTATTTATCGAAAAAAATATGTTCCCGCATGTTACATATTCGCCAGTATGTACTCTACGGTATTGTGAGCAAAACATACAAAACTCGTATATGTGTGCACATATTTTGCTTGTTTATAACAGATTGTATTTATTGATCTATTTCAGCAAGAAAGGTAATAATAAAAATAATTCTAAAATGCTCTTAATTGGATTAATAATTATTTGAATTGAATATGTGGAGCATAATTATTAATTTCAATTTTGCTTTAAATTGTATCAACAAATTTAGAGTGTTAACCTTTTGACAGTACATACAGCATATAATTTAATTCTTAATTTATTTATATTGTGAAACTTTTATTAATTTTCTGTAATTGTTGGACAGTACATTTCTATTTAAGTAATTTAAGTAATTTAGTAATTACTCGCCCTTGTTCCAGTAGCGAAGGGGTGTTTTTTCAAATTTTGTATTTCACTTATAATGTTCAAATTTGTTGTCATATAATTCTACAATACCTGAACCACATTGCAATGTGAGAATAGTCTACAGCTCTTGTTATAAATTTAAATATTTTCAAATTGATAACACTCACTTGGGTTTCCTTATCGATTCACAGGTCACTACTGACAAGAGATTTGATGGTCACTACTGACAAGAGATTTGGTGACTTATATTTTAAACACATTGCTCTAACACTCGCTCCCAGCACATCTCTCAACTATAAAACACGTGCACGTTCGTGAATTATTATTTTACGGCTGCAATATATGTACGTTGAAAGAGATATTGTCCGAAGAGACATACACACGCAAGTATACCCATATATCGTTCTTTCTTTTATTAATTCTTATCTATTTTGATCCACAGTTTTATTACTTAATTTATTTTACTACAACAATATGCAATTGATTATATTTTTCTTTTACATTCCAAATAAAATTTGAAGGATAATCTTTCTTTCAGTTCCAGTTTCATTATTGCAACGCAAGGACTAGACCGGAACTCCATCAATCATTTCTATAATTTTGAGTACCATACATTATAGAGTAGTTAATAATTTAGTTTTTACATATTATAAACGTTCTTAATTTGTAATAATTTGACGTACCGAGGTGTGATTTTTCTTCTCTCCTACGCTCAATAGTTAAAAATGACACTTTTTATTACATTTTAATTAATATTCAGCTAATTGGTAATAAAAATTAAGTCAATCATTCGATCAACACAAAATATAAGTTCAAAATTGGTAAAGTGAATAAACTACCGGGATAGTAAGATCTGTCTTCTCTTTTAATAAGCACATTGCGGAGTATACCTGCTACAGTATCTTGATCCGATTAGAAGAAAAAGTGTCACCGATAATTATTTCTGAATTATATTAACTATAATTACAATTATAATTTAATAAAACTCTTTTATCTTATATAATTTGAAATAATATAAAAGCTACACATATTCTTCAAAAACTTCATGTTTTATTGAAGAACACCCAAGATATGCGAAAGTAATTCAAAATTAAACTAAACCTCATTCCTTGCATTCTTTCTCCCTAATGTGGCTTTAAAACAACAAATATAATTAAAAATTATTATATTTTTTTATTTATTCGAAATATTTCAATTTAGTAGAAATATAACGACATGCAAGATGAAAACGTGCATAAAATGGCTATTCCTATAATTGATTACAATAGTGTGGAGACTGCTCGTCGTTGACTCGTAAAGCCTATATTTAGAAAAACTTAAATAATTGACATTAATTGTTCAAGAATCCGGTGCTCCGCCTCTGGATACTCGTCGTTGACTGCTGAATATGTTGAATATATCAACTGATGCAAAACGGTTTTCTTTCATCATCAAATGTTTAGGAATTGGTAAAATAATTGCAGGGAATCCAATCTGATAAACATGGAGATTGTGGAAGCAAAAAGAAAAGATTTTTTTATCAAAAAATCAGTAACAGTTGACGAATGATGGATGAATAATCGTGCAACAATTGCTGACTACTTGATTTTCAATATTTACGACCAACCCAACAAATGTACCCTACTAAATGATTTAAAATACTAAGAAGATATACTACTTACAACAAATTCTTTGTGGATAATACTTTTGGAGTAGTAAGAAGCAATGAGCATTGTTTGATTTTTTTACTTCTTCAATTGAGGTTTTTTAAAATTCCTTTAACTAGGTCGCAGAGAAAGCAACAGTTATAATCGCCAAGTAGTTTTGGTCTTTTCTAATTTGTCCAATGACATCTCTGCAATGTCAAATTCAGATAAAATTTTTATCATCCGGCAATTTGATGGGGAGCAAGTTTTCTGTTATACTACCAAAGATCATTTCTATTTATAAATTTGTTTGGGATCGATTTTAACTTAAACTATAAACTATTAGTTTTGCCAATTTACATTACTTTAATAAATAAAGAATATACTGGGTTTTTAACATAAGATCATTATATACCCGAAATGAAATTTCAATCGCAGCAATGAACTCAGGTGTGCACAACAAGCGTTCCGAAGAAGATAAAGACCATACACTCGGCCGGAAAGATTATGGTCACTATCTTTTCAGACTGCAGTGCAATTCTTTTTATTGATTTACAAATAGGTAAAACAGGCGAATATAACGAATCCCGATTAGATCAACTGCACGATATAATACAAAGCGTAGGACTCGACTAAAGAGAAAATGTATACTTTTTTTCAGATTTAGCCTTCTCAGTCTTGACTTGGTGGTAAGAGATTTGGATCAAGTGAGGAAGTAATCACTAAAACTAACGGATATTTTGAACAGTTTGATTAAATTTATTTTTCCGAAAGAATGACTTAAATAGTGGTAGACTAAATGCAAGTTATAAGGAGTGAACGTTGGAAAATAAAATGATTGTTTTGTCAAAAGGTTTGCGTTTTTTATCTAAGTTTACTAATTACTGACATGCCTTCGTTAAATAACTTTATAATAAATTATTCAATAAATTACTGTTACATTTATACTGTTGATTAATTGTAAGCTATATTGTATTGTAAGCTACATTAGTTTTGCCAATTCATATTACTTTAATAAATAAAGAATATACTGGGTTTTTAACATAAGATCATTATACACCCGAAATGAAGTAGCAATCACAGCAATGAACTCAGGCGTGTACAACAAGCATTCCGAAGAAGATAAAGACCATACATTCGGCCGGAAAGATTATGTCACTGTCTTTTCAGACTCCAGACTTTTTATTGATTTACAAATAGGTAAAACAGGCGAATGCCACGAATCCCTATTCGGTTAGCTGGACGATATAATACAACCCAAAGGACTCGACTTAAAGAGATAATGTGTGCTTTTTCTTCAGATTTACCCTCCTCAGACTTGACTTGGTGGTAAGAGATTTGGATCAAATGAGGAAGTAATCACTTAAATTAACAGATATTTTGAACAGTTTGATAAAATTTATTTTTCCGAAAGAATAAAGACTTAAATATCGGTGGACAAAATGCATGTTATAAAAAGTGAACGTTGAAAAAAAATGACAAAAAAGGTTTGCGCTTTTTTTCCCTAAGTCAACTAATTGCTGATACGCCTTCGTTAAATAACTTCATAATAAACTATTCAATAAATTACTGTTACGTTCGTACTGCTGGTTAATTGTAAGCTATATTAGAGTACTATTTAAATTTATACATTTAACTGTCGCTGAAACTTTCCGAAAGATGTATGTAGTAGTAAAGTGTATTTTAAATTAATTTACATATACGAACATATGACTTAAAGTTTAACGAGTTCCAGAATACCGAAAATAAAGATGTGTATTTCCAATTTGCTAAATAAGCAAGATTAAAACTCGGCTGGCTAATTTAAAATCTTGATCTTAAACGAAGCAAGTTTATTTAATGTTCCTGCATAGATTTATCAATTTTACAAAATGACCTATAAGATGTAATAGCTCTTACCGAGAACATTAAATAAGGATTTTTAGCTTTTACTTACAGTAACTGATGTAACTATAAAATGTTAACGATGAAAAATACAATAGTCGTGTGCATCAGCGAAAAATAAAAGCTTATTCTTATTTGTCTATGTTTCTAAAAGGCGAAAACATTTTGAAATATGCACACAAGATACACACAATAACGGCAATAAAATCTTTGGTCTATTTTAGGTCATAAAATTGCCTGAATATCCACGGTTTTAAAAAAAATAAATACAATTATTCCGTTTGTGGCTTGTATGTACAATAAATTAACGGATATTTTTTGTAAAAAAAAAAACGGATAAAAGCGATAAGGGGAAGTGGACAGAGAAAAATATTTTTTAATATTTTAAGTAATACATAGTTTTGATAGAAAGGTAACTGACAATATAGAAAACGGAAAAACTAAAGGCAATAAAAGTTTAGTAAAAATCGCCCTTCCTTTCGCATTTAATGTTACAATTTAGCTCTGATGAATTGACATACATCGAATCCAGTTATTATTTACTTTGCATAGTAAATCTTGCAGACCATATTAAAGATCTATTTAAAAATAATCTATACATCGGCGCAATTAATTTGTTTTCAAGGTAAAAGAATTGGTACCTGACCAGCAGCAAACCAGGTAGTGTGTGCTGTGAGGTCCTTTAATTGTTCTAGATTCTACATAGGGCAAACCGCTTAGAGATGACGCGAAAGGTGTATACAACATAGAAGTGATGCCAACTTACACACCTAAAAATACTCTCTTGTTACGCATATTAAACAGCACAAATACACTAAACTATAAGTCAAATTTTTGTACAAAGAGATCAATTCTTTCAAAAGAATTACTTTAGAAGATCAAAATCCATTCTGACGATCTGAACGCCAAAGAACAGTTTGGTGCTTACCCAAATACATTAGAGTTAAATTGTTACACCCTTATTAAATACGAAAAGGGGAGATGGTTTTTGTTATACTTTTATTTCTTTCCATTTTTCCATTCTTTATTATTGTTTGCTGTATTTCTGCCAAGACCCTGTATTATTTAAAATATTGAAAAATCTTTTTCTACGTTCTCTTCGCCTTGTCGTTTTTATCCTTTTTTTACAAGAAGGTCTATTCTCCTATAGTACGTAGGAGTTACAATTGGAAAAAAATTATTTAATATTTTCTTAAAATCTTAAAATATGCAAAGTTTTTAATGTGTTTGTCTTGTGAGCGTACTTCAAAAATGTTTTCGCCTTTTCAAATATAGAAATGTGGTTTAGAAAGAGTTTTCGTTCTTTGATTCGTCCAGAAACTGTCAATAAAAGCAAAAAAGAATTTATTTTACAGACTGTAGTCTCGTCCATACATAACCACAGCTTTTTATTATTTAAATCGGATTTAACGCTGTTTTCACTTTTATGGCCCATGATTTCGCAATGTTGCTCGAGATGGTAATTTCCATTTGGGATTGTATATAACCCAGAATTTACGAGATTGTTTTTTTAGCAAGTGAAGAAAAAGATAAATTACAAACAGTAAACATAAAAATTAATTCAAGAGTACAGTGATTATAAGCATTTACGCCACTGTTCCTATATTTATGTTGTGCCGTCTTAATGTGTTTTTTACACGCAAGTTTGCGCCAGAAGAACAGAGATTTATCGCAGACTGTACATATTATATTCGTGCTATCGTACTTTAAATCTGAAAATTCTTTTATAAACTTCCACATATTACAGTTTTTATTGGTTATAGCACTATCGCATCCCTCTGACATTATTACGTTATACACGAAATCAGTAATGCAACAAATATCATAGCTATTCTCATCGAGCTGACGCGATGTATTAAATTCACTTTGTGTAGTAACTAAACACATACGTCGCGACTACCAGTGACTCCAATGTGCCGTCACAAACTTACAGCCCTGTTCCAAAATTAAGTGAAGTTAGTGAACGATTTCTGCGCAGTAAATATTATATATATAAAGGCTGTTTCAAATTGCGCGTACGGACATAAATGACGACGAATATCCTGGTGCAAAAAAAATCTCTGGTTACGGAAAGTAACATCGAACCCGTGCGTGAATTTATCAGAAATGAGCCGAAATCCTCATTTCGATACGTGGGAATAGAAATAAATACTTCCAAAGATTCAATTCATCGCATTTTGACAAAGCATTTGGGACTGAGAAAGACTTGTGCAAGGTTTGTACCACACAAGCTAACTGAATTCAACATTGTACAGACTTTATTAAATATTTAAAAAGAGACGAAAACTTCAGGTATTCTAAAGGGTGTTTCAAATTGCGCGCTTTTTTAAGAATAAATAAAATATAAATAGCGCACCGAATTTGTCTGGGTATGTGGGCATTTAAAAAGTGTGATGTATGGCATTTATAAAAATGGATTCCTATACGGTACAATAACGCGTTCAATTATTTAATGAAAATCAGCGTTATGTGAAAAGAGGTTTTAGAAAATTACGTGAATTTTACGGTTTACATAATCGTCAAGTAACACAGAAACTGAAGCCATTAGATCGTTTAAAACGTCGTTCATTTTTCAATTTCATCAATGAACAACCAGCTAATTTTTCTCAAAAGGTAATGTTTTCCGATGAGTCACATTTTGAACTTGGTGGCTATGTATGGTCAGGTGGTGTAATTAGACCTTACTTCTTTGAAAATGCTGCTGGTGAAGCTGTAACTGTCAATGGTGATCGATATCGTCGGATGATAACCGAATTTTTGTGGCCTGAATTAATGGATATTGATCTAGAGGATATGTTGTTTCAACAGGATGGTGCTACACCTCACTTTGCATACGAACCAATTGATTTATTGAGAGAAAAATTTCCTGGACGTGTAATCTCAAGAAACGGTGATGTTAATTGGCCACCAAGATCATTTGATTTGACACTGCTAGACTATTTTTTTGGGGGTTATGTGAAAAGTCGGGTTTATAAAAACAATTAACAATCAGTTCCTGCTTTGAAAGATGAAATTATTCGTGTCATTGGTTAGATAGAGCCTCAATTATGTCAAAATGTCATTGAAAATTGTAACAAAAGGGTGGATGCTTGTGGAGCTGCAAGAGGAGGCCGTTTGGCAGATATGATTTTTCGCATGTCATAACTGATACTTCAATTGCCAATAAGAGGTTTTTGAAAATGAATGCAAATTATGTGTTTTATTTATTCTTTAAAAAAAAAAGCGAAATTTGAAATAGCCTTTATATACATTTATTTCATTTGAAGGGAGTTATTAATTAAACGCACAAATACAACTTTTAAAGCTTGCTCCTATTGCCTACAATGTCCTTTTGGTGACCGGGAATACTTATATTTTGCATTATTCACCGTAATATTGTTTACTTTGCCTTGACCAGGATAGATTTCGGTAAAATTTTTCCCATTTAGCAAAACCTTCCTATTGATATGGAAACAAGGCTAATATGCTTCTATAATACGTACTTACTATTTTAGTTAAGGAAAAATAGAAATAGTTTTGTAATAGGTTATCATTACAGTACTAGTAACAGAGTTGGAAAATACACTTACATCAAAATAATTACCTACACGCTAGAATGCAGCTTTTTTCAATAATCGTAGCTTTAGTTCGTAACAAAACAAATTAATTGTTCAACTCCTGCTAGAGCATCCGTTAGTGTTACAATTTTGCTGGCAGTAATTGCCGAGTGTTGCAGTCCTATTTGGAATTCTAAGGCCTCTGGTATCTCTTACAATAACGTTTAATGTGTGGACATTTACGAGAAGCTAAGTGATACACAAACTGGCGCCCAAAGATCGTAAGGTCCTCTCACTAGAGTTGAGTATCAATTAAGAAGACCGGATGGTGTAATACAACTCCACTTTATCGAACAATACAAATTGTATATACTGAAATCTTACATTTCCTAATATTTAAAAATAATAATTAGAATAATTAGAAAAAATAAAACGTATGTGTTTAAACTATTTAAATTTGATGTTAAAATTTGAAATAATATTTTCTTGGGGTTTGAAACACATGTAAATATCTGATAAAAAGATTGCCCTGTGAATTTATAATATGTCTTCGAGCTATTATATTTAAAGGAATATGTATACAATACACGTATTATCTTAATAACGGGTGGAGCAAAAGTAATCTCATAAGTTGAACTGGCTACTATTTTGTTATAAATGAAAAAAACGAGTTCTGTTTTCATAAAAAGTTTATCCAAAGTGTAAAATTGATGATATTAATTGGAAAAAATTATATCGCTAAAATGACCACCTCCCGAGTTGATGCATAATTGCATTCGTTTTACGGCATTTTGAATTGTTGCTCGCAATCTCTAGCTCCAAATTGGCGATTTCTTTTTCAATGTTAACTTTCAAAAATTGAAAGGTTCGTGGTTTGTTGTTCTCGAGATTTTAAAAAGCGCTAGTGCTGTTAGATCTGGCGATCTGGACGGCCAGTTCAAATCTCCAAAACGGGAGATGACCCAAAGATGTCGCACCAGTCACTTTGAGGCGATGCAATGGCTCTTCATGCATTTCATGTGGATTCTCTGTGCCCCAGAAACGCAAATTTTGTTTATTAACACAACCACTTAAGTGGGAAAGGGCTTCGTGATTTTTGATACCAAATCATTTTCTTCTTGCACCAAGTTTAACAGAGTATGGCAGCAAGTTAACCTTGTCCGACGGTCAGCAGGCAGCAATTCGTGAACAGTTTGTACTTTGTAGGGGAACATTTTCAAATCTTTCACCAAAATTCGTTGCAACGAACGTCTGCTGAGGTCTAGTTGTGTGTATCGTAGTCGCGTTGATGTTATAGATTCTCTCTGACGTCGTCGGCAACAGCAGCGATGTTCTCGGTCGAATGAGCAATACGCGGCCGGCCACTTCTTCCGACATTTGTAGTGGACCCATGGCTTGTTGACAACTAATTCTCTATATATTTATATTATAAATGTCAAAGCACAGTGACATTTGGCGCCATCTGCAAAAATGGTAGCCAATTCAAATTATGAGATTACTTTTGCGCCACCTGTTATTAATTAATGTAACAAGGGATTACTTAAAATGTATTGGTTACATAACATCTTCTTCCATAAAATAAATCGTAAATACATTTACACATATTATTAGAATTGTCTAGAATGATTTCAAAAACAAACAATTTCAATACTGGATTGCATTCCTTGAATACAACACAAGTAGTTATTTTTAAATTTTTGCAGACGTTTTCAGTTTTTGAAGGGTTGAGATGTAGAATCTGGGCAAAAACAAATTGAATTTGATATTTGGTTTACAGCTTCTGCTCAATAAGTATATACTCGACTACGCGCAACGTTCTAGTTCAACACTCGTGTTCAGCAAGACAAGCGCCAATCGAACACTTTGTTTTATCAATGTATGCACTGCCACAGACACAGACACATGGAATTTTGTAAACATTAGGAATATCTGGACAGCTAAGGTTGCTTCGGGAAGTTTACTACTTTTACTGTTTTCTATCATTACTATTGTCATGGTATCGATGCATGAGTTATTGCTCGAAAATCTTTGAAAGTAAGATATCCCATACGATATATTGTATGTACATAGTATGGACCACGACCGCGGAAGTCTACGTACCAGATTGAGAGAGAAAAGGGTTTTGATAATGTGAAATGGGGCTTAAAATGATTTGATGTTGTATGTACTTGAATGAAATAAATAAAATCACACAGCTTTTGTTGTAAGCATTACCAATTAAAAAGACCCATAGAATTTAAAAGTTTCTGCTACACAAAATGCACTCGCACTCTTAACTTATATATATACATATATATATATATATATACAGCGTTTTTCAAAAAGAATATACGTATTTCAAAGTATGATTTTGTCCAATCTATCAATCGCTGCGCCTCGGCTCGGCTATTGGGGAAACGAATATATAGTCTAGTTTATCTAATAGCGGCTAGATGTCAGTTGTCTTCTGTTTTTCTCGATAACTGTCATATGTTTGAAATGGCTACTCGGCAGCAGAAATCATTTTGTGTTCTCATGTTTGGGAAGTGCAATTCCGTGATTACATTGCAAAGACGTTTCAGGTTGAACTACCAAATTTATCCTCCGAATGGTTGGAACATTCGTAGATGGTATCGACAGCTTGTAGATACAGTATGTGTATGTAAAGGAAAGAGTCCTGGCCGCCCTCGTGTTTCTGAAGAAAATGTTGCACGAATTCAAACTGCTTTCCAACGTAATCCTTCAAAATCCACTCGTCGTGCCAGTCGGGAGTTACAACTGCCTACAACAACAACTTGGCGTGTTTTGAGACGTCGGTTGGTTATGAAGCCGTACAAGTTATAGTTGTTACAAGCTCTGCGTCCTGACGACAAACGGCAATGTGTGCCATTTTGTAACGAGATGAATGATACTATTGACAATGATAACACTTTCGCACAACGCATCGTGTTCAGTGATAAAGCGACTTTCCATGTTAGTACTCTGGTACACAAACACGATGGTCGAATTTGGGGTTTACAGAACCCATATGTAGCCATTGAACATGTACGAGATTCGCATAAAACCAATGTGTTTTGTGCGATATCCCGATTATATGTTACAAAACTGGTTGTTTCCGAGGCTGCACGAAGAAAACTTCATTTTTCAATAAGACGAGGCACCCTATCACTGGAGTCGCAAAGTGCGTGAATATCTGAATGAAACTCTGCCGAACCATTGCATTGGTCGTCAAGGAGCTGGCGACTTAGCATGTCTCAGCTGGGCTCCATGGTCACCGGATTTGACACCTTGTGATTTCTTCCTGTGGGATTTCGTTAAAGACAACGTTTATGTACCACCACTCCTACAGAACCTGGAAGAGTTGAAGAACCGGATCCGTACTCCCATAGCATCAGTGACAAAGCACATGCTTGCCTGAGTATGAGAGGAATTTGAGAATCGATGTGATATTGTTCGTGTCACTGATGGAGGACATATTGAACATCTGTAATCTGAACTTGAGATTACGTGTGTAAAGTTTCATATTCCTATGTGTTAAAGCTTAATAAATATATGCATTCGAAATACGTATATTCTTTTCGGAACACCCTGTATATATTGTCATGAAATAAATACAGGACAAATATTAGTTATTAAGTCACTAAAACGTTATAAACATTTTCAGAAGTTTTAAATGAACTTCGTATATGAATAGTGAATATCGGAAAACATTCCATATTAAATGTATATAATTAATTATGTATCATATTAAGAGGTAAATTAAGCCTAAGTACTTACTATTGAATACAATATTACTTTAATTTGATAATATTTGAAAGTTCTTTAATTCAAAACATTTATGCCACACATAAGTTAGGAATATGTTATAAATATTTGTAATTGTTGCTGAATTAATGTGTTATATCCGTATGTAGAATCACACATAGAACCTACGAATCTCTAAAATACATGTTCAGAATCAATTCATAATTACAATAATGTTATGTCATAAGTAAAAGGTAAACAGACTAATGAAATTTAAAGTATGGTATTTCGGTACAGGAATTTAAATGTGAGTTTACAAATTATTTAATGCAAGTATTGTTGTTGAAATGAATTGATTTTAAAGAAGTAAATCAAGATAAATAAGATGTCGAAAATGGAATTTTTAATTTTTTTGAAAGATGTAAATATGAATTTTGAATATCTGATTAAAAAAATTCAGGGAATCTGAATCTAATATTTAAAAAGAAATTAGATTTCATTATGCTTAATTTAGGCATTCGAGAACTATTTTTTTGGTTTCTTTTAAGTAGCCATGACAATTACATTTCGCTTCTCTTTTGTCGGTGCATATGTAGAGGGATAAGAGAAAATTCTAGTCATTCCATCATAAATACTCATTAAGAGTAAACATGCTAAAAAAGTAAATTAAAAGTAAAGCTTTAATTATTGATAAAACTTGAAAGTTATGTCACTGACGAGGGTTAAATAAATATTCTTGCTACTTACTGTACATAATTGAGTAAAACTATTTAAGAAATTAAAAACAGCTTAATTATGTGAATATTAAAAAAACAATTTCCAATGAATTTAAAAACAAAATTTCAAAACAAATAAACATTTTAAAACTAGTGATAACGAACATGCATAAGTCATATATGCGTGAGAGGAATATGTTGACACCGTATTTGGAGCAAAAGTTGTGGAAATTATTGGAAATATGAACAAACAGGATGAAGAGAAAGACGGACTCTTTGATGTTTTAAGTTAATAATTATGTTTTAGTTATAGTAAATTTTTTGGTAATATTATGTGAGTTGTTGAATAGGAAAATATAACAATTATCCACCTTCAAAGTTATTTATGATTTCATATTTCTTAAAAAGGCCTATAATTAGTTCAATTATATTTTTTTTATTAACATGATCGATCTTATAATTGCAAAGGGTATTAGGAAAGTTTTGCAATACAGCTTTGTTTATTTAATTTTTTCAAAGTAATTTCCTCATAGCCACATAAAATTCCATTACATGTCTTTAATCACTCACGATTTTTAGAAGTGCAATAATATCACGACTTTCGAACTCTGTCTAATTCAAATAAACAATTTTTGAAAGTCATAATAACCTGCTGCATACCTTCTGTTTTTTAGAGTTTTGTTGTTAATCGCATGAAACGGATATAAATCAAGTTCTATACAAAAACACGTTCCTACAAAGGGTACTAGGAAAGTTTTGCAGTACAGCTTTGTTTATTTATTTTCTTCAAAGTAATTTCCTTTACACTCAATACACCTCTCCATCCTCCGAAGCCAATCTTTAAGCCAGTTCTGCCAAGTTTCACTAGGGAGTAAAGCACACTCGTTCTCCCAAGCCTGCAGAAGGTCCTCATCACTGGAAAACCGCTTCCCTCTTAGCTTCATGCGGGAACAGTGCAAAGTCGGAGGTAGCAAGATCTAGAGAGTAGGTAGGGTGCTCGAGAAGTTTTTGGCGCGGTGAGTTGGAGCATTATCGTGATGGAGGAGCCTGGTGTCCACTCCTGACTTTGGCTGCAAGTTCTTCGTAGATCCAATGACATTGGGCAGGCACTGTTCAGTATACCACTTAGCAGTGACTGTCTACTGTGTGTCCAAAACGACGAGTTCCACAATTCCATTCGATTTGAAAAATACAGCTATCATTTTCTTCTTTGGAGATGGGCATTCTCTGACAACTACGTGTGTGTCCTCATCATTAAAGACCTAAACTTTGTTTTGAGCTTTGGTTTGCACATCGTAATAGTACAGCCAAGTCTCGTCACCTGTCACGATGTTGTTCACATACCGAGATTGTCTCATATTAAACTTTTTTAGCATCTCCCGACAGCACGTCACACGTCGTGTCATCTGCTCTTCAGATGTCATGGACTGATTGCAGACCAGATGACACGATGTGTGACATCTGCTCTTCAGTCAGTCGATGCTGCACCCAGAGAGGATGAAGTTTCTTCACGTGCAAATAATCATGCAGAATCCAACGAATTGCTCGCCTGTTCCCGCCAAGCATTCTCCTCACAGAAGTAGCGTTTTCCTCCGTAACCGACGTTCGTGGCCTTCCCGGCCTCTCTGTATCCTCCACAGTTAAATTTCTTCTTTGGAATTCTCTATACCACCTGATATCGTTGGGAAACATCACCTAGTGCAAGAGTCATTTCTTCGGAGCGCTGGTCTATGTTTAAACCACGCACGAAATTATAACGCGAAAGTGCCCTTATCTCATTTCGCGACCACGTTGCCATGGTAAGCACTTTACACTCTCAGTGCTAATGAATAACTAAGCCCATCAACATGGTGCGGCGGCTACTATGCGCGTATGAACATGTCTCAACATGCAGCGACAAGCAGCTTCCTACGATTCATTGTTGCGTCATATTACAAAACTTTCCTAGTACCCTTTGTATCTGTAACGAGGGTAATATAAATCTAATGAAATAGCAATTCTAATTTGAAATTGGAAATAAAATTTAATTTGTCAGAGTTTAATGTAAAACAATGTGGTTTATTTGTTTGTTTGTTTATGTGTTTGTTTATTTAAATGTTGGATATTAATATACTATACAGTTTAAAACAAGTAATTTGATTTTATTTAATAGAATATGTCAATGTAGGTGGAAAAGCAAATTCTATTGTTATAAATTTCATTCATAACTATACAGATTTAAAAAAATTTCACTAAATAAAAAAGAAAAGTAAAGAGCGTTACAATGAATTACAAGTAAGCGGTATTTGCGTGTTTAATAATTTGGTATATTAGCAAAAAAAGGTTGTTTGCTTCTGTCTTTTAATTTATAACTTTTGGAGCTACTTATATAGTTTTAGAATTTTAAATATAACTGAATAAGCAATCTTAAAATATGAAAAAGAATTTCTTTTAATTAATGCAAATAATCTTTTGCAATATTAAGGAAATAAAACAATCTTAACATTAAACAATAATAATAATCAACAATAAAAGTTATCAAAAGGAATAAATTCAATTATTACAATTAAACTGTTAGCAATAGATTTCTAAATCAAATAACGCATGTATAAAAATTATAATTACTAATTATGCCAAATATACCATCGAAATATTTTGATCCCAAATTTTTGTATATTTTATGAATATTATACATATGATAGAATGATAGATGATAGAATGATAGAATATATAAAGGCTGTTTCAAATTCTGCGGTTTTCTTTAAGAATAAATAAAATATAGATAGCGCACTAAATTTGTCTGGGTATGTGGGCATTTAAAAACTGTGATGTATGACATTTATAAAAATGGTTTCGTACACGGTTCGGCAACGCGTTCAAATTGTTGAATTATTTTATAAAATCAGCGGTCTGTGAAAAGAGTTTTTAGAAAATTACGTGAATTTTATGGTTTACATAATCGTCCATCTGAAAGCACTATTGGTCGAATTATTAAAAAATTTCAAGAGACCGCTTCAGTGGAAGATCAAAAAAGTGAAAAATACAGTCGTAGTGGTCGTTCACAAGAAAATATTTGTTTGGTTCGTGAAAGTGGTGCTGAAGATCCTGAAATATTCATTAGACGATGTTCACAACAACTTGGACTTAGTGAATTAACAACATGGCGTATTTTACACAAGGATTTAGCTCTGAAGCCATATAAGGTTCAAATAACACAGGGGCTGAAACCATTAGATCATTTAAAACGTCGTTCATTTGTTAATTTCATCAATGAATAACCAGCTGATTTTTCTCAAAAAATAATGTTTTGCGATGAGGCACATCCAGAAAATCCACAAATTATTCATGAGAAACCTATGCATCCTAAACGAGTTACTGTTTGGTGTGCATTTTGGTCAGGTGGTGTAATTGGACTTTATTTCTTTGAAAATGCTACCGGTGGAGCTGTAACTGTCAATAGTGATCGATATCGTCTAATTTTTATGACCTGAATTAATGAATACTGATCTAGAGGATATGCAGTTTCAACAGGATGGCGCTACATCTCACACGAATCAATTGATTTATTGAGAGAAAAATTGCCTGGACGTGTAATCTCAAGAAACGGTGATATTAATTGACCACCAGGATCATGTGATTTGACACCGTTAGACTATTTTCTTTGGGGTTATGTGAAATGTCAGGTTTATAAAAACAATCCACAATCAATTTCTGCTTTGAAAGATGAAATTATTGGTGTCATTGGTGAGATAGAGCCTCAATTATGTCAAAATGTCATTGAAAATTTTAACAAAAGAGTTGACGTCTGTGGAGCTGCAAGAGTAGACCATTTGGCACATATTATTTTTCGCATATAGATGTCATAACTGATACTTCAATTACCAATGAAAAGTTTTTGAAAGTGAATGCAAATTATGTGTTTTATTTATTCTTAAAAAAAACCGCGAAATTTGAAACAGCTTTTATCAATTTTTAATATGATATTTAGGTAGTCTATATCTGTTAAACTATTCTGTCAAATATTAAACATTAAAATAAACGAAATGATACTTAACTTAACTGTTTGCTTTTTTTATAAAGGATTTCTCCTTAGTGTATATTAATAATTGCATCATGTAAGTACAATTTTTGGATTTGAATTAATTTCTCTTAGTTTTATTTACAAAGAGTAAAATAGAAATTGAGGTTATACTATTACATGTGGTTATCTAATAGCTGCTTATTTTTCTCAAAATATATTACATACATATATTAAGAATAATACTTTTCTTTTGAAGGCCTTTTTAATAAGTTTGAATAATTTAAAACTAGATTATAGACTTTGTTCTTTTAAATGTGTTTCCTATATATTTATATAAGTATTTATTATTTCTTTTAAGTTGCCTGTTTTGTGCAGTGTATATATCTTCCATTCCATATTTTCTTTATTCAGGAATTATAACGGGAAAAAATTTAGAAATTAATTCTGGATTGGGTGGACGATATTACTATATTGTGTTCCAATCTCATAACCAGGATAAATCCTCTTTATTATGTTAAGGGTAAATTAAGACATTGTACTATATCTAAAGCTTGAATTAATTTTTTAAACAACATCTTTCTATTTTTTAGAAGAAGCTACGGTTTGTGTTTCTTCTTCCATAACTTTTTTACGCTTATCGTCCGTCTTTTGTTTCATTCTCTCAATAATCTCGACGTTTTTAAATTAATAACCCCCTAAAGAGGCCAAATCTATATTATGTTAAGGATAGGCAACTTAACGCATTGTACTGTCTTAAACTTGAATTATTTGCTTAAACTATTTTTTCTATTTTTAGCAGAAAAAAGACTTCTTCCACATTTTTAAATCAACTACATCTTAATAATTAAACATAATACGTGTAAGCATATGAAGTGTAGAATGAAGTGTTTGCATTTTTAGAAAATATACAAATTTTATTACAATCTAAATGTTGAATATGTTTTCAATTAGGGTTTTGAACTTTGAACATTTTCTATTTTTGTACATTACCATAGGTTTCTTATTATTTAATAGACTGTTTAAACTTTGTACAAGTAAATGAATAGAAATTCAAACACTATAAAATACAACAAGGCCTTTAGTAAATTATTAAAAAATATATTAAAAAATTCTGTGACATATTACATTAATTTAGATCGAGATTTATTGAATATTAATGATTATTGTTCAAGTTACAATGAGTAGACAATTCTATTGTGTCATACATACATTATACATTTGGATATATGAATGAATATGGGACGAATATGCTATAAGATTTGAAAAAGCACATATCTTGTTTATACAGGATTTTGAAAGAAACGTTATTCATCATAGTCTAAAATTAAATAAATACAAATAGTCATTATATTATAACAATTGGGGGATAGTTTAAATTTTTCATTTCTCGATGAAGCTCTTGCAGAATGAAATAATTGTGGCGTTATTATGATAGTAATAGCAATAGTAATTTATTTTGTAATGATAATTAAAAAAAAGTCAAAAGCGTAACTAACAATATGTTCCAATAACTAAAATATATATAAATAAAATAGAATAAAATACATAAAAAAAATTATAAAATTTTCATAAATAATGGCAAAGAAATTCTACCTATAACATATAAATGTATAATACAAAGGATCAAAAATTAAAGACAAACAATTGCTTGCACTGCAACTATAGGTCGTTCATATATTCGTCGATAGAACAGTATGTCTTTTCAAGCAGCAGTACCTTCACTGTTGCGGAGAACTGTACATAGTTCATATTTTTAATATTTAGCGATAGCCTGTTATACAGTTGAGTACCCCAGTAGTCAACGTAGGATTGGGTTGTTTTTATCCTGTGATATGGTGTCCTAAGATTGTTTTTGTTCCTAATATTGTGTTCGTGGACTAGTTTACCAGAAATGAATTTATTTTAATTTTGATGTACATATTTGACTGGTATAAGTATATGTTCAGATGGTATTGTTAATATTTTTTGGTTAATAAACTCATTTTTGCATGTTTCTAGCTGATTTATATTTCCCATAATTCGCAGTACTCTTTTCTGAAGAAGAAATATTCTTCTTGCGTCGGTAGACATTTCCCATAAAATAATGCCATAAGTTGCCATATGTTAGCCGGATCGCCTGATGAGTCAAAACATGTTTTATTCGTCGCACACTGCAGCGTTTAGTCTGTTTTGCCATTTCCGATACATGCTGTGACCAATGTATCCATTGTCATACCCAGTAGGCGAAGTATTCTTTGAGAAGTATTCTCACCAGCCGTTCTAGTTGTTAACTTGAGCGTTAGGGTTTTATTCGTATTTAACGACAAGTTGTTACTATTTAACCATTTGTTCAATTCATTTGTAATTTTATCTACTTTCGTTGTTACTTCAATCTTTGTAGCAAATCTTTTTGACTCTAACAATATGCTTTTGCTTCTTTTATACAAACCGTAAATATCTCCTAACATGTACATATCAAAATATTCTCCTTGAAAATCAATGCACTATTGCATTCGTTTAAACCAACCTGAAAAGCATTGCGGACACTGTGAATGCCTCAACTGCCTCTTCCGACGTAGAAAACCGTTGACCACGTTCTTTCTTCACGTGCGGGAACAAAACCAAATCACAGGGTGCCAGATCACTGCTGTGCGGTGGATAGCTCATCAATTCAATGTTTTCCCGGTAAAATATTCAATTGCTTGAACCAGCCTGTGAGAGCTCACATTATCATGGTGGAGGGTGATCTGTCGTTTTCGGTTTGTTTTCCACATTTCCTCAAAAACTTTTGTCGAACAAATAGTTGTGTACTATTCGGAATTGACAGACCTACAACTCTCTAAAGACACGGTGGCAACGAAAAAAAAAAACTATTTGCTTTGATGTGCTTCGTGCGTGAACAACTTTCGTTGGTTTTGGCCCATCTTGGAATACCCACACAGTCGACTGCTGTTTACTATTGGGGTCATAAGTATAGATCCGAGATTCGTCACCTGTGACAACTTTATAAATGTTCTTTGAAGCATCGCCAAAGTATTTTGTGTGCATTTCTTTTCACCAATCGACGCGAGTCCTTTTTTGAGCGGTTGTCAAATTATGTGGTACTCAGCGTGAACATAACTTCCTAAAGGCTAAATGGTTATGCAGGATCTTATGCACGCTGGTGTTACTAATATCTAGAGATGCCTCGATCTCACGGTATGTCAGATGACGGTCTTATATTATCAATTCAGACGCTGCATTAATATTTTCCGACACAACAACATTTGTGGGACGACCTTCACGAAATTCATCGTCCAAAGAACGCCGTCCAAGTTTGAATTCACTATACCAACGATATACTGTAGTTCTCGATTGTGCTCCATCACCATATAAAGAATTCAGCTCGTCGATGCATTCTTGTTGATATAATCGACGCCGAAAGTTATGAAAAATAATTGCACGCTGACATAAAATTTTCAAGTTACTGTCAACAATAGAAAAAGGTAATAATAAAACTGTCAGGGTAAATATGTTGTCTAAAATGACAAACTTGCGATGCAATCATCATATCGGGGGCAACACTAACAGTGTTGCCGGTTTCCGAAATATAGGCGGTTACCCTCGTAAAACATCACTCATTTGTAAGTTTTCGCAATAAATTAGTAAATAAGTGGAAATAATTTACAATAAGTCTTTTTTGCTTACCAATTATTTAGAATTTTTTCCGATCATGGAAAGTCTAACTAGGGAACTATTGAGAGGGATTCATAGTTTAAATCAAAGATTAAATATGCATATTATTTTTATAATTAATTTTGAAAAATGCAATATGAATATGCAAATACATAGAGTTTATGCATTATTAATAAGTATACCTTTTGTAGAAAATCTGCATTTATATTACATTTGACGGAGTGGAAAGTTTTACGCTCAGAATCAAACTTTCCGTTTTTTTCACATTTAAGTCGTACAGTCACCAGTTGATGTTAAAAAATATAAAACGATGTATATACAGGTCGTTCCGGCAAGCTCGACAATAGTACATCTGTTAGCTACTTGATACTGTCACATTTTCTTAAGCAATGTCATTTTTTACATAAAATTATGTCAAAGACTTGTTTGTTCCATGTTTCAAATGAAACAATATATTATTTCTATTGAAAAGAAGATTTTGCAAACCAACCATGGAAAACGCGGCGAAAGCACAAGAACTTTCATCTTCTTTTGTTCAAAAAGAGTCTGAAATCTTTGGAATTCGTTCGATGTCTGAAAGATGTATTTGCAGTGTCTGCAGAATATAGGAGTACTATACATCGATAGTTTTAAAACTGACGAAACATCACTAGAAGACGATCTGCGTAGAAGTGTATTTTTGTAAATGAATGTTGCTGCCGTGAAAACTATACTCAAAGGTGATAGGACAATAACTCTTCGTGAGTATACTTTTGTAATTGGTGGTATACGACACGTTTATGAGGTTTTACACGAACTTTTGGGAGTGAATAAGGATTTTGTTTGGTGGATACCAAAGCTGTTGAGACCGGAACAGAAACTAAACAGATACATGTTTAATCGAATTGCACTGGGAGTTGCTTTATATTCATGCAATTTCAGATGTGATTGCTAGTGATAAACATCTCTTTCAAATTTGAAAAAGATACTACAGAGTGTATTATTTTAAACCTTAAATGAGGCAAAACGTGCTATAAATAGATGGACTATAGGCATTCCGAAAAACCTACTTTAGGGCGAGTTAAGAAAATTAATTTCACATTAGAATAAGTGTATTCAATTAAATAGAGATTATGTAACTAATAAGTAAATTATATATATTTATATTTTGTTAATATGTCACAGTAAGATTAACTACTTTTTGTTGATACATCGAAAAATTCAAGAATATATTTAGTAGTTGGTATAACTAGAACGTTCTCTTATGAGTTCTAATTTACAACATCTTCGATGTTAAATTCTGAATATCATATGATGCAAGCTGATAAACAATAATTTGTTGTCTACAATTACATATTTAGATAAACATATATACGAGATGTGGCAATCAAATAACGAAACTGGTGTCAGAAATGTTATTAATTGCAAATATTCTTTTACCTAACTTCTATCTCCTTCAACATACTCTTATTAGACACCACTATATACGTGTTTTGTATTATAAATATAAAACAATACTGTAGTTCAATAGTTGTTAGCCTCATCAACTCTGCCGTTTTTTTTTGTTTTCGTTGTTCCCTTTAATGCACTTTTCACTTTTGGGAATAGGTAGAAGTCGAATGGTACAAGATCTGGCGAATACGGAGGATGATCAAGCACAGCAATGCGCTTGCCCGCTAAAAACTTCTTCACAAATAGGGCATTGTAAGTTGGTGCGTTATTCTGTTGCAGAAGCCACGAGTAGTTCTTCCACAAATGCAGCCTTTTCTTCCTTACTCTTTCCCTCAGCTTAATTAAGACTTTTTTGTAGTATTTCTGATTAACAGTATGACCCCCATACATCCAGTTAATCATGATAACACCTTTGATATCGAAAAATACGATCAGCATCGCCTTCAATTTCGACTTTCTCATTCGTGCTTTTTCCTATCTTGTCTTTCGCGCACGTGACATAACATTATCACCAAACACCTCCTTTAATATTTGTAAATATTCTGTTGGCGATTTTTTTAATTCGACAAGGAATTTCAGGTTAATTCGCTGCTCGACTTTTATGTCAACCACTATCATGACACTACTAAGTAATAGTGTCTGCTACAATTAAACTTCGAAAGTAAACTAAAGCAGACAGAGAGACGAAACTACGGGTCGTTGCTTGGGAAGTACCAAGGTCAATGGCATTCCAATTACAGCCTCGTTCGATACGGCTGCGCGATGTAAGGAGCGCAGTCTCGTTATTTAATTGCCATGTCTCGTGTATATATTACGAATAGTTTATGTGATAAACGTCACTTTAATGTGTATATAATGTGTGATTTTGTAAGTATGTACACCAGAAATGGATTTAGCACAAGTACGTTGTCATATTTCTTAAACCTGATTCTTCCAAGAGATGATATTCATCAAGTTGATATGCATTTACTGTTTTGAATGTATTGTAATCTATCTTAACTTCTCAATCGATATGAGCCGTATTGGTGCGTCATTTAAACCATGGAAAATTTTCTTCTATATAATCCCTGGAAATAAGCTAAACTAATCATAATCGATATATTGGGTGCAAACATATTAAGTTATCTAACATATATATTCATTTCTTCAATTATGGATCCCAAACAAATAAGTTGAGAACCTATTAATCTGGTCTATTTGGATAATCTATTTTTATAAAACTGAAAACAAAAGCAGATGTTTTAGTAGATCAAAATGAAGGAAACGATCTACTATTAGAAATAAAAATTGTCATTTCTTGGCAAATAATGCTTATACTGCATAATAGTGAATTTATTTGAACTAATTTTCCTTACTACTTATTGGTTAATGCATAAACGCCTTAATAATTTATATATTTTCCTTATCAATTTTTAATAGGTTTAGTAATCAATTAATGATAAAGGTTACTCACCACGTTTGTATATCAACCTAAACGAGTCCGAATGTAAGTGACCAAAAAACTGTCCAGCGATGTTATCCGAATATTTTCGAACTAAATCCAGATATTTCTTGTTGTGAAAATCATCATAGTTTAATGTCCTTTGATTCGTATTTCCACGCTGCCTTTCATCCGATCCGGGTGGTATGTGACCCACTATATATACCTGCAACAAGATAAAATCACTAAAGTTTGGAATGTACATACAAGACAAAAGTTGTAAAAAAATGTATAAATAATATCTTAAATATTGCGTGTACTTTTGGATTTTATTTTACGTGTAGCAAAAGAAAGGGTCACGAAAGCTTAGAACTCAAGATGATAACATTACTCGGACTCGTAATTTCAAACACCTTCTATTAGAAAAGAATATTATGACAGGCTTTTTCTTGGAGAGTGGTAGGTTATGAATATCATAATTATCCTGAAGCCAAAAAAACCAAGAGAAGGAACTGCTTCCTACTGATAAGTTCTCGAAAAAATCGTTCTAACGATCTTAAAAGTAATTTTAAAATTACAAAAATTAATTCCTTATCATCAGTTTGCCTTTAGGTAGAAGACAAGGAAGCAGGATAAATGTTTAGAAGCAAGACTATATTGCTTTCCAGGCTTTCTAGACAGAATGCAAGGCTTGATAAAACTCGGCGCACTTTCTTTACAAAACCAAGGATCTCCCACGTGCGACGGCTGTTCAGGGCTAAGCAGTAATAGAGAACTGAAAGCCCCTGTAGTTGCTTTGGAAAATGAAATCTCGGATTTGAAATCTTAAATAATATGTACAGCACCTTCCACCATTGATGAGATCCTAAAAGACATATTCAAGAAACTCACGCGCGGGAACGCAAAAATGCAACATAATTCTTTACGGTGTCACAGAGGACTTACCTAGATCCTCATGTGACGAAAAAGATTATGCGAAGTTAAAAGCATATTAGAAACGTGTTCAATACATGATGAGTTTTCAATATCTCGATCAGCGAAAAATGACACCTGCTCGTCAGACAATACGTCCTATTTGTGTTAAGTGGGACTTGATGTGGTGAAAAACTTCATCATCAAAATCTTCCAATTTTAGAACACAATAGATAATAATCTTCAAAGTTGTAGTTAACCAGAGAAGAGAGTCAAAAACATAATTCTCGTAATAGGTGTATAACCATTTCAAAATTTAGTACTAGCCCAATCCTTTAAAACTGAATGGATTTATTTCAAATTCAGATATCCAATTGTATTATAAATGTCGTAAGTATAAATAAATTGGTAGTATTTTAACCTATAATTTCTTATGAGAGTTTTTAAGAACTTTTCCTGAATTATTAAAATAAACTTAAAACGTTCGAAGCGATTAATTTAAAAAGCAAATTACTTAAAGATAAATTTTATTCACAACACTTGTATTGACTAGTTTAAAATGAAGTGCATTGGTAGTTGATACCTATTACTTAATGCTTTTCACTTCCCTCTAGGAACAATACAGAAAAGAAACAATAAAGAGAAGAAAATTTATAGTTTCCTTCGTCTAGAAATAATCGTGAATTTATGAAAGGTGCCGTTTCTTTTAGTAGAGTGTTCATTGTCGTCTTGGTATGATTTAGCTTGTTAATTGCAGCACCGCCTCAACTCGAACATGTATTACAAAAAAGTTTCAATTGTTTTTCAGAATTTTTAATTGTAATTGTAAGCTACCCGTTACCTATTGATTTTATAGTACGTAAAGGCTGTTAACTTTCTGACTTTTGTTATACATAACTTTTGTTACAAAATTTTCCGAATAAATTTATTACGTATACAAGGTGTTGCTGGATAGGTATAACAAGAAGACAAAATTTTGTATCATAAAAGTTTTCGCTTGTTTTGAGGAGTAATAAACAGCAGTTTAATGTTAAAATATTAGAGTTCCGAAAATTAAGAAATGTAATAGTGAAACCTAGTCAAGCACTATTATTTTTAATATTTTGAGATATCATCTAATTCTATAGAAATTGTTGAAAAATTAACAACTTTTTTTTAATAATTGAAAATAACAACTAAAAATAAGGTTTTCTTTAAAAATTAACGGAAATCTGCCACATAAACTGCTTTAAAGTAATTAATGGTGGAAATATTTAAACAAATAGGTAAATACAATTAAATAAAGGTCAGAATTTCACCTAGTTTCTGTTACCGAAACAATTTTTTAGTATTTTCGAAGTTATGGTTTGCATATCTTGTCTTTACGGTGTTTCAACATATTTTTGTCGTTTGGTAAGTATCCAATATTCACTATTTTTTTGAGATATCCCTACAAGGAAAAGTTGTTACGCCTACTGAATGCGGTGCCCTAAATTTAGAGCAAGTCTTCTAATCCGTCTTAAATTAAATAGTGACGATATTCGCTCTCTGATAGCATACGTAAAATATGCCGAATATCCAACCCGTTTTGAAAGTATTACCTTCTGGGCACATTTGACAGAAGTTCTTCAAAGTCTTCTAAGAAGTGGTTACTTAGCACGTTCAAATAATTATGCTGGTTAAGCGTTCTCTCGAAAAAATATGGTCACATAGCGCCGCACACCAAATATTTATTATTTTAAAATACTGTCGATTCGTATTAAACAATACTTGATCATTTGCCGTAAATGTTCATTCGTTAGGAAATAAGATTTATAAAAAAATTCGTATTATCTGTAATTTTGTACCGCACGTTCAAGCAAAAATCTATGCGCTTCGCGTTATCACCAATTTCTAGTATTTGATGAAAACGTATATCATATGCTTTTATATTCTTCGCATACGTAACAAAAACGAAGTATTCACATTTAAGTTATCTGCACGTTTTCGAAGTGACTCTGGGATTTTCGAATGTTAAAGGTATATACAATTATTTCGAATATCTTGACTACCCTTAAAAAGTCATAGGAGAATAAATTCGTTTACGACGCATTTCGATTTATCAAATCTCGTCAGGTAAACCTGGTATTATTAATGGATTTATTCTCGGTGTGCGTTCCTGTATCGCTTTGCAAATACAGTAAAGGTGGAAAACAACATTACCTCCCTCCCTAATTCAAATAAACGAAAGAACGAAGTGCGTATTCTTCATGCTAAAAGAATAAATACATTATCACGATGCATAATAGACGAACACTTTCGGCTGGGCGAACCCGCCATAGGTGGAGATTGTACGAGAATAAATTCCAATGTGAAAAATATCTTGTCTACGACGCGTTTCAATTTACAAAATCTCATAAGATAGACTATGATATTATTAACGAATTCATTACCGGTTTGTGTTCATGTATCGTTTTACAGCAAAAGTTGAAAAAAATATTACCTCCCTCTCTCTCGTTCAAAATGAAACAACAAAGTGCGTATTCATCTTGCTAAAAGTCCTAAATGAAATGAATTATAACTCCAGGACATTCTTTGTTGAATTTTTTAATAGGGTATTCTTGCTGATGAGTTACTTATAGCTCTGTACAGCTTTTTTTTCTGTACTTGTAGCGTCCTAACAAGTCGTTTGATATGCAAAAGATTGCGACTTGTGCAAATTGATATTAGAATAAACTTCGAACGTATAGTGCTGTGATAAAAATTATGATTATAGACATTACTGAAAAATTACTATTAGTATTAGTATTTTTAAAACTAGCAATAGTCTTTGTAAAGATTGTTTATTTTTAATCATTAACAATAATTATTTTTCGTCTGTTATAGTAATCTAGCCGTATGTATTTTCAAATATCTGTTAATACTCACCAAATAATATCAGTGCGATAGATTGTTAATTGTTAACGAGCGCTTATGAATAATATCATATCTCCCTCTCTCGACCAATACATAAATGTATTGACCGACAAAGCAAGAACGCTTCTATCTTACAGATCGGAGACTATGTTTCCAGTGTATAATAGACAGAAACTTACATCTAGGCTTTATGCCAATTAAAGAATGTTAAAAAGGAATCATTCTATTATTAATAACACCTTATCAACTACATATGTTTCACCGATATCACGGATCGTCAGGTTGATTTGTGTTATTAATGAACGATTCCTTCAGAGTGTATTATCATATCTTTCGATACAGAAAATAATGAATAATATCATATCTCCCTCTCTCGACCAATACATAAATGTATTGACCGACAAAGCAAGAACGCTTCTATCTTACAGATCGGAGACTATGTTTCCAGTGTATAATAGACAGAAACTTACATCTAGGCTTTATGCCAATTAAAGAATGTTAAAAAGGAATCATTCTATTATTAATAACACCCTATCAACTACATATGTTTCACCGATATCACGGATCGTCAGGTTGATTTGTGTTATTAATGAACGATTCCTTCAGAGTGTATTATCATATCTTTCGATACAGAAAATAATGAATAATATCATATCTCCCTCTCTCGACCAATACATAAATGTATTGACCGACAAAGCAAGAACGCTTCTATCTTACAGATCGGAGACTATGTTTCCAGTGTATAATAGACAGAAACTTACATCTAGGCTTTATGCCAATTAAAGAATGTTAAAAAGGAATCATTCTATTATTAATAACACCCTATCAACTACATATGTTTCACCGATATCACGGATCGTCAGGTTGATTTGCGTTATTAATGAACGATTCCTTCAGAGTGTATTATCATATCTTTCGATACAGAAAATAATGAATAATATCATATCTCCCTCTCTCGACCAATACATAAATGTATTGACCGACAAAGCAAGAACGCTTCTATCTTACAGATCGGAGACTATGTTTCCAGTGTATAATAGACAGAAACTTACATCTAGGCTTTATGCCAATTAAAGAATGTTAAAAAGGAATCATTCTATTATTAATAACACCCTATCAACTACATATGTTTCACAAATATCACGGATCGTCAGGTTGATTTGTGTTATTAATGAACGATTCCTTCAGAGTGTATTATCATATCTTTCGATACAGAAAATAATGAATAATATCATATCTCCCTCTCTCGACCAATACATAAATGTATTGACCGACAAAGCAAGAACGCTTCTATCTTACAGATCGGAGACTATGTTTCCAGTGTATAATAGACAGAAACTTACATCTAGGCTTTATGCCAATTAAAGAATGTTAAAAAGGAATCATTCTATTATTAATAACACCCTATCAACTACATATGTTTCACCGATATCACGGATCGTCAGGTTGATTTGTGTTATTAATGAACGATTCCTTCAGAGTGTATTATCATATCTTTCGATACAGAAAATAATGAATAATATCATATCTCCCTCTCTCGACCAATACATAAATGTATTGACCGACAAAGCAAGAACGCTTCTATCTTACAGATCGGAGACTATGTTTCCAGTGTATAATAGACAGAAACTTACATTTGTCGGTCAATACATTTATGTATTGGTCGAGAGAGGGAGATATGATATTATTCATTATTTTCTGTATCGAAAGATATGATAATACACTCTGAAGGAATCGTTCATTAATAACACAAATCAACCTGACGATCCGTGATATCGGTGAAACATATGTAGTTGATAGGGTGTTATTAATAATAGAATGATTCCTTTTTAACATTTTTTAATTGGCGTAAAGCCTAGATGTAAGTTTCTGTCTATTATACACTAGAAACATAGTCTCCGATCTGTAAGATAGAAGCGTTCTTGCTTTGTCGGTCAATACATTTATGTATTGGTCGAGAGAGGGAGATATGATATTATTCATTATTTTCTGTATCGAAAGATATGATAATACACTCTGAAGGAATCGTTCATTAATAACACAAATCAACCTGACGATCCGTGATATCGGTGAAACATATGTAGTTGATAGGGTGTTATTAATAATAGAATGATTCCTTTTTAACATTCTTTAATTGGCATAAAGCCTAGATGTAAGTTTCTCTCTATTATACACTGGAAACATAGTCTCCGATCTGTAAGATAGAAGCGTTCTTGCTTTGTCGGTCAATACATTTATGTATTGGTCGAGAGAGGGAGATATGATATTATTCATTATTTTCTGTATCGAAAGATATGATAATACACTCTGAAGGAATCGTTCATTAATAACACAAATCAACCTGACGATCCGTGATATTGGTGAAACATATGTAGTTGATAGGGTGTTATTAATAATAGAATGATTCCTTTTTAACATTCTTTAATTGGCATAAAGCCTAGATGTAAGTTTCTGTCTATTATACACTGGAAACATAGTCTCCGATCTGTAAGATAGAAGCGTTCTTGCTTTGTCGGTCAATACATTTATGTATTGGTCGAGAGAGGGAGATATGATATTATTCATTATTTTCTGTATCGAAAGATATGATAATACACTCTGAAGGAATCGTTCATTAATAACACAAATCAACCTGACGATCCGTGATATCGGTGAAACATATGTAGTTGATAGGGTGTTATTAATAATAGAATGATTCCTGTTTAACAACGAGCGCTTATTTTTAATTTTTACCTTAAGAAGAAAATTGCTTATTTTACTAGTATTCAACAATTTCTAAACGACATCTCGAAAAATTAATAATAATGGTACTTTGGTAGGATATACGTGTTCAGCACGTCTTTCTATTTCATAAATCGAATCTGTTTAACGTAATTTATAAAAAAAATTTCAGATAGAGGAAGTTAACTGTGAGTTAGAAATCAATTAAGGAAAGTATTGTTATCGAAATGAATTGATTTTAAAGTAATAAAGAAAAAGTAAAAGATAACTCAAAGTAAACAAACAAGATATAAGTAATTTAGTTATTTCATGGAATGTTTCAAAACCCATATTTTCCATAGCAATAAAAGGTTTGTAGTAAAATTTCGAAGGGAAATATTAAAGGTTAATTCTTTAATATAGCTTATTTTAAGGACTTAAATTGTACTTTGGCAGTACAAAAATTGAGTTTCTAAATATTTTAATTGATACACTAAAAATATGAATTTTAGATATGATATTCAATTTCGTATTTGAAAAGAAATTACAATAATTTCAGTTGGACATTTCCAAACCGATATTTTTGTTTTTCTCTTGAGTTAGCATGATGTTATGTTGTTGGGATTCCGGACAAACCTTGGGTAGGAAATTTCCCATTAGTCAGTGGAAATGATTTGCATAAACTACATGATAAAATTTAGAGATAAATTAACAAAAGAACCAGTTGTAAAAAAAAATCAGTAAAGACACTACGTTGTTGATGGTCGTTAGACGTGAATTCTTGTGTTAGTTGAACTTTAAAAGCCTTAAGACCTAAATCTCTATGCAAAATATGGTATAATGTCGTTTGTGGAATGCCCAATTCCAAAGATTGGCGAGAAATGGACAAACCTGGGTTTTCCTCAACACTATGGGTTACAACAGTAATATTCTCAGTCGTTTTTGAGCGACGTGCACGAATTCGACTCTTCACATCACTTACTTATCCCAGTAGCTCAAATTTTTGCACCAGTTTCAAAATTGCTGGCCGAGAAGGTGCTTCACGACGACCAAAAAATACTTTAGTTTTGCGAACTGTGACCGCGAAATTTTTACCATTTTTGTAGTGAATTTTAATAATTTCAATACGTTGATGAAGCGTATATCGTTTTTTTTTTAATGGCGCAGTTTCTACTTATCATCTGTCAAGTAGTTATAGGTTGAGTCATGACAACTGTTAAAATGACGGGCTATTGAAAATGAAATGGCCTATTAGAACACCTTATATATGTGTATATACAATATATAAGGTGTTCCAATAGGGTTATATATATATATATATATATATATATATATATATATATATATATATGCTTAAAATCTAAAATGTATGCATAAATATATATGTATTTATATGCGTATATGTATACATTTATACTGTTAATAAAATGATTTTTATTTTCTTTGCAGTAATGACCATTGTGAATACATGAATACAGGCGGAGAATGCAATTTATATATGTACATATGTACCATATATCGTGCGGCCTCAACAATGTCCTCAGGTAACGCACATTTTCGATAATCAAAGTAGTCAGGTGGAAACCACTTAGGGTAGATGAAGAGGGTATCAGTACAGATGCGGTTGGTTGTAATAGTTTAAGCGGGCATACGATCAGGCTTTGTCTCCTTTACGTATTACCGTATTTAACACATGTGCCTATGGTATACATTGCTAAGGGATACATTCTGATTATATGGAATTAAGTAGTTGTAAAGCAGTTGCCCAAGGCAATTTAATCAATTCATTATAGTGATTTAACACATATTAATATTTTAATTTTCTATTTAAAGTTCTGGTACATGGCTACATTGACTAAACTTGAACTCCATAACACGCAACTAAATAAGTTAAGTGTATTATGCGTAATAAAGTTTTACCCTATTTAAAGTTTTGCTTCCGCTAACAAGTACTGTGAATACATACATTCATTTATTTCAGTAGGACGTTTGATTTTGTAAAGTGTTTGGAAACTTTATCTTCTCTAATATTACAACATGAACTTTACACTTATTTACTGAAAAGTTTTTCGACCGATTCAAATTAGTATTGCTAAATTGTTTTCCTCTATAAAACATTGGTCGTTTGTACGGATGGTTGCGTGTTGATAAACATTTATTCAGAAGGTAACGCCCGTTCTGAACTTGATGACATGGGTCTATAATGAATAGAATATTTACTTACTCCAGATAACCGAAGATAATTACACTAATTAACTTTTGTCATTTCCGATAAAACACACTGATCAAAAACTTTATTTTATGATATTGTGCTATTTTATTATTTCTAAGAATAAATAATAGTCGTTCAAATAACTGGCTCTCATTTCTCCTTTAATTTCGCATTTCTCACTGGCTCCTAGGTTATTCATTTGCTTCAATACTTCAAAAAGATATATTATCCTCTTCAATTTGCCCTCTTCTTTGTTAAGCCCTTTTTATTTCTTTTTGGTTCTTTTCCAAATTTTGAATTATTTCTACCTCGTTTTGTCTAACTTATGTTAAACACATTGCTATGTATTTTGAACTAGGCAGTGATATAAATTTAAACATGTATTTTGTTAAAATCTTTAAATGCGCATATTATATGGTGCGATATCAAAATTACACCTAATGCACATAAACTCTGGCAGAGGAAATCGAACTTTTTTAAAATAAAAACAAAACTATTTTAGTAAAATTTAGCTTCAACACAACGTTTTGCATGGTCAACTAATATGTCGAATGAATTTTTAAGTTCACTTTCAGAGATGCCTTTTAAATGGTTTCGACGTCGGCATAACACTGTTCGTTCATCTACAAATGTGGTTTGGAGAATAGGTAGAAATCACAGGCGACCAAATCCGGTGAATGGTTGATGGTTAAAATGATATTTGTAATTAGAGAATCAGTGATAAGTGTCGAGCGATGAGATGGTGCATTATTATGTATTGAACGCCAGCTATCATTTTCACGATATCGAGGGCGCACACGACGAATACGCGACAAAAGATTCTTCATAGCACCAAGTTTGAGTAGTTGGCATAAACTCTTTGTGCATTATACCTTTCGAATAAAAGCAAATCAACATTGTCTTCACTTTTGTCTTCTCCAAAAGGTTCCTTCGGTCCTTCTTCGTCTGGATGCTTCCATTCAGAGCTTTAACGATTGGTCTCTGGATTATATTGAAAACACAATGCTTTATGGCCACTTATAGTAAAGGTGTTTCATATTTCACGTTTTTTTTAAAGAATAAATAGAACACATAATTTGCATTCACTTTGAAAAACCTTTTATTGGTAACTGGAGTATCAGCTATGACATTTATATGCGAAAAATAATATCCGCCAAATGGCCTCCTCTTGTAGCGCCACAGACGTCCACTCGTGTGTTAAAATTTTCAATGACATTTTGATAGAATTAATGCTCTATCTCACCAATGATACAAATAATTTCATCTTTCAAAGCAGGAATTGATTGTGGATTGTTTTTATAAACCTGACTTGTCACATAACCCCAAACAAAATAGTCTAACGGTGTCAAATCACGTGACCTTGGTGGCCAATTAATATCTCTGTTTCTTGAGATTACGCGTCCAGGAAATTCTTCTCTACAATAAATCAATTGATTCGTGTGCAAAGTGAGGTGTAGCGCCATCCTGTTGAAAGCACATATCTTCGGTTATCATTCGACGATATCGATCACCATTGACAGTTAAAGCTTCGTCAGTAGGATTTTCAAAGAAGCAAGGTCCAATTACACCACCTGACCGTAATGCACACCAAACAGTAACTTGTTTAGGATCCATAGGTTTCTCATGAATAATTCGTGGATCTTTTGAGAAAAATCAGTTGGTTGTTCATTGACGAAATTGACAAATGAACGACGTTTTAAATGGCCTAATGGTTTCAGTTCCTGTGTTATTTGAAACTTATATGCCTTCAGGGCTAAATTCTTGTGTAAGATACGCCATGTTGTTGATTCACTAAGTCCAAGTTGTTGTGAACGTTGTCTAATGGACATTTCAGGATCTTCAGCAACACTTTCACGAACCAAACCAACATTTTCTTGTGAACGACCACTACGACTGTATTTTTCACTTTTTTTAGATTGACGATTATGCAAACCATAAAATTAACGTAATTTTATAAAAATTCTATTCACAGAATGCTGATTTTCATAAAATAACTCAACAATTTGAACGCGTTGTTGTACTGTGTACGACGCCATTTTCATAAATGTCATAGATCACACTTTTTAAATGCCCACATACTCAGACAAATTCAGGGCGCCATCTATATTTTATTTATTCTTAAAAAAACGCGCAATTTGAAACACCTTTTAGAATACCTGAAGTTTTCGTCTCTTTTTAAATATTTAATAAAGTCTGTACAATGTTGAATTCAGTTAGCTTGTGTGATACAAACCTTGCACAAGTCTTTCTCAGTCCCAAATGCTTTGTCAAAATGCGATGAATTGAATCTTTGGAAGTATTTAATTCTATTCCCACGTGTCGAAATGAGGATTTCGGCTCATTTCTGATAAATTCACGCACGCGTTCGATGTTACTTTCCGTAACCAGAGATTTTTTTTGCACCAGGATATTCGTCGTCATTTATGTCCGTACGATCGTCTTTAAATAGTTTATACCACTCATACACACTCGTACGCTATAAATACCCAACACCATACACTTGTTTCATCAAATTAAACGTTTTGGTAAATCATTTAACGTGTTGAAAACAGACCTTGATATTTGCTTGGTTCAAAATATATTTTTCGACTAATGCCAAATACACACTGTTCCTTTATTTGCAATTTTCCTGCTTCTAATCATGTAAATGCCATGACATTTTGACAACATTGGGATCGACGCATATTTTTTTTAATAGATGGCGTCACTAAGAATTATTGTTTTAAGAAAGTTCGGTTTTCTCTGCGACAGTTTGTGTACTTACAGACAATAATTCATTATGTAATAGATTTACAATTCTTAACGGAAAAGTTCAATTCGTGTATATAAAAATGTACATTATACTGTAGAAAAGTTTTGTTTGATTTTTGAAAGAATATGTGTACATGGAGTAATTTGCTTAAGGTACACTTAATATAGTAATATGTTCTAATGCATCTTGGAAATACTCTTATTGCATGTAGTTTTTAGAGTTCGGATGTAATTCCTTATAATGTAAAAATGTATAGAATATAGTCCAATTATTATGTTATATCAACATCATTTAGTAAGTTTGTTGAAACCTGGCGACAGTAAACCTAGAATGAATTTATAATGGCTTAAAAGAGATGTATACATCTTCCTTTGCGAAATCCACTCTGTACTTCCAAAAGATTAGATTATACTTCCTTTCTCTTCCGTTTTTCAATTATATTCTCTCACACTTTAATAACTGTTCTCATCAGTATTATATTGCTATAGTTATTGCAGTTTTTACTGTATCCTTTCTTAAAGATAGGTACTCTCAATAGAAACATATGAGAACTAAGTTAAGAATTGTAACAGATTTTAAACAAATTTTACTACTACATAAGTAGTCAATTACGACAGTTCACCATGAAATATGAAATTATGTCCAATATTTTTAAAACTGTGGTAAACGATTTATTTCTAAATTATACATCATTTGTTACATTGAACTGTTAAGACTATATCCCAGAAATTGATCTTTATGACTTCTATTTATGCTAACAAATTTACAAACTGTTTCTTGATTAGTGGAAAGATTATGTAAGTATGTAAATTTTAAAATTACTTGATTTGCAAGTAAGATGAGGTGCATAATTCAACAATCGAGGAAGCACGTTACCTACAGCGTTGCATAGACCGGATCCTCCTAGATTAAAATATAAATCGTACTAATGAAATTGTACCGTTATGAGAAAACTTTTAATTCTTTTCTTTATTATCACGACACCTAAGATTTGAAATTATTGTTCTTTGCGTATGCTATTTCGGTATAGAATTAAGTAAGAAAAAGAATTTTTAAATTTCATCAAAAAATCGCATTAGGTTCAACATTTATACCACGTTCGGTAGAGTTTATGTTTAATATAGGTGATTACTTCAATGTAGATAATTATTTCGAATTAATATTTTCAAATATTTCACTACGCATTAAAATATTTATATTATTTTATTACTCGTTTAAAGGATCTTCAAATTAAAAATAAAATAAATTGAAAGAAAACGACTTCTGTTTGTGTTCTATTACTTTCTTCTTTGACATGGAAACTAAGTAGAATCTTCAAGAGATTATGCTCGGAGATGAAGCAATTCTCAATTCCCTTCATCGAATAAATTAAATTTGTGGCATTCTTTTCAAAACTTGTAGAAGGCTCTGTTCCAAAAATATGCAGTAGTGTTAAATATCACTTCTTGTTGCTCTCCTGGTGCAGTACAGTTGAAACTATACTCTGTTGGGAGCTTGATGAATGTTGGTTTCTTGAGGCAGATTTCGACAAAACCGTACTTCGATCAGTTGTCATTTATTTCTTAGAGTGTTAAATTTCAGCTAATATGGCAGAAAGCTTAGATGATCAGTGTCCTTTACACGTCAATATTAATAAATGGTTTGCGAAAACATTGAACTTGTCCAGGTTTTTATTATATGAGATTGATGGATTGGGCTCTAGCGTATTGTAGACGTATTGTACATTTCCTATGAATGCATTTATTCATAGGAAGGATACCGTGGAAAACTTGAAAAAGACGTGCTCTTTTTAAAGGATAATACCCCTGCTTTTATGAAGACCTTTCTTCTAAAGATTTGTTAGGAATGTGTTTGGAGGATACAACAAGGATACGGCAATTTTCTCCAGAAAGATGCAAAGCATATTTTCCAGCTTAAAAATTATTGTGTTGTCAATTATATAGTCATTCAAAAAATATGTGATAAATATTCATTTATTTATAATCTTCTTAATATATTATGTCCTGTCCAATAACTTAACGTTATGTTTTAAATATTTTCAAAATTGTATAAGTGTGAATATATTTTATTATATTTAATCGATTATTCTTCTTACACTTTATTAAGCTACGAAAGTTGTATGATGCCTTGGTACACGTGGGGTGGAGATGTTAAAAGTAGGTCAGTTGGCCAGCTCGATTCACCAGAGCTGATTGGCTGTCTGACTAGCATCATATCTCAAAAAAATATCTTTACATCCTGTATATATCGAAAGCTTCACTCCTTCAAAAAATATATGTAGATATAAACTATATCATAATATAAAAACAAATTTATCGGTATGACAGCAAATCGAAATCAAAACTATAACCTTCCCCCATCGAAGAGGAATGGATATATAACAGGCTGTGTCTTCAATCCTAGCCCACCATCGTTTGACAAGGACGATTGGAATGTAGTCGAAACGTCGTTACAGAAAAAGTTCATTCACGAAAGAAAACAAAGTGCGGAATATTACCCGAAGAACCACTGTTTCATATTTGTACATGTCTTAATATTTTTACCATCACCATATGTTCGTCGAAGTTGTTGAGTGTTCCACCATGTGCTTCGAGATGATTTCAGACCTTGTCGAAAGACTCTAAGGAGAGTCCTTCTAAAAATAGCTAAGACACGCTTTTGAATACTTCAGTTTAAAGAACATGTAACTTCTTGATTTCTTGACACAGGTTTTGCAGTTTTATGACATTATTTACGTTTTCACTACTCTATTCTATGTATTGATTCGATTCTTTTAGCGATTTTTTCTTATTATTATTATTATTATTTGATGTTACCCTGAAGTTTTTTACTATTTTAGTTTTTTTCTTGAGTACCTCAATCTGTATGCTAACTTTTATGTTTGATTAAGCTATTACTCTTTACTTTTAATAACTAATCATGGCTATATAAAATATCTTCGTTTTCTTAAAATTCAGACTTTCAACCTTTTTATTATCATCTTTTATCTCATTAACATTTTCTCTTTAATTTTTTTGTTTTCTAGGGGCAGAAGCTTTGCTGTTTCTTTTGTTTTAAAGAATAATTTACGATTTACATGTACGCTATTACGTACGTATTTTGATACACATCCAATTCATAGTAATTACATTTTTTCCTTTATAATCTGTTTTTCTTTTGTTACTGTGTTTACATTTTTCATAATTGATTTGTTCTCCGTAATATGATGCTCTTTCATGTTTTTTTTTCGACAAACGATTTAATTATTTCATTCTTTTTCTTTTTCGTTCTTAATTAATAATAAGATAAATTCTATTCATATAAAACGTTACGTTTTGGCCCAAATAATTATATAAAATAACTCTGTCATCTTATGTTTGTAAATATTTGTTTTTATGCTTTGTTACTTATACTTATATTCTTAAACATTTGCTATTTATTTATTTTTGGTCTCTTTATTTAACTAAATAAGTGTACTTTTTTCCTAGGGTCTTTCTAACACGGTTCCTTTAAAAAACTGTATTTAAATAGAAATATAAATATATATTATACTCGCCCCATTTAAAAACTTTCTCATTCAATAATTGTTATATTGTTAATATAATAATATAATACTTCTTCTATTTATATAGTAAACTTAATAAAAAACATAACAGAACTCTTTCTTTTATGTAGTGAACGCCCAACTTTAATAATATAAATCATTCATTCTTTTAATAATAGTATTTTATCCAATTATAAAAAATGTGCAGATAATATTATGAACAATACAGCCACATATTTGACAATTTATGACATGCGTGATGTATGGTTAAGTTGAAAATTCACCTTTAGTATTTCTATTTAGTTAATTAATCTATAAGATTAATTAACTAAATCTATAGAAAAGTGGTATCACGTTCAACTAAAACAATTAAAATAATTTTTTAAAAGCATTTTTTGCAGGCCTGGGATATCGATCGATTAGTGAAACCATGAATGTGAATAAAAATGTAGGAGTTACGAGCCTACAAGGATAGTATACTGTTTTTCGAAATATTTTTGAAAATGGCACCAAAGTACAACAGAATTATTGAAAAACGTAAAAATTTTATAGAATTTTTAATATAACATCTATAAATCTTGAATGTTTATTCAAATTAAAAATACAAAACCATGTATTTTCAAAAATAGTTCACAATATATGAAAATTTGTTAGTTCCAAAGTAAGTCGAAATGGAGAATCATTGATAGGTTCCATTAGTGGCATATAGGTGTACGGAAAAGTGGGGAATACGCAATGAGAAAGGCATAAACGGCTTTATGTAGGACATTACATTTAAATTTATAGCATCAACAGAAATGTTCGAACATGCATTTTACTTAATGGGTGATTTATTATGATGTACTTCTTTCAATAGCGATTTCTTGATAGATAAAGTGTGTGTTGTGTCAAACTTTTGCGCTATTTTAGTTATGTATTGTGTGACATTTTATTACGAAAAGACTCAGTTCGGCACAGCATCTACAAATTATTCAACTGTATTATGAAAATTAGCTTTCTACGTGAAATATATCTCATGCGCTTAGAGCAACTTATGGTTCACGTAATCGGTTTACCGAACGCACAATTTGCTATACCATCAAAAAATTGGAAACGTAATTTTCATTATTGGATAATAGGCGACCAAATAGACCACATCCAGCACGTAGTGAAGAAAATATTCCGATGGTAGCAATTGATTCGACATAGATTACAACAGCTTGGTTTGTCGTATGACTCAACTTGGCGTATTTTACGTACGATATTGGTTTAAAAGCATACAAAATTCAACTGCCCCAAGAATTGAAAGCGGTCGACCTTTCGAATCGTCACGATTTTAATCTTAGGGCTCTTGAAAAGTTTGAAGAAGATCCATTGTTTTCGACTAAAATTTTATTGAGGCCCATTTTTGGCTTAATGGCTACGTCAGTAAACACAATTGTCATATTTGGAGTGAAGAATAACTCGAAGTGATTCAAGAGCTACCATTATACCCAGATAAAACCATGGTCTCGCGTAGTTTATGGGCAAGTGGAATCATTGTTCCGAATTTGTTCAAAAGCAGCGTAGCCATGAATGGCGTCATGATAACGGACTATGTGCTACCTCAAGTTGAAGACTAATAATTAAAAATATGAAATAAATTTTGATATTACTTTTCTTTTTGAAGGAAACATCATAGCGGAAGTAATAAATGGTGCCAATTTCGATGCTTTAGAGAAATGACTGCATGAAAATAATTTCAATATTTACCATAAGAAAATCAATTGTCAAAAGCTAAAATTACGTTAAATGTTAGTCATGTAAATGACTAATCGTTGTATGTGCATCACTTAAACTACTGGGGAAGAGGTAAATGAAAATTCGAAATAGAAAAATCATATTAATAATATCTGTTTCAGATTAATAATTTTTACTATCCTCTTCGTAGACTTAGAGAATTAGTCGGTATAAGTGCTTTTAGTTGTTACTTATTATAATTTCTACTATTACTTTCTAAAGTATAGTATTACAGTTTGGATTAGCAGTAGTGAACTATCGTGATTGTTTATTATGCAGAAGGGGATAATACGTATTATTACTAGCCTTGATTTCGACCAAACATGAGAAGTGTATTCAGGGAAACAAAATTTCGACTGTCTATAGCATTTAAATATCCGAAGCAGTATTCATTTTTTATACAAATTAAGATTCGATTGAAAGGTATTGTTTTCCTCATGAATGTAGTACATACAAGAAATAAGTTGAACTTCTGCTACCCGAAACATTGACTAGCTATATATGAAAATAGTTTTACGTACACGTGTTTAAATTTCTTTTAATAAGCTATCATAAAGGACACATTGGGATGAAAATATTTACCTTACTTTGTGGACATATAGTATTGATGATTATTAAAATGTTCAATTATAGTTGCAGAGATTCGTTCCTTTCTGCTCGATTTTTATTTTTTTTACTTTCTTCATTTGTAATAGCAATCGAAAATTTACAAAATGCAATCAATATTATTATTATTATTAATGTTATTATTTAATTCGGGGAGAACAAGTAAATCAAAAATTTAAGAACGTAAACTCAATAACTGCGTTTATCTCGATATGAGCAACAATAAAGTAAGTATGTTTTTGAAAAGAAAGCATTACGATTCATCTTATGTTCAAACATAGAAGAAATAAGGGTTAAATTTTCATACTCGTAAACAACGATTTGGACATTTATCGTTCCTGACCTATAAGAAAGCCGAAATTCTTATATTGAACGTTTCCGATATCGACTTGAGTAATGTATTCACGTACGTACTACTCTCTTTGCTTCAAGGGATGATTTTCAAGTGACCCTGTTTGATATACATGTCATGCGTACCTCACACGTGACGACCAGCGTCATATGCGGGGATTTACCCCATCAAAAGTGAAATATGCTCCGACTGGGTATTCAGAACTGAAAGAACGAAGAGGAAAGAGACTTCTATGTCGTCCGCGCTGTGCTAGCGTTTGACGGATCGCCTGGATAACTGGCATGTTACACACTGTGTGCTCTCGCGATAGCTAGAAAAAATGCTAATGACGTGCGCCATTGCTCATATGAAAAATAAATTTTGTCCGTACGGACTGGGAAATATTTTATTTTAATAAGAGCCATTTATTTGCTAAAATATACCATTTATATTTTATTCAAATGTTTCGGAAAATATGACGAAAGGAAACGCTGGAATTGAAAATAAAGCTAGACAAATATTTGCTTATTAAATATAAAAGAGTCTTACCATGAATTTGAAACAAAAGACCGTGGTAAATTAATCGGTTTTATTAGATATACTAAAGAAACGGTTACGTTTACCAAATAAATGTATGTTTAGTTGTTTGCTTACAATTCTATCTATTTATTTTATAAATAGAAAACGTGCTTTTGTTCAAATAAATGAAAATAGGTTCTATGAATAATTTAGAAGCTCACGGAAATTTAAAAGTAACATTTATAGAGATATAGTACTGAAAACAATGTTAAATCAAAGTAGTATCTGTTCGCACAAGAATATACGATATATATATACAAGGTGGTTGATTGAAACCATCATTAAACGTATACTACTCTATTTTTTTTCGTGATCGCTATACATGCCTTTTAAATCTCTACAAACTTGTTATTTCAAAAAAAATCAGGTTTTTCGGAAAGATTCTGCTGATTGTTAAGGTAGATTAAAAATAAAAATTTCTATAATAGCAATTCGGTTTATTAAATGCATACTCTCCATTTTATTTAATAACGGTTTGTCATCTTGTCATTTCCTTGGCTTATAATTAGAGCTAGAAAGGCTTCAGGTGTTGTTTGCAGTCTTCCAGCGAGTTGAATGATTTCCCTTCAACGAATTTCGTAAAGAGCGAAGTAGGTGGTACTCCATGTTAATAATTCTGGACTATACGGTGAATTAAGGAAGACATCCCAAGCAAGTTCTAATAAGGGTGACCAAAGGTACGCGTGGTCTAGTGCTCTATTGTTTTCTTTAAATTATCAAGCCGATTTTAATATTTTTCATAGTCTCTCGCTAGGTATTGAATTTGGAGGATTAAACTTGCTAATCGTCTAGATATTGGCGTAAAAGTGGAAAACGTCTTTTTTTAATTCTGTGTTGGCACAAAGATTCATGGAGGTGTTAAGTATACATGTGTTAATTTAATAAATAATTTCTGGTATTCAATATGGGATGTCGAACTTGGCGTGACTTAACTGGCATAGTTATAGGGGAGGAGGGGAGGACGGGTATGTTTTTAAATGATTACTAATACTGCATTATTTTATAATGGAGTCCAAGGGTAAATTGTGAATAAATGCGGATTTATTTGCTGATGGAATAGTTCATGTTGTTTATGATTATTCTTTCGAAAGTAAATAAGCGTTGCGCTTTCGCTACTTCGCCTTGCTAAGCGTCAAATTACTTAGATTCCTCGAATTTATTCGAATTATATTAAACGCTTTTTATAAATCAATGAAGCATATGTGCATTTCGCTGTTTTAGTTTTTCACGTGCTTGTTTAATTGCGAATATAAGGTCTTGAGCACTTTTGTTTTCCTTAAAGCCTCACTGCGTATTTTATGAGGTTGCTTCTTTTACATTTCTTGTCCTTTTCTCTACTATTCTTGCGAATGCTTTAGTAAATCTAATAATAGTAAATTGCATTGTTACTCAAAACTTTTGTTTGAAAATTGTAGTTGTAGCTACTCACTGAGTTAATTTAGTTTTTGAATACTTTTTTCTATGCTTGGTTACTTGGACTTTGTTTAGAAAAAGAAAATATTTAAAACATGTCTTATTTAATCAGTAAGTCCAATGTGCTATTACTGTGTGGGACTCAAATTAAATACCATATAATAATAATAATATCGTCGAGACCGGGTTCAAAACTTACACAGGACATTTTCAAGCAAATAAGAAATTAGGGAGACGCCTACCAGAAGTCAGACGAATTTGCCCGGTTATAATGATGAATCTGGTAAGAAACAAAGAGTCCTTATCAAGGCTATCCTGAAATGTCGGAATGCTCAAATTCCACAAGCGATAGAAACAGCCTAAATAATAACTCGAATCGTCCTTAGTTGCTTCTAATTTTTCCATCCATCTCTTTTATATTATTCTAGTAAAAACTTTACTAAACGTTATTTCTCTCTAGTTTAAACAGATGTTTTTGAAGCTAATGTTCAACAAAGGTGTCAAAAACATCTGTTCTGTTTTTTCTGTATTCTTCTGTGTTCCAGTCTTTGGGTATTTTCTTTTTTATTATGTTAAGCAATAACTCTCAGAATTCTTCTTTGACCGTTTTTCTTATATGCCTTCACCATTTGTTAGGTTATTGTATCTTGTCCAGTGGCTTTTTAGTTTAAACTTTTCTATGGTTAGTTATTCCTTTTATTGCTCTCGAGTTTAGTTGTATATTATTTCGTCCTTTGATTGATTTTATTCTGTCAATTGTTATCAATTTCTTTTTTGTGATTCAGATGTTTGCTTCGCTGTGGTTTATGTTTCCTAGTCCAGCGGATTTCGAAGTGTATCTAAGAATAATTTTCAGTTTTTCTGAAAGCTTTTATACTTGACATCTACTATTCTCTTTAAAATATTTGTTTCATGTATTTAATATATTATTATTCACCATATTTTTGTGAATATACTTAAAAAAACGTTTTGCAATTCTTGTGCCGACGTTAAAAGTACTTTAGCGAAGAGTATCCTATGAATAAATTTCTGTAGTTCACAGCATTTCTAAAGTTCGAATAAACCAGGGAGAAATAAATAAAATTATACAAAGTGATTCATATTTGAAAATAATGTTCGTCTTGTTGCATAAGCGAAAGCCTTCCGTTCTTTAGAAAGGGCAGCATTTAACGAGCAGTAAGAGAGAAACACTCAAGTTTCGTAATTTTCATGAGTTTTTAAGTTTGTTAGTTAACGAGTTTATTCTGAGGAGGAGTCACTGAAGAAAGTCTTTGCATTAATTAAAAACTGAGTGGTTTGGCGAAATTTTCAGTTTGTTTTCGCGTTTCTTCTATTTCATTGATTTTCTGCGATTTTAAAATATGCGCGTATCATCTAAAAATATGCGAGAAAATTTGGTGAGTACAGTGTTTTGACGATTTAATGAGGGCGGTACGATAAGTAATTTAATTCGGATGGCAAGAGAGAATGACAGCGACATCTATATTTGCAGGCAGGAGACTTTCTTTCCATACATAATTTTGAAATAGTGATTAATTACTATTTCGAATTTATTTTATTTATGTATACTACTGCTTATGGAAGTTAGAGAACACCAACGAAAAAAATACGAATCAATAAAAAAGTCCTAAAAAAAGACAACACACATTTCATTATAGGAAATTTATTTTAAATATAACTCCATTACTCCAATATATTTAAACATGAGAAAAAAATATAGGTGGTTTCTTCTTAGACTATTTTAAGATTACTTTGTTTTTAGATGATTTTGGAAAGACACTTTGTTTCGAACATACAGGGTGATAAATGTTTGGATATTTTTTGAAAGATTAATGCACCCTATGTAATATTATGGTGTATTTTACAGAGCCTTCCGAAGACAAGAAATGTCCAGAAATTTGTTTTTATGTTCTTAATGTTTTGATAAGAAAAAACGGTTACTGTTTGCAGCCGCACAAAGTGCAAATGTCGAAAACACTATTATTTTAATGGTAGAAGTCATACGTTGTTAATTACGATTCTATTATGACGTAATTTTCTCTCTGAAAATAATCATAAATAGTTGCGTCCCGAATTTTTGTATGATAATGAAATTTTTGTTATTGAAACTGTTTAATATGAATTGCTTGCCGATGAGAATGTGTTGAAGGTGAGGAAATTGTACAGCGAACGGTTTCACAACTTTCATATTCTTGATAGAAAACCTTAAAAAATATTTATCGTCTTATTCATGAAATTTAAAGTTACACATAATGGAGAACGAGAAAGGGCAAACAAAGTAGTAACAGTGGAAGTCAAAAAACTGTATTTCACATAGCAGAGGAAAATACAGGTACTTCTACCAGAAAAATAGCATATATCTTGCAAACAATGAAACTGTCTTGAAAATGTCGAAGCAGCAGAGCTTGCTTTCCATATTGCATTTTGTCAATGAATTTTGCATAAATTGATTCAAGCCTCTCAAATAATAAAATATTCATCAACATGAGCATGTATGTTTTTGAACGAAATCGACAGTATATGAGGAGAAGATTGACTGCATGTATTCCAGCTGGTGGTAGTCCTTTTCAGCACTTTTGTAGATTAAGAATCCTGGCAAATAATAAGGTATTACTTTCTATTCGAAAACCTTCATTGCCTTCTATATTCAAAACAAAGCATCTTTCCACATTATTTCAGTCTTAAAACGACCCAAAGAATAATCTCCTGAATTTCTACCGCATGTTTTGTAAACACCCTATATATATATATATATATATATTTCGTTTCATGACGCTATCGAGGGGAATTTTATAATTTTTTGAAATGGGAATAAATGGGAGATTATCGTAGATTACATACTTAAGAAGTTTACTTTTACTAATACTTTCTACCTGGGTTTACAAAACACACTTTTCACTATGCAACGAACTCTTAGTTCTTTACTGAATATCTTTGCCTGAATATTTGTTATTTTGAACAAATTAATTCGAAATATGCCACGCGGAAATTCAGATAATAAAGAACGTGCAGCGAAATTGAGTAAAAATGAAGAATTTCACGATAAACTATATTATTCGTCGGTACGACATAACTGGAAATACGAAAGACTCTATCCAGACGGAGTCATCGAGAATCACTTCTTATGCAGATGATGAACGAATCAAACTGATTTGTAAGCGAAATAGGAAATTATTCGTACTCAAAATCACTGTTGAAAGCAATCGTGGCCGAGCAAGAATATGTTAAGATGGTGAACGGCTATTTCAAGAAGAAAATCCTCATGATCACATGGCCATATGAAAACCTTTGTTACGCCAGAGTAACCGACAGTAACGAATTCAGTGGACATAAACAGAGAGAGTAGACAGTCAAAGAGTGGAAACGTGTTATATACCGACGTTTCTAACCAGAAGAATCCTCGTTCGAAAGGTGAAGAACGAAAAAATACTCCACAATAGTAGTGTGTTCACTTTAAAGCAAGGAAGAAGTGCTGTGGAGTTCTTTTTTCTTTGAGGAACTGAAATTCGAGAAAAATTGAAGGAACAACGAGGAAAGAAAGTTATTTACAAATATTAAAAGACATTGCAATAACACTAAATATACGATTAATAGGTGACAACTTTGTATTTATGAAAGGCAATTATGTACAACATAACTATTAATTTGTAAATTATTTCAGTGAAAACTAGGCAAACGATGTTTTTCAAATAATGACATTGCCACCACAGTCTAGATCCCAACACCATGAAATAAAAAAAAATATGTCCAACCCTAATAAGCTATCTGTGAAATATTCTCCAGGAACAATAGAACGACCTCATAGAAAAACTTGTAAACAGAATGACTCTTGCAGTTCAAGCCATTCTTAAAGACGAGGGTAGATATTTTGATGAAAAAGAGATCTAACGAGTTATAACATTTATGTTATTAAAACTGTTTTATTCTTTATTATTTTTTATATTTATAGTCATACATACATACATGTTACGATATTAAATATATTTTTTCAAAAGCAAATTTTCAGTAGTTTTTAATGATTTAGTACATTTAAGACAATATCTGAACCTTCGCGAGCGGTAGTCTACATACATATTTCACGAAGTAATCAATACTTCATTTCATACTCCGGGTAATGAACGTTCATTTCAAAAACTATGAAATTTTTAGCAATCGTGAACTCTTCAGTTAAAGTTTATTGTTCTACCTATTTAATAAACTAATGATTCTAAGGTGTATTAATGGAAATATATTCAGTAACATTCAATTTTCATTCAAACTAATATAACGCAGTGTGTGCTGGTAAATTATGAAATTTATTAATTATGAAATCAATACTTAATTTCTTGACTTTTCAATAAAAGCAAATGAATTATTACTCAAATTTTTAACACAAAAAGATAAACGAAAATATGCTTCAGTGATTTACATATTGCAGTGTATTTTAACCCTTATGTGCGCACCTAGGTACCGGGGTACTTTTGGCGTTTTCAACTAAAATTTTTTCATTGATATCGATAATCTGCATGTCTGACACTTCTTGAGAACCACTAACTTTTAAAAAATTTAGTATTTTTGCAGCTGTACAGCAAATTTTTTTTTAAATTTACGTGAATGATCAATTTATTCTTAACACTCTTAACTACGCATCAAGGTATCCGGGGTACGTGTACGTGTTTTATATGAGAATGCGGCCATTATTAGAAGTATACTTTTTGAAGTTGTTAGTAGCTTTGCATAAATAAATAAAAGTCTATATAAAATATAAACGTAAACAATTTATTTCATGAAATAGGAAAACAGAAACATAAACAAAAACAAAACCAAAAATTCAATAAGTAATAAAAACATAAGAAAAAGTTACAAAATAATGTTTTATTGCAGATCCTTCGAGACTGCACGTATATCCCGAGTTTCATTATTATCGAAACGTATACACCGTAATAACATCCTGAATCTGTTGTATGACATTGTTGCCGGAAACAATTGCAAGTCAGTGGATTTCAACAATTCAGATACGTGTTCTCTGATTTGTGAACACCAGAGTAAATCAAAATACCAAGAAAAGAGCTGAGTTCTGCTTCTCTAAAATCTCGAACACTAACAGTGTTGCCAGTTTTCGAAATATAAATAAATATAAATGGCTACTACTAATTTTGATATACTTTTTTAGTGTGACAAGTGAAATTTGGTAAATTTCTGACATTTGATTTGAAAGTAGCAACAGTGTGAACAGACTGTGTAATGTAAGTCATACAAATACTTGCGATTCGATGTACAATTGAATAGCTACTTTTTGATGGACTTAAGACATCTGATATTTTGATTGATATGCAACAAATTTCGGCTAACAGTACTCCTTTGAAAGCCACAAATGAATATCAAAGGTGATCTGAGAACGATACCATCAAAAATTCAATTCTGGAAATGTTCGACAGTAGGCGATAGCGATGCGTATCAACCGAACATGTACATCATATTTTACACGTAAAATTAGACATGATCATGCTGCTAGAGAAATGGATTCCGTAATCTCAAGAACGCGATAATTTATCTGTTTAGTAAGAAACAAGCTAATCTTTTCGGGAAAATTCGTGAGTTGATGATACCTTGCTTTACGAAGTTGTTCCTGTGTCCAGTTAGTAATTGCGTCTATGCACCAACTGTGAGCTGAGATGTTTCCATTGGTGCATAAAATACTAAAGAATTATAAAATAAGCTACGAGGGGCTTCCAAAGCAATTATTATTTGTAATATAATTTGTATGTTAAAACGAAACTGCAGTAGGGGCTCCTAAAAAGAGCATAGCCCGAGTTTAAAATTAGTAAATTTTTTCGATATTTGTCCAGGAGATAGCAGAAAATTACCCATTCCACGACTTGTTAAGCGATACATCTCCTGGATACATCGAAAGCATAAACAATAAAGAGACAATATTTCTGACTTTTAATATTTTAAAACTCGAAAAATTTTTAGAATGCTGTTTTCACATCTCAATTATGCTTTTCTGCTTTTCTTATTAAAATGCTTCAAGTTCTTAAAAGAAAATAGTGATTATAGGATCCTAAGCTTGCGTTATAATTTTTACACTGGACAAATTAAATATGTTTCGGACAATTTAAACCTTAATAGCGGATGACTGTAAAGTTCTAGATATATGTTATATCAAGCGATATAATGAAGGAAGAAAATAAGTAACTTTCAGGATGCCTTATATGAATGGCCACAAAATATTCGGGACTTATGCAGCCTGAAAATCACGAAATAATAATAATTTATAGAAATGTGATTGTAAAAAAAAGTAAATTATGAATCAAAGTCCATGAATACTATTTTTTATTCATTATTCAAATGAAAATTATAACTACTGTTTCTACTATTGTTTTTGTGCATTTTTTATTGAATATTTTGTTTTTATTTGCTTGCAACAGTTGCGGCACTATTTTTTTTCATTTGTCTTTTGTCTGAGACATATGAGCATTAAATTGAGGTGCGTTGTAACGCGCGTCGTTTATAATAGGTGCAGCTATATTGGTTACACGTGCCTGGAAACGAAATGAGAAACGTGCGTCGACTTTCTCTCAAGATAGTCTTGTGGATGTTTCGTTACTTGGCTACATATTATTTAATTTTAAGAAAGAAATAATTTCGCGACTTCATCAAATGAATAATGTATAATAATATATAAATTAACATAATATAAAATGTCGGAAATATTAGTCAGTAAAAAGGAAACTAATTTTCTTACCTTAAACCATTCATGAGTAAAATAAGAATAATTTCATTTGCTTTAATATTACAAAAATGCTCGATAGAAATATCTACCTACAGACAAGAATCATTAGGGAGTTCATTGAAATAGTAAAGTGGCCAAACAGCCTCTTAACGAGACGATGGACAAAGCCTTCCACCAGCTAGGTGGTCGCCCGAAGAACAAGTGAATTAAACTACAACGAAAAGTCCTACCAAGAATATACGGATCAAACACGAAACTCCCCGGCTGCGAACGACAGACAACAGTAACATCCGCCTCACTCCATCACGCCGGAACGTTGTGCATATAAAACATAAAAAGATCACACACATTAGCGTAATGCAGTCCTATTAAAATGCTCTCCTGAAGAAAATATCAACGAAAGCATTGAAAGGGCGAGAACTCAACGGCTCATGCCAGACACAAAAAATTTCTAATGGTTCATTAAGGTTTATTATAAGTTAATTGTTTTCAGTTTATTATTTTTGTATATGTATTACTAGCAAAAGTAAGAGGTATAAGAAAACTATCTTACCTCAGCAGTGGTTGTGTAAATGATATGACAGTGAATACCTTATACCAGGTTGTTCAACAAGTTTTGTTATTCGATAAGAGAAACACGATGTTATGGTTTGAAATACATTTTGTTATTCAACATAATCTTCCATAACTTCAATACACTTATTCCCATGTTCTTCTAACTTAAGGATTCCATCCCTGAGCTGCGAATTCAGAAGACTGTCAAAACACGCTTCCACGGTTGCTATTGCCTCCTCGTTCGACGAAAATCGAAATTTGTTGATATATGAGGATAGCCAGAAGTCCGAGGGAGTTAAATTTGGCGAATAGGGTGGATGTTACAACAGTTCGTACTTCACTGATTTTTTCGATGGTTTTTGGAACTGTGTGAGAGGGTACACTGTCTTGATTAAAAATGATCTTCTTCTATAAACCAGGCTTTTCTCACGAATTTTTATATCCAGCTGGCTCAAAATTTTACTAAAATAATCTGAGCTTATTTTTTTTACTTTTTTTTAAATTCCCTTCTCAGCCCAAAAAACTGATGCTAACACCTTCTTGGCCGATTTCTGTACCCTAACTCGCTTTGGAACTGCAATACCGGGTATACACCAATCCTTAGCCTCTTGTTTTGAGTGAGAATCATGGTGGTAGAAAATCGTTTTTATTCTTTCTCGAACGCTTCAAATGTGGTTGAGAAAGTCGCATTCGAATGTGTTGTTTTTCCATTGTTAACGAATGTGGCACACATTTTGCACACAGCTTTCTGAAAGCTAAAATATTGCGCACACTGCCTAATGAGATGCCTAGGGTTTCTACTAAATCTCTCTCGGTTAATCGACGATCTTCCAAAACTATTTCCTGTATTTTTGCTACGATTTCTGGTGTCGTTGCACGTTTTGGATATATGTATGTCACGTAGATCATCTTCAAGACTCGTATTTTAAACTGAGCAACCCGTCTTTCTACTGTTCTAATTGAACATGAAGATTCTTTATATACTTTTAACAATCGTTCATGAGTCTAGTTTGCTACACCTTCCAAAAATTAGAATTTTATCACTGCACGGTATTAAATTTTTTCCATTGCAAAAAAATATTGTGATACGTCAACTTTGAACACCTGTAAATATACGAATGAGAAAATGTAAAATGAGAAAACTTAACATGTGTTCATAAAAGTAGTACAATTTTTAGAAAAATAAAACGACGAACTTAATAGCTTCATCTCGACAAAATTTATTGAATAACCTGGTATTTATTATTTTACCGGTAAATACAAAGGTGATCTTTATTGAAAATTAGTATTTACTGCTATGCCATCGCTGATTACAATTACAGAAATTAATTAAAAATTTCTGCGTTAGAGTACGTCTAGAACCTGTATCTACCACATGTACTGTCAGGTTTTGATGTTGATAATTGTCTATAAATATATAATGAAGCGCTTCACCATAGGAAAGTATGGTAATTTGTATTTCTAATTATCATTATACAGTAAGTATCATTCTCATCCTTGTCACTGTTACACAATTACTCATTTATTATTAAATATTTTTAATTATTAATATCATATTGGTTAATCTTTGAATGTCCTTATTTACATCTTAAAAAATATTAATTTCCCTCTACATATTGATAACACAGGGTAATAAAATGAAAAAAAAAATTTGGTGCCGAAAATCTAACATCTGATTTTAGATGTTTTTAATGTGCTGATTCGAAAAATGCCACCAGATTTTTTTCTATCAGCTCTAGTTTTTGAGATACAGGTTACAGGTTAATTGATATTTTTTTCTGATAAAGGACAACAAATAAAGAGATATACAAATTATTATACAAAATATCCTTGTTTTTTGTGCCTTTGGGACAGCAGAGATAAAAATGAGCACTGGGTTAAAAAAATGGCCTTCAAGAGATGTCATGATTCAAGGAAAACAAAACGTGATCAACGAACCTTTGATTGCAAGAGAAAAAATCTTACTTCCGCCCTTGCATATCAAGCTAGGCTTAATGAAGCAATTTATGAAGGCTTTAAATCGAGATGCAAATTGTTTTGGGTATTTATCACGTAAATTTACTGGCATTAGCATGGAAAAACTAAAAGCTGGTATATTTGATGGTCCTCAAATAAGGCAACTTGTTAAAGATCCACAATTCACCACATCAATGAACGACACTGAATCTAACGCTTGGTGTTCATTTGTTCAAGTAGTACAAAATTTTCTTGGCAATCATAAAGCAGAGAATTACGTAGAATTAGTGGAAACTATGCTTTCAAAGTTTAATATTCTCGGCTGTAACATGAGTATAAAAGTTCACTACCTCCACAGCCACCTAGATCGTTTTCCAGAAAACTTAGGTGATTGTAGTGAAGAACAGGGGGAAAGATTCCATCAGGATATTAAAACTATGGAAGATCATTATCAAGGACGATGGGATAGCCACATGATGGCGGACTACTGCTGGAGCCTTCAGCGAGACTGCCCTAGTAAACTCCATTCTAGAAAGTCGTATAAAAGAAAATTTTTATGTGATTAGTGACTAATGTAATTATGTAAATTAAGTTTTTGCAATAAATACTTAAATCCATGTGTCTTTGTTTTTTTAACTGTCAATAGTAATATTATATATTATAACAGTTATAACGTAAAATATATACACAATTTTTTAAAAAAATCTCAAAACTAGATCTGAGAACTTTTTTACATTCTGCATCCAAAAATTACCCAGGAACAGTTAAAAAATCGCAGGCACCAAAATGTGTGTTGGCCTGTGTAATAAATAAGGGTATATCTCGTTAAACACTCTGCAAGTTCTATCTGTTCTCTTTTTACATTCTTTATAAATAAATAATAAATTTAGAATAAGTTTAGAATGTTTGAATACATCTTTTATTTTCATTTTTTTTCAAATATCACTCAATTAAACCGACACTGTGGGTAGCAAATAGACAGCGACAGCAAATAACTGATGACGGATTAGTTGTTTATTTTCAAATTTTGCTAAGAATGTCAAAGTTATTCTCGCAAGAAATAAAATTATTAATCGATTGCACGGAAACAGTATATAATTTTAAAACTGGAACAGATACGAGGGTGGTCCATAAGTACCCGGCCTGACCTAGAGATGGCGGTAGTTGTTTGACAAATGTCACTGTATTAGAAAGTACACAATCTATAAAGCATATGTTTCAAGTTTGAAGATGCCACGTTGTTTAGTATTTGTTTGGCAGCCATCAATAATAAACGTTTCCAGTGAATTTATAAAAATTGAGAAAATTGATCATCGTTACGTGATATAATATTTTTATTTGAAAGGCCTTAACCGATATAAAAGCTGAACTGGATTCTACTCTGGGTGAGTCTGCTCCTTCTTTTTCAACAGTGAAATATTGGTTAGTAGAGTTTAAAAGAGGCCGTATGAGCTGCTAAGACAAGCATCGCATTGGTCGACCATGTGAGGTAACGATACCAGAAATGGTGAAGAAAATCCACAAAGCGGTACTGGATGATCGTCAACTGAAAGTATACGAACTACATAGACATAGTAGGCATTTCAAAAAGTGCGGTACATCGCATATTATCTGAAAATTTGAACATCAGAAAGCTGTTTGCAAGATGGGTGCCGCGTTTAATTAATTTTCATTGACTATATTGAAAAAGGAAAAACTATCAATGGCGAGTATTATGCGAACTTAGTACAACGTTTGAGCGAAGAAATCAAGCAAAAACGGCCGCATTTGACTAAAAAGAAAGTATTGTTTCATCAGCACAATGCACCAGTTCATAAATCCGTTATTGCAGTGTCAAAAATTAATGAATTAAAGTTTCAATTTCTACCTCATGCACCCTATTTGCCAGATCTAGCCCCCTTGGACTATTTTCTGCTCCCAAACTTGACAAAATGGCTCAGTTGTCAAAGCTTTTCTAATGATAAAGAAGTGATGTCGGCAGTTAATAGCTATTTTAGGAGCAAGACAGTTCTTGTTATAAGAAGGGTATCGAACTTATTGAACATCGCTGGGAAAAGTGTATATAGCTGAAAGGAGATAATTCGTTTACTGACTACCACGTGAAAATATTATAAGTATCATTACTATTTTACATACAAAAAATTTAAAATTTCTTTTCTTACACTATAATTGTTAGTTTCTCTTTTCAATGCATTGTCTTTCGTTTTTGCCTATCTTTTACTAAATTTTCATACTTCAAATAAAGTTATTGCCGGAGTTATTAAAATTTAGTCCATATAAGATTACTATTACAATGAGAAGGTAGAAAGAAAATGTAATAGTCTTATATCAATTAGAAGCTTATTGTTTTTAATATATTAAAAACGGTTAATTAAAAAGAAAAGCTTTCTTCGTTAGAAAATGGTTTTGCTGGTATAGATAGATTGACTCGCAAAGTACGGCGTTTAAAAACTAATATTTTATCACAACATTTTCATTTGTATGTGGCTGGTAAATAATAAAAGTTTTTCATTTAACACTGTCAGTATTTGCATAGTTGAAAAACGTAACATTTTTATTTGTACACCTCTCTGTGCCCCTGCTTCAAGCGAAAATGCAAATATTTGATAGGTTTGCTATAGCAGCACGAAATTCGTTATATTACGCACACACGTACGTACATAATAAAACGCATCAACGATCAATCAAAACTAGAAAATTACTGAATACGTGAATGCAATTTCCCGGGACGGTGAGTAAAGCAATATCGTCTGACTTGTTTACAGTCGAAAAATTTGATATAGTTGTCATGTTATTTCCCATGATGATACTTCGTAGTATGAAATGTAATAAGTCGTTAGGCATCCAAGTGTACACGATAGTGTTTTCGTAATGATACTATCCACAAATTAATTTTTGTCGCAATTCCTTGAAAATTGTGTACGAGCTGGAAAAGGATATAGCTAAAGGAAACTGGAACTTATAAGAATTTATTTTCCCGAGATTAAGCAAACCTAATATTAGCCTCGTCTGAGAAAAGCTATATACATTTGTGAATACGCTTCAAGTCACCAATATTTATTTATGCGTAATAAACATCGGTTGAATTTAATGACAGTATGTAATTTAACGTGTGCATATAAAACTGATACTTTAAAATTCGGAAAATGTTAAAAACATATATATGAACTACATACTTTCATATTACTAGAATACTCAGTAGACTTGTCGAAAGGACAATACCACACCATCGTTAATTAAATACACAGAAGTTAATTAAAAATTTCTGCGCTGGAGAAGGACTCGAACCTCTATCTGCCGTTTTCTAGACGACTGCTTTACCAATTAAGCCACCAGGCAGTGTAACTTCGAGTCCTTTAACACGCCATAAATCGTATTATGGAACAGATCTAATATTTATTTGAAAACCCGCAGTTCGGTTATGATGTCGTAATTATATATAAATATATAAATTCGTTTCACGATGGGAAACTTAATGAAAATTATATTATTTTCTGCTACTCCATCGTTAATTAAATACACAGAAATTAATTAAAAATTTCTGCGCTGGAGAAGGACTCGAACCTCTATCTGCCGAGAACCAAAATGTACGCTTTGGTTCTTAACGGTACGGATCGCGTACGGAGTTTGTTTTCGTACGGGTATTTTTCGCCGTAGTTTACCAGGTGCAACACTTTAATTATCTGCTGATGATGACAATTTAATTGTCGAAATACGTATGCAGAATTCGAAAATTAATGTGGCAAGGGGTTATATATCAACTTTCAGTGATTAAATATAAATTGAATTATCGGAATTTATTGAAACATGTACCGGCCGGCTTCTTTTTTGTATTTCCATAAAATATGAAATTATTTAAAATATTACTTAAGTTAGAAATAACATGTAATTTATCTACTTTAAGGTGGAAACTTGCATAATCTGAAGAAAGAAAACGGAACTAACATAACTTTTTTTTCATAAGTAAACGATTCATAATTAAATTTAAATTACTCGTTACTTACTTTACTCATTTTTTTATTACCACTAATGCAATATATATGTGTATAATGAAAATACTAATTGTTATTTTAAACGGAAATAAAAGCCTACGTTGTAACGCCTTGTGCTGTGCTTAATAGCACAACAAATAAATGCTCATATCCTTACCTAATCAGCGATCCTTTCGCTTGAACTTCAAGGTGCTAAACAAGAATTAAATTAGGAGAGTAAGGGTGCTGTTGTTAATAAGTTTTAGTAGAACGCCACAATATTATTGCCCTAAAAGCCTGTATGACAAAATGAAAATACTAGGCGCAAGCGAGTCATAGCGTAAGCAACAACTTTTGAAATCCAAAGGCAGATATCGTGCAAATAATATCTGTTTTTTAATTAACATTTATCTAATAAATTAAAATAATTTCTAGACATTTCTTGAATTCTGTAGGTTCAGCGCAGTACATCACAGTTTTAATTAGGCTGTATTATTAATTTTAGGTGAATCGAAACCTCTATAATTTTGTATTATCCAAACAAAACGTCTTTCTAAAAATCATCCGAGACTAAAAAAGCTTAAAATAGTCCAAGGAAAAGTCCCTGAAGTTTTTCCCCATGTTCAATAAACATCTCGTATACACTTTCATACGTGTGTGTATATCAAGAAGAATGCATATATTCGAACATATTTTGAATAGCAACTTATCCGTTGAGGTTATACCGTTCTCTGAACTTCAAAGTGACTTTTAACTTTGTGTAAGCTGCAACATGCCAGCGGACTTCTCTCTCGAATTTTCTGGAATTATCGCCTTTTACATTTCAATCGTCCATCTAGTATAATGACAAATTGCCACCTCAGAAATTTTATAAAAAAACTTTCTGTATAATTTAATATCGAAGTGATTCCAGGAATACTAGATCTGGATAACGTAGAGATAGAATAAGTATATGGCAAGTGTTCAAGTCGTCTAATTTGTTCTTTATCTACAATATTAATAGATAGTAACAACGTACATAAATTGATACTAGTACATGCCTAAATTCATGTAATTATGTACGATTATATTTAATAAAATTTCAGATACTTCTCAAAGGCAAAGCGTCTTTCTTGTACATATAGGAACGTGTTTTTGTATTGAACTTAATTTATGTCCGTTTCCTACGATTAACTATAACACTCTAAAAAGCAGAAAGTATGCAAATAGGTTATTATGACTTTCAAAAATTGTTTATTTGAGTTAGACAGAGCTCGAAAATCGTGATATTATTACACTTCTAAAAATCGTGAGTGATTTACCAGACTATGTGTCTGGCAAAATCTGCAGCGAAAACTTTTTCCATAATCGAGATTGTTTTTGCAGAATCTTATGAAATGCTTGTTTTCGATTACCTTAAAAGCTTAAAGATAATCTTTGAAACTGAGAGCATTAACGCAATCTAGGTATCCAATTAATGTGCGAACCAAGGAAGGTATCAACACATCTATTTGCACAGATTCGCGTTAATAATCTAGAAACAATAAGAAATTGAAAATAATTGTTCTATTTATTATTAGAGCAGATGAAACTTGGGTATCTTAATACAATTTATAAATGAAGTAGTAGAATACGCACTAGGTACAAATAGGAAGATCAAAGAAAATGCACATAAGATCTGCAGCTAAATCTGTAGTCATGGTGTTTTTTGATTAAAAGGTCTTCTATGCATAGTGGGCTCGCATGTTGGTACATTAACAACCAGTTATTATAAAGAAGCTTCATATCGATTAATGAAGAATCGCAACACCAGAAAACGAGCTGATGGAAGCCGGAAGTTTCACTACGATAGTGCTCGTCGCTATTGCTGTAACAGAATATTTAAGCAGAACTTTATAAAGCGTGTACCGGCATCTTCGGTATAGTTCTAATATATCCCCATGTGACTGCTACCTATTTTCTATACCTTAAAGTAGAAAGGGACCTTAAAGAATGGTGGTTTCAAACAATATTGGTTGTCGTTTAGGTTATAGGGGCGATTTTGCAGAAAATATCAAAGAATGGATTTTGTCGTGTGTTTAAAAAGGAATAGTACCCTTGAACGAAAGGCGAAGAAATGAGAAACCTATATCGCTTTAAATCGTATAGGCTAGAATATATACTGCCAATGTGAATAGCAACTGTCAACAAAGTACCGATTATGACGTGTTTCGTCCATTGAGAACTCATTAGGTAGACTTCGCTTTGTTGAATGTATGTAAATCACTTAGTTGGCATTGAATTGAATATCGAGCTAGTATCTTCATTTCTTCGTTTTTCGTTATTCGTTCATTTAAATCTGTTGGTTGGGATATATAAACTACTGACTTTAAATAGCCTCAAAGAAGAAATCGAGTTGTCAAGTCCGGTGATTGTAGAGGTCATTCGATCCTTCCAAATCTACTAATAAAGTGATCATGCAAATCTTCAGCTAAACGAGTTACAAACATTCGCAATATTTTGCGGTGGAACACCGTGTTGTTGGAAAAAAGTTGCTGATCCAACATATTAAAATAGACGTCACAATTTACAGTTCAATAATGAATAAGAACTCAACTACTGAATCACTACCTAGTACTCTTGATTGTTTTTTTTTTGTTTTGCCTCTCAAAGCTCGTGAAATTTATTCAGGTTTGCGACTTTGTGTACCGATGAGTAAGAAATTTTTATGGACACTGCAACTTAACACAAAGAGCAAGTTGGGTACATGGTAAAATTTTCAACTACTTAAACCACCGCAATTTCAGCTACTACTTTCTGGCTGTGCATTTTCCTATTGGCTATCAATCCAGTTGATTTAAATTTTCTCACTAGTTCTCGTACGCGCCATATTCTTATCTGAATGCTTTTCATTAAAAATTTCTGCCGTGGCATGGGTATATTGCACAGCATTATAAATGAAGATAATTTACAACATTTCAGCAATTGTTACAACACCATTTTTACTGAAGACAATTCTGGTGAAGTTGAGAAAATTGAGAAAAGTAGTTGTACATTTTTATGACAAAACGTCAAGATCTTGCATAATTTTCTTTTAAAGCCTATCGCGTGTTCAAGAATTGATTATTCGTGTAACGTTGTAGACCTATGTTGGTTATTTTTAAAATATTAAAGCAAAAAATAAATAAGCAATACCCTCACATAATCATAAGAATATAAACTTCCACCTGAAATACTACGCGATATCATTCTGTCTAAAACTTTGTTTTTCAGAAGGGGAGGAGTCATATTTCGTTGGAGTGCAAGTATAAATATCATAAGTTTGATTTATAGGTCAAATTACGTCCTGCTTACAATACAACTAGATTGGTTTTTGTTAATTTTTATTGTCGTTTCAGTTTGTGAAATATTTTAGGGGGATTGTTTTCAAAAATCACACGGTATGAAAAATTACATATTTTCAACAGGATTTTAAGCAGTTGATCATCAAAATCATCGAGTCAAAAAAGTATTTGTGTTGTGTCGTAAAAGGGAAGAACAACTTTTTCTCCCCAGACTAGAATTATGAGTAAACAGTAATTTCTAAAACTAATTAAGATACTCGTATAAGTATATTTGCGAATCAAACTCGGCCTATGTACGGCCTTATTTTATCGTCCTAGCACCATTTTGAAATATGTACTTTGTCGGAGTGAGAATAGTATATTAAAGAAAGAGTGTTGTCAGACAGGTCCTATTGCTCGAGGCCAGTTTAGGACATAAGGAGTAAATCGAGGAGAGCCCTAAAGGCTCAGTGCGCAATAGCATAGAGAGCTTGCATTTAAAGACACTTGTAATGCAAGTTCTTTATGCTATTTTTTCCAATTTTCCTTTTTTATGACATTTTCTAGATAACTAATAATAAATATAAAATTTGGGAATGGAAATTTTCGTGGTGGTTGGCAATATGCGATGATATTTGACAATTTAATTAAAATTTACTTCTAGTGAATATTATGTATCTATTATGTCAATGTACAATGAATGAAATTTTCATGTATTATATTTCGCAGAATTTGTTTAAAGCATTATAAATAATTTATTTTCAATTAAATTTTGTCTTAATTATGAGCACTGGCAATATACTAGGCAAAAGAGTGATAAATACAGAATCTCCGCATGCTTAACTTTAGGAACCGATATAATACTGTACTACTAGACATTGAAATGGTTTTTGCTAGTATATTTTCTACCAGTTTCTCGCAAACTTCTGTAATACCTCTCACTTCGATGTCAGATGCTTTGCCATGTTGCTTTATAAATATCTCGTCGATTTCGAAGGTCGAAATCAAATACTATCTGATTCGTTGTCATACATTTTTAATTTAATAACAGTTCGTTTACTTTTCCCGACTAATGTAAGCAATGTCGGATAATGCCAGTTCATGAAGATAGAAATGATATTAATAACTATCTACTCACAAACACTTTAGCGACTTCTTTCAAGACTTTTGAGCCGTTATCGTACTTCGAGCTATAGGCATGTGCGTCGTAATATATTTCAATATATCAACATGAGTTCATGTTTGAATGAAAGACAAGTGCTTAATGTGATATATACAGATTTTGCAAAAGCATTTAATATTTTTTATCTTCCCTCAACTGGAGCGTTCTCGCGTATGCTGATGATCTAAAAACATTTCTTTATTGTTTCAAATTGTGAATTACAGAAAAATCTCGAAATGATTATTTCTTGGTATCATTTTAAGATAATCCGTTTGTGAGCAACATATTAGATTGCCATAGTACTGAACAGGTTGCTAGCTCTAGAAAATCAACGGTTTCACACTTAGGTTTTCTGTTTGACAGGCAGTTGAAATTTGCAGAGCATATAGAAACGACTCCCAACTCTGCATCTCGGTCTTTACTCTTTTTAATAAGAACACGCAGAATATTCTTCTATTATACGGTATCCGATATATACGAGGGAGCGTTTTTATATTCGCGGAATGGGGGACAAGGGGTGGAAATAAAAAAACCAAATTATTTTTCTTTTTCAACATATTCACCTGCAAGACGGATACATTTTTCACATCTTTCAATTAATTTATTTATACCCTCATAAAAAAATGATTTCTCTTTATCTGCAAAATACGCCGAAACTGCCTCCTTGACTTCATCATCGGTAGTAAATTTTTTACCCCGCAGCTCTTTTTTCATTTTCGGAAACAGGTAATAATCACTCGGGGCCAGGTCTGGGCTGTAGGGTGGGTGATTCACAATTTCGAAGCCCACCTTATGCAGGGCAGCTAACGCAACGCGGCTCTTGTGGACGGGCGCGTTGTCGCGCAAAAGCAGAACACCTTTTGTCAATTTTCCCCGTCTTTTCTCTTTAATGGCTTCTTTTAGTCGCTCTAATATTGAAGCGTAATATTCTCCGGTTATAGAAACACCTTTATCTTTATAATCAATCAACAATATTCCTTTCGAGTCCCAAAATACCGTTGCCATGAGTTTCCCAGCTGATTGTGACACTTTAAATTTCTTGGGAGGTGCTGTGCCCTTTTTATGCCACTGCATGGAGTCTTGTTTGGACTCAGGTTCATAGTGATGAACCCAAGTTTCGTCTCCAGTAACAATTCCACTCAATACACCATCCTTGTCTTCATTACAGAGGTCCAAAAATGCACGCGAACACTCTACGCGCTGTTGTTTTTGCGGCGGCGTGAGCATTCTCGGCACCCATCTTGCGCTGACCTTAGACATGCCGAGATGATCGTGTAGGATTTTAAAAATTGTTGTATCGGATACTCCAACCATTTCTGCTAGTTGTTTCTTCTTTAGTCGAGCATCTTCGAGTACAATTTGTTCAACTTTTTGGATAAGTGCTGGCGTGGTCACCTCAATGCTCCTGCCCGGCCTCGGGTCGTCTTCAAGGGATTCCCTTCCTTGTTTAAATAAACTATGCCACTTGTACACCATGGTTTTTCCTGGACAAGAGTCGCCGTAAACCAATGACATCTCATTCATTATGGTCGCGACTGATTTTCCTTGACTGGTAAGGAACTTTATAACGGCACGATATTCGATTTTTTCCATATTTCAATTTTCACTCCTGATTATGTTACTTGGTTGACGATAGCTCAAAGACTAACTGTCTAATAACAATGAAACTTCGTATTTATACTAATCATGAGTCGCTGCACAGGCCACGCCCCCAATGCGCCTACTCACCCCTCTACAACCCGCTCATTCCGCGAATATAAGAACGCTCCCTCGTATTTACTAATAGCTATATTTGAAGAAACTTCAGAGAAGATCTAAGAATGTTTAACTTTCAAAACTGATAGACTACAGCCATCGTGTGCTGTAGACTATGATAGACTTTTGAGGAGGACTGACATGTCGAAGAAACATCTTTAGTGGCAACTTTTCCAAAAGGCTTTTAGCAAATAGAATTAATTCCTCATTCCTTGTACAGGTAAATTTTTGATACCAAGTAATTGCGCTAGATCGCCTGCTAGCGTTTCAGTTTCTAGTACTAAAACGAACAAAATTAACTTAGATCGTTTTTATGAAAATAATTAGTGTAGGTTTTTCTCTTGTATTCTAGATATTCTTTTTTCAAATATAATAGTAATAAAGAATATTATTATTATTATTATTATTATTAAAAGCGGTTTATGAAATTTGAAGAATGGTGCAAAGAAAGTAAGCAAATTAAAATTTCATTTCGATTGAACACTCTTGAAAAACTTGCATTAGACTAAAACAGTGCGTTTATAATCTATAAACGCATCGTTTCCGATGCTTTCATATCATTTTTATAGAAGAAAATTAGAAAAATGTTTTATATTTGTTATACACCTAACTCTTGACGGATGCATAGCAAAAAGGTTGATGTTAAACTCGAGTTTGGTTTACTTGAAACGGAAGCAATTTTACCTTAAGTAATTTATCAACTCTTGAACTTTTTGTGAAAAAGGCCTAAATTATGTTTCTATTGTAAAAACAAATTTCTAAATTTATTTAAATTTCAGAAGAAATTTATATGCACTTATGAAATAATAACTGGTGGCAATATACGAGTATATAGTTTTTCTTCAGAATTTTAACTTTAATTTTATTTTATTTTGCATTATTATTAATACTGTGATAAAACAGTACTAATTTTTCGAATAATACAGTTTTGTGTTAAAGGAGATAAAACTATAATTCATGTAATAAATTATATAGAATTGATGGAGCAGTTGCACGCTTAATTTTATTAATAGCTTATTGCCAGTCGTTTAAAATTATATTGATTTATTTACGTAACTATTTCCAACAATAAAATATTTTATTCCAGTTATGTATGGACTTAACAGCACGCTTATTGGAATAGTGTGATGTACCAGGAATTTTGTTTTTCGTTTTTTATTAAATGTTAAAAAAATGTTTTTTATTTCTTTTATGCAATAATAAAGTAAAAAATGTGATTATTACGAATTTTTACTTAACAATAAAGACCGCAAACATAATAATAATAATCGGCAAACGCTCTTCTGCTTGTATTTATAAGTTCTCTTGTCTATTTATTTCTTAGTAAAGCCAACGGAATAGTTGACGTTGCAGGTTTCATCGTATTACTTATATATAGTTATATACTAAATTGTATTGTAAGACATAACTCCAGGGATGTCACGTTAGTATTGTGCAAAATATAGTAAAACGCAATATTTAACTATGAAAATTTTATCATATTTTCCAAAAATATTTCCTATTACAGTTCACCAAACGCTACGCAATGCAGTGTGCGTTTTGGCTTTCGACGGTACAGATCGTGTACGGAATTTGTTTCGTGTGGGTTTTCGCCGTAGTTTTCCAGGTGCGACACTTTTTAATTATCGGCTAATGATGACAACTTAGTTGTCGAAATACGTATACAGAATACGAAAATTAATGCGGAATGGGGTTGTATATCAATCTTAAATGACTAAGTTAATCAAAATTATCTATTATCCGACAAAAAATTAGATAAAACAGATGAATAATTATATTTTTCAGGTACGTAGACTTCCGCAGTCGTGGTCCATACTATGTGCTTCTGGGTTTCCGGGCTGGAACCGCGTCATTGGTATAACTGCCGACGTTTCGTACAGCAAACTAGTACTACGCTCATGCTCAGAAACACGAGTGCCGACAGCGGTGTGTTGACACTCGTGTTATATATAAACCCGTCCACCATCGACTTACACCAGTTTCAGTGGGACAAACAATAGCAGTAGTTGAACCCTGAAGATGTCCTATACGAGTAGGTACGAAACGTCAACAGTTATACCAGTGACGCGATTCCAGCCCGGAAGCCTAGAAGCAGATAATAATACTTTTCTACTATATTTTTACATTTATATTTTTGTATATTAACGGTTAGTACAAAAAATAATTATGAATTATAAAATACTAATCATTTTGGGATTTCCCAATTTACCTTCGCTTATATATATATATTTCTCTTTCCTAATTAAATATTCCATTTTATGGACGTCAATATAACCTTATACTTCAAACATGCCATCTTAAATTTTTAATATAAATTCTCTTATAATGACTGTTTCTTCAAAATACAATTTTATACCTTTTCCCAACTTTAATGATACTACTCATTTTATATGTATGAAATGTTTGTAAATTTCTTGTTTTGCTAAAACTTTTTACTAAAATGATTCTATATTTATCTTAATATTCCTTTCTTTCGTATTAACATGTTATCCTTTTCCTATCTATATTTCTTTTAAATATTCTTTCTCTTAACGATACCCTATTAACATTTCCTCCCGATGCTTTCTTTAGTTAATTATACTAGTTGATAGTTATTCTCTTTTAAGTTCATTATATTCTAAGAATAATTTAACTAAAATTATCCTATATTATATGTTCAATTATTATAACAAAATGATATATGTAAGGTTTTGTTTCATATTATATATTATGCATAAATGCCTTCAACATTTATATATAAGACTATATATTCATGTTTAATCAGGTAAGTATTTAAGATTAATTGTAATAATTATAGACATATTCTTTATTATTTATTTGCAGTCGCTTGGTTTATAACCATGTACATGATTATGATTTTTTTGTAATATCATTTTGTTAGCCTTAATGCTAGTTATGATATTAATTCCTCTTAGAATCTATCTTATTCTTGTTAAATAGTCAGTCATAGGTGTTTTTCAAGATGCATGAGAATTATTGGTATCGATAACTATGGTTTGACAGCTGATAATGTCAAACTGTATTGACATTTCTGTTCAGTAAGGTTTGGAAAGTCATCGTGAATCATTTAGCGCCAGAACAACGCTTCCCAATTGTGGAAATTTACTTTGAAAAAATAAATCTGTTCGCGAAGTTCATAGAGCACTTCGTCCATTTTACGGTCAACATAATCGGCCTAGTGACCAAGCAATTCGTGCAGTTATTGATCGATTTCGCACTACCTTTACTTTTGTCGATTCAAAACCATTACAAAGACAAAGAAATGTGCATTCTGAAGAAAATATTGCTGCTGTAGCGGGAAGTATTGAAGAAGAAGCCGAAATGTCGATTCGTCGTCGTTCTCAACTTGCTGGCCTTTGTGTTTCGACTACGTGGACAATTTTACGTAAGGATCTTGGCTTAGGGCCTATAAAATACAGCTCGTGCAAGAATTGAAACCAAACGACCATCGTTTGCGTCACTTTTTTGCTGATTGGGCTCATTTGAAACTGGCCAAAAATGAGCATTTTTATCAAAGAATTGTGTTTAGTGATGAAGCTCATTTATGGTTAAATGTCTATGTCAATAAGCAAAATTGACGTATTTGAGCAAAGACAGTCCTAAAGCCGATAACGAATCACCATTACATCCATTAAAATTGACTGTTTGTTGTGGTTTACACGCTGGCGGCATCTTGGATCCTTACTTCTTTCGAAATGAGGAAGGAGCTGCCGTTACGGCCAATGGCGAGCGCTATCGAGCCATGCTGACTGAATTATTGTTTCCAAAAATTAATCAGCTAAACATCGACGGCATTTGATTGCAACAACAAGGTGCAACTTGCCATACAGCGCGCTTAACAATCGATTTATTGCAATTATGTTAAGTAATCGGTTTATGGCGACAAACCAGCAACTCTTGAAGCATTGGGAGCCAATATTCAAGCCACCATTGAAGCTATACAGCCAGATTTATTGGAAAAAGTAATCTAAGATTGTACTGATCGAATAGACCATATAACTCACGGATATATGCCGGAAATCATATTTGAAAAATAAAGACCATGAAATTATCTACCAGATTATAATAAAAAAAATTTCATTCCAGCAATATTTCTGTCTTGTAATATCATTTTAAGTTCTAAAGCTCTTAAAAAAACACCCTATATATATAATATAGTACTTACCGGCTTCTTAATAATTTTTAAGTTGTACATTTTTTATACACGAAGCTATTAAATATTGTATTAGTTGGACCCATTTATTTATGACAACAAGACTCTTTCATCCAATAAATATTCCACGGTTCTTTGTACTGTACAGCCCGCTGTGTTCTAGCGAATATAAAATGTTCGCTCTAAAGTTTTCATCGGTAGTAAATAAAAACAAATGAATTTAGAGCGAGTTCATGAATAAAAGAAACAAGAAATAAACTGTACGTATATACGTAGGTAGGTAAGCGCTCCAATCGAAACAGACGGAATTTATAGTTGTAAATAGAAATAAAAGATTTATTCCAGGATTCCTTTTACATATTTAATTTACGACCAGATAATGATGTATGTACATATTCATCAAACATTTTTCATTTTCAATAACTCTACTCGATGAAAAGCGTTGCAGAAGTAGTTTTATGTCACATCAAATTATATTTTACCCCCATTGGTGTGACGCAATAATATTTGCAGGAACTCCTTTTTTTAATTGACGTTTGAGAAACAATTTCTATATGACAAATTTAATATCCCGACATAATTTCCACGTCAAAATATTTCGATGTACAAATGGAAAAATTGGTGATTTGATATACTATTTTAAATGAATGAAATGTAGATTTACACCAAAACTTTCAAACTAACTTTGAATTTGCCATCTCAGATTACAATTGCCGAAAAAGATTATGTTCTTCGTTATGAAATTTTTCGAAGACCAACGACATAATTTTATTTATATAAATTTATTTTTATTTATGTAAATTGCTTGCTTTAAAAAAAGAAATTTATAGTATGTGGTATATGGTATGTGTATAAGTTTGGTGGTCAAAGAAACCAATTCAATTTTCATTAAAAAATTCGTGCACTTTAAAGGAAAATTTAAGTTGCCCTTCCATGTACGAGGGTGGTCCCATAAGTACCCGGCCTGACCTAGAGATGGCGGTAGTTGTTCGAAAATATCACTGTATGAGAAAGTACATAATCTATAAGGCATACGTTTCAAGTTTGAAGGCGCCACGTAATTCAGTATTTGTTTGGCAGTGAATGCTTTCAGTGAATTTGTAAAAATGGAGAAAATAGCTCATCGTTATGTGATACAATACTTTTATTTGAAAGGCCTCAGCTCAACCTATATAATAGCTGAACTGGATTCTACTCTGGGTGAGTCTGTCCCTTCGTTTACAACAGTGAAATATTGGGTTGAAGAGTTTAAACAAGGCTGTATGAGCTGCCAAGACGCGCATCGCAGTGGTCGACTAAATGAAGCGACGACTCCAGAAATGGTGGAGTAAATCCACAAAGCGGTACTGGATGATCGTCGACTGATAGTGCGCGAGCTAACAAACATTGTAGGCATTTCAAAAAGTGCGGTACATCGCATATTATCTGAAAATTTGGACATGAGAAAGCTGTGTGCAAGATGGGTGTCGCGTTTGCTCATACTCGAGCAAAAACAGTGTCGCGAAGATGTTTCAGTTGAGTGCTTAGCGAAGTTTCATAACCATGGATGAAATATGGGTCCATCACTTCACACCTGAGACAAAAGAACAGTCAAAACAATGGAGTTAAAAGGGAGAACCGCTTCCAATTAAGGCAAAGACCGTTTCATCTGCAGGCAAGGTCATGGCATCGTTTTTTGGGATGCGCGTGGAATAACTTTCATTGCCTATCTTGAAAAAAGAAAAATTATCAACGGCGAGTATTATGCGAACTTATTGCAACATTTGAGCGAAGAAATCAAGCAAAAACAGCCGCATTCGGCTAAGAAGGAAGTGTTGTTTCATCAAGATAATGCACCAGCTCACAAATCCGTTATTGCAATGGCCAAAATTAATGAATTAAAGTTTAAATTGCTACCTCATGCACTCTATTCGCCATATTTAATCCCCTCGGATTATTTTCTGTTCCTAAACTTGAAAAAATGGCTCAGTGGTCAAAGATTTTCCAACGATGAAGAAGTGATGTCCGCAGATATGGCTAATTTGAGGAGCAAGGCAGTTCTTATTATAAAAAGTTATCGAACTGATTCAACATCGCTTGGAAAGGTGTATAGAGCTGAAAGGAGATCATGTTGAAAAATAAATATATTTCTATCCAAAATTTTTGTGTTTTCTCTGTCGAGTCGGGTACTTCTGGGACCATCCTCGTAAATGAATACAGTTGCGAGTTAGTGTATTAAATTAGTAAGTATTAGAAATTAACCAAATTACTTCCAGCTAAGTGATTTTGAAAGGGGTGTGTATTGTTGGACAATATGAGGCGAGTATTGTGTTTCATAAAATAGCTGCTTGAATGCAAAAAATATTGCGTCTTCAGAAAGTAGGTAGCATTATTTAAGAAGCTCTGGATTACCTAGAAGAGCCACCGAATAGGAGAATAGAACTGCTTTTGTTTAAGAATCATCATAATACCTTGAGATCTGTGAAAAATATTTCTTAGTAGACGTGTCAAATTGAATAAAACCACCTATAATTAGTTGGCATCGTGTCCTTAGATCAAATTGACATAACATATAGGCAGAATAGAATGAAGGGTGGAACAATATGTTTTTATTTCAGATGAATCTCATTTTTACAACTGGGCTCATCATGGGGATTTTTGAAATTTTGCGTAGAATGTGAGAATGCACTTACTAGAGGATTAGGTATATAATTAGTGTAGGAAGTAGGACTCCTTAAGTGTTCCATTGGGGCGATGTAAAAATATATTTACGATGTCCTGGACCCATTCCTTTCCCATATACCCAAGAGCTAAATAATGCTACATTCCAGTTAGTTAATGCTCGTCCTTATGTAACTGTTACATTGCTTATTCTTACAAGAGACCAACTACAGTACTCTCAATTGACTTGCAGGGTCGCCAAACCTATCGTCCATAGCGCCTGTTTGGGATATGACAGGTTTAATAATTGGTATGTTTTCTAATCTTTCAACTAACTTGCAATAGCTAGATAAGTTTCTACAAGTTGTTCGGAATGAGCTTCTAGAACAGTTATCATCATATTAGAAGCACGAACAAAATGTATTTTTAAGTGGAGCAGTGATACATTTAATTTATTAATTAATTTAATTTAATTATATATTATTTTCAACGCAGTAAAAAATTGTACAAATTTTGGTGTAAAAATATGAATTTTTACTGGTTGATTCGTCACATATTGTTCCAACTGTTTCCCCTTTACTAATAATTTAAGACTTTTCGACTATTTAGGTTTCGGAATGCAATTTAGTTTAGTAGAAGAATTGCCTTCGTTTCTTGTTATTAATGTTATTAAAGTCCTTTTTTAGAAACTAATAACAGTTAATCATTATGCTGCTACACTTTCGTCGTACATTTTCTGCCTGTTTTTATGTTTCACTTGACTTAATAATATTCTTATCACATCTTAAGCTTCTTTGATATATTATTTACGTATATTTACGTATTGCCAAGACGTTTGACTTACTGACTAAAATTTGGTTAAGAATAATATTTACGATGATCGTGGATTCAATTCTGCTAAAAAGAATAAACGTTAATTGCAAAGTACGGTAGATTTCACTTTTCTTCACATTCTACTAAAGTCAATTAATCATTCTTTCATTTATTGTTCTAGTTGCTTAGTTATTCTCTGCAGCTGATGTTGATAAATGAGTAAACGTACTTTTTTTCATCTTTAAAAGTCAATCAATCAAGTTTAGATTAGGAAGAAAGGCGTTTCTTTTACATGAGTTAGAGTATATAAAGACCGGTCTCTACGAAGTTTGTTATAATTTTCTAGTTTTTGATACATATTCTGCAAGAAAAACTGGTATTTTGCCTTCAAATACAACCCCGATGGATGATATAAACTAGATCATAGTCTCTCAGTTCATGATCACCTATTGCTTTCGGCATAACTATGAGATTGCAAAATTGCATTTTCTTTTGCTTCGACGTTTTGGATCATTGTCCTCTTGTAGTATCCAATCTACAGTTATATTTAAACCACACTATTATCGACCGTAAATGTCTTTTCTGGCACAATTTTGCAAATCGCTTCGCTTTTAATACCAGCAAATACGCACAAAATTCTGAAACTTCACACGTTAAAGCAACCCCACAGGTGAACTTTCACAGGTTATTTTGCAGTACTGCGTTCTAATACGTTTTTTGTCTGATGACCATGCGTACATTTCAAGTGACTAGGTCCACAAAGATGGTCATCTATAAACACGTCGAACTAATCTCTGCTGAAATTTTCTTGTGCCCAGATCGCGCGCGTCTGTCAATGTTAATGGGACAGCGACGGTTTAATAATTGCGATTCGATAGGCGATGCCGTGTTTGGGTAATTGGTTTCTAATTATCATTAAGCTAATATTTATGTCCTTCTTGACTAGTTTGAATTGTCTTTGATGAAGTGTTAATGGCTGTTTCTTCTTAAATAACTAATAATAGCCTTATCTTGCTGTGTTTTTGTAGTGCAGCCTTCCCTGTGTTTTTGAACATCATCTGTACCGTGAGTTTGTTGATAAAGCCTTACTCATTGTCTGACAATGTCCTCCAACTTATGTAAGTACCTAACTGCCGCTGCAATTGTCATGAAATATTGGTTTGCCTTTTTTATTACACATACAGTATTTAAGAAATAATTAGTATATTTAAGACGTAATCTTTTTGTGCAACTTTTCTCTATTAATTTCGTTAAAAATTCTCTTTCGACCTTAATTCCTGGTACACAAATTTAAATTACACAGCAATATGTACACATTTCTAATTTACATGTAACTTACACCACGAACTTTAGCAACCTGGTACGTAGACTTCCGGGCTGGGGTTCCAGCCTGGAAGCCAGAAGCAGTTTAGCAACCTGCTTCGTTTCTTTAAACCCCTATTAGCACTTAAGAATTTTCTGTTATAAACACACGCATACGAAAGTATATTTCAGAGAAGTTATTGGTCAAATTATCGATTATGGTCCGGTTAAAAATATCGATACAAGTAATGAATTTATATCTTTACAATGATTTCACCAAAACCTGTTAACAACTGCGAAATTAGGCTTGATTAAATGATTTTAGAGTATTATTTAATATACCAATGATTCCTATCTTTATTGAGACATATACATTGGATATATTTTTAAAAATGTTGGATATATTGGTGCATAGTATACACATAATATTTCTTATTATAAATAGGAAAGGTAATTTTAATGGAGCCTGTAGTTGATTAACTAGATCACTGAAGGTTGATATATAACCCCTTGCCACAATAATTTTCGTTTTCGGTATACGATTTCGACAACTAAGTTGTCATCATCAGCAGATAATTAAACAGTGTCGCATCTGTACAGCTATGGTAGAAATACCCGTACGAAAACAACTTCCGCAAGCGATCCGTACCGCTGAAAGCCAAAACGTACACAGTGTACGTTTTGGCTTTCGCGTGTACAGAAAACGAAAATTATTGTGACAAGGCGTTATATATCAACCTTAAGTGATCTAATAAATAGGAAAGAAAGGCTAAAGTGTGTATTGCAATTTTATCAATTTACGTATCAGCTACATACATTTACCGCTCAATTTAAGCTCAAAGTGCGAATAATTGGTATCTGAATAATTGAAATATTTCAAATTCGTGATACATTTGGTGAAATTCCAGCAGTGTAAAGGTATTAAGGTAAATAAATACTAAATACAATTCGAGAATTTGGGAAATAGAACGAATTCTCGGAAATAGATAATTTGAATGTTTCCACAACTTTAAAAAGGAATAAATAAGATGCAAATCGGATAAAATAAAACTCATTTAAGAGAAAAGGAACAGATGAAATGGTATATTTCGATTGGTTCTGCGGTTATCAAAACGCGTCTATCGGCATTCGTTTCTTCTTAAAAAGTTCGTAATTGTTATTGAATTCCGTACTGAAAATTTAATCCCATTTTGCCGGTAAGAAGTTTTCGAACGGCGATTAGATTCCGCAAATCCCTTCAGGGTTTCATCTCTTAGAATCGGATTAAATGCACAGGCAGCGGCAGGGTATCTTTTACACACTTTCACACGAACATACGAATTAGCTCATTCACCGATGTCTTTTTTCAATTATAGGAATTTTGGTTGATGGCATTTAGGCGTACCAACAGCCGGTACCGTTTTTATGTACCTCCACTTTCAAAAGCGGCGCAGTTGCTGGTGATATTGGAGACGGAAGTGCTAAGAAATAAGATTTTTTTCGTAGTTTTATCTTTTCCTTTTTCGCATTTTTCTATGCGCTCATAAGATTAAGCCTGGATAGAAATAGGGAAGTTTCCCTTTGAAGTACACGAAAAATATTAATTTAAAATTGATGAAGGGGCTTCTCTTGGTTAATTAGAAATTTTTAAATAGTTATCGCATAAAATAGTGAAAAAAAATAGTCGCCCAGCAACTCAATATTGATTAACTATTCATCTATGAATATTATATAAATTAATTGAAAGACTCATACTACATTTCTAATAGAATTTAAAAAAATTCGCAAGTTTCGTAAGATAGAAATAGTTTGTGCCCATAATTCTTATGTGCCAAATGTGAAAAATTTCATTATATAACAATAATTTTCAAAAAGTTTGTAATTTCGTAAGTTTCAGAAAACGCGTTACCATGATTTCAAGACAAATATGCCATAGTGACTTTTAACTTTTGCATTGAAGAAGAACTTAACTTAAAATCATGATCACCATTAATACTAAATGCTGCACTGGTGACGATTTAGTAGTAAGTTATACCATCACAGATGCAAGATTCGATTTTGCTAGAAAATCATGAACTCATCTCACAATTAAATAGCTATTGTCTGATTGTAATTCTATTGACTTTTATCAAATTATTTATTCCTTACAATAGTATTTTAGATCATACTACTTAACCTTCCATGTCATCTGGCCAGCATGGACTTTTGCGTGACCACTCTACATAACCAATTGTAAATCCTGTCGATCAGAGCGTTATTATCAAATACCTGGCTAATAAGTTGTACTGCAATTTATTAGCCAGGTAGTTGTTAATAACGCTTCAGTCGACGGAATTTGCACTGACTTCATAGGTGCACCTAACGATATTAATGGTGATATCTTGCAGAATAAATTATGTGCGTTTGTCTGGAGTCTTTCCCTTATGAATCTATGAGATTATGTCTGACGATTATAATGAATTACGCTTTCCATAGCAGATTCTCATTCTATGAGTACGTATCAGTACTGGGGACCCACAGCGCTCTAATTTCAGGCCTTCGATTTTCGTTCTTTTCATTTAACTTTCTCGCTTCACTCTCTTGCCTATGCAGACGATGTAAAATTTTTCTATGCTATCTACATTAGCACCAATAGTCAAAATTTCCTATATTGACATTCTCATAAAATAATGTACGAAAATGATTTAACTTTAAGTTATATTTCCAAACGTAGGATTAAGTTTGCTCAATCAACCTGTCTGACTTCTTGTTACTCACACTATACGAGAGTGGTCCCAGAAGTATCCGACCTAACAAGGAAAACACAAAATTTTGGAAAAAATATATTTATTTTTCAACATAATCTCGTTTCAGCTCTATACACTTTTACCAGCGATGTTCATTAAGTTCGATACCATTTTTGTAATAAGAACTGTCTTGGTTCTCAAAGTAGCCATAACTGCGGACATCACTTCTTTATCGTTGGAAAATCTTTGACCACTGAGCCATTTTTTCAAGTTTAGGAACAGAAAATAATCCGAGGGGGTTAAATATGGCGAACAGGGTGCATGAGGTAGCAATTTAAACTTTAATTCATTAATTTTGACCATTGCAATAACGGATTTGTGAGCTTCTTCATCGTTGGAAATATTTGACCACTGAGCTATTTTTTCAAGTTTGGGAACAGAAAATTATTCGATGGAGCTAAATCTGGCGAGAGGTAGCAATTCAAACTTTAATTCAGTAATTTTGGTCATTGCAATAACGGGTTTGTGAGCTGGTGCATTGTCTTGATGAAAGAATACTTCCTTCTTAGCCAAATGCGGCCGTTTTTGCTTGTTTTCTTGGCTCAAACGTTGCAGTAAGTTCTCATAATACTCGCCGTTGATAGTTTTTCCATTTTTAGGATAGTAAATGAAAATTGTGCGACGCGCATCCCAAAAAAACCGATGCCATGACCTTGCCTGCAGATGAAACGGTCTTCGCCTTCTTTGGAGCCGGTTCTTCCTTTTGAGTCCATTGTTCTTTTGTCTCGGGTGTGCAGTGATGAACCCCTGTTTCATCCATGGTTATGTAACGGCGCAAAAATTCTGCTATGTTGTTGTAAAACTTCGCTAAACACTCAATTGAAACTTCTTCACGACACTGTTTTTGCTCGAGTGTAAGCAAACGCGGCTCCCATCTTGCACACAGCTTTCTCATGTCCAAATTTTCAGATAATATGCGACGTACTGCACTTTTTGAAATGCCTACTATATCTGATAGATCATCCAGTACCTTTGTGGATTTTCTTTACCATTTCTAGAGTCGTCACCTCATTTAGTCGACCACTGCGATGCTCGCCTTGGCAGCTCATACGGCATCGTTTAAACTCTACCAAATATTTCACACTCATCCAGAGTAGAATCCACTTCAACTTTTATATCAATTGGGCTGAGGCGTTTCAAATAAAAGTATTGTATTATGTAACGATGACCAATTTTCTCAATTTTTACAAATTCACTGAAAACGTTCACTATTGATAGCTGCCAAACAAATACTACACAACGTGACGTCTTGAAACTTGAAACATATGCTTGATAGATTGTATACTTTCTACTACAGTGATATTTTTCAAACAACTACCGTCGTCTCTGACTCAGGCTGGACACTTATGAGACCACCATCGCAATTAAAGATCTTGGTGTTCTGTACTAGTCGTAGTTTTGTCCAACATATCCAAGAATTAAAGCTTAAATATGTGCTTTTTGATTAAATTGAAGTAGTTTCAGATTGAATAGACCTAAATATGATTTTTCAAGAATTATTATATCAGAGTTGATTTGTAGAATTGTTTTCGTAACTTCTTAGACGTACATATATATTCCTTATTTCAATTTAATTAATAATGACTTAATTTAATGAATTTGCATCAGATATTGCAACACTACCTCATATATTTTTATTTAATTTAAATAAATTATTTTAAATACTTGTTAAAACGTTCGTTTTTCTTTAAGACTTTATTGTTTGAGTTAATAAGTTACAGAGTTCAGTTTCGTCGTTATTTGCAGTTCAATTTCTTTTAACGAAATAAGGTGAAAAAACACTTCTATCTGCTGTTATTCGACCTACAAGTGCTTCTGAAGCAAGCGGTACCTCAATTCACTTCATTAAAGTCCGCATTGTTGAGAATAATGAATTATAAATTGAGGGAAGTGATGTCTTTTTGTATTTATTTTTTAATTATGTATAAGTGCGTAATCCGTTTGGTAATGTTGATAGCTATTGTTTGAGGTGGTATTCATATACTTTTTTCTCGAACAAAATAGAATGATATGTTTCTCAATGTAAAATTTTTACCATATCGATTTGCTTATGGAATTATATATTTCAGAATGATATTCAAAGTAGAGTATAGTATATACCGGGTGTCCCATGACACGATTACCACAGCTTAAGTATGTGTTACCAAAGTAAGTTTAATGAGCAAATGCGTAATAATAGATACTTACAAAAGACTTATTATATGTGTCCATGTATAATTTGTCTACCAACAAGCGGAATCGTTCCGTATTATCAGGTACGTAGGGGAAGGTGGGCCACCTTGAGACAAAATGTTCAAAAAAATTCTGGATATAATTATTTGAATTAGTATCGTTCTCATTTTTTAGCAGTTTACTTACCAAACATTGCTTTAGTAGTTGGCTTAGAGGAAATATTATAGCTATTACAGAAATTATGTATAATATATTTTTTTCCAAAAGGTGCTTTTGTCTCAAGTTGGCCCCAAATAAGGGCCACTATGAGACAATCATTTGTTTGTGAGAAAATAAGAATTTGTGTAATTATAAAATGTTTATTGATTAAACCTAACTGGCATCGACTTACAATAAGTAAATATATTAACGAATGTCAATTGAAGTAAATGTAACACCAAAATTTATGAATGAATTTTGGCGTTTTGTTTTGCCTACTATTGTGGGTAGTGGTAAGACACATTTGATAGCATTTTCATTAACAACAGCAATATCAGGCACCGGAGGATACACGAACGAGTTTCTAAATTTTTTACTTTTACGTAGGAATAATATCTCATAATCATTTCCTACATCTTTTTCTGTGAGTACCTTTCCTGTATAGTACACCTTCCTTTTGTCATAAAACTCTACTAAAATGTACGAGTTCTTCTTTGGTTTTTCTTCACTGTTTTCAAAGTTTAAGTCTGATGAAGAACTCAACGGTAATGATTCGTCCTCTTCGGAATCAGAGAACTTGTCATTTTTCTTTGTTCTTTTTGGTGCTAAATTTCTCTTGATGCCTTTTGATATTTGTAAATTTTTCTTTCGATTCTTCTCTTTTTGTTTGTCTTCTATAATTAGCTTCTCAGGGGTATCAGTCACTATTTTACTTCTCCCTTTAGATCGTGACTTTCTATTATTTTTTCTAGGCTGCGCTCTGGGGTACCCGTGCAATTTTTCTGGGGTTATAAAGTGCTCACCGTATTTATTCTTACTTATTGTACAAGATGTTTTATCTTGTTGTGGGTCTGGTAATTCCATGTCTCTATTTGTTGCTGAGCGCTTTTCTTCCGGTTCGCTGTTCTCCACCTCTCGGTCTTCTTCCTGCTCTATATTCTGGTGAAAGTCTCTATCTGTTACACCACTAATTAGAAAATCATCTTCATTAAACACCTGGCGATCAAATGGAAAGATCCCGCACTTTTTGAAACCCGATTTGATATTGGCTGGCGTCATCGACCTTTCAAAAGCAACACCAACACATTCGGCGATTTGGAATATATTTATGGGAACCCCTGAATACCTTAGCATTCAAGAATCAATAGCACTATTATAATGCGCTTTGAAAGAAGCATAGACGGAAACGTCCAAAGGTTGCAACTTATTAGAACAATGGGGAGGTAACGTTAGGATTGTTATGCCATTTTCTCTTGCTAAATTTATGGTATTAACAGAGAAGTGGCTTTCATGATTATCTAGAATCAGCAATGATGGGTTCCCTTTGCACTCTTTCTCTTTCGTCCCCGCGACATTTATCTAAAAGTCAATGCCAATAATGGAATGGGCGACCTTGAGACTTGTCTCATGGTGGCCCAAATATTTTGTCTCAAAGTAGCCCGAACGCTGTATTACAGCTGACACAACTTTTCACACTCTAAATATAACAATCTAAAAGTGTGGTTACTACATTAGCAAGACAAAGTTATGAGGTATGCATGAAAAACGCAGTCATTTACAAACGTTCGCATGAAAATAATATTCGGCTAAGTTAAAACGATGCGCTGATAAACTTACCTGGTATAAAAACAACAAAATACCAACAAAATGTTAAAATTAGGAGATAATGCGCCTACACGCTATTAACACAGGCACCATATTGTTTGTTGCTGGCAGTCTAATATAAAGGAGTATAGAAGCTGTAAATTTGAAATTATCGTCTTTGTTTCAAGGTGAACTTGTCTCAAGGTGGCCCACTCTCCCCTATATATGTATACATACATATATCGCTGCGCACAGAATTTTATTGAAGATTAATACGATTAATACAGTTTATATTTCTGAAACAGCTAATAAAAAAAAATTTTTATTATCGAAAATAGTTTTGTTGCTTTTCAAAATATTCTCCTTGAAAATCAATGCACTTTTGCATTCATTTACACCAATCGGAAAAGCATTGCTGCCACTGTGAAGGCGGTATCTTCAAAATATGAGTTTTGAATGCCTCAACTGCTTCTTCCGGCGTAGAAAACTGTTAACAACGAAGTTTATTTTTCACGTGTGAGAACAGAAAGAAATCACAGGCTGCTAAACTAGGGCTGTACGGCGGATGGATCATCAATTCAATGTTTTTCCTGGTCAAATATTCAATTGTTTGAATCGACCTGTGAGAACTCGCATTATCATAGTGGAGAATGATCTGTCGTTTGTTTTCCTTATTTTTGCAAAAACTTTGAGTAAACAAATAGTTGTGTACCATTCGGAATTAACCACTTTACAACTCCCTAAAGGTACAGTTGCAACGGGACCGGTTTTTCCGAAGAAACAGGCGACCATTTGTTTTGATGTGCTTCGAACGCGAACAATTTTTGTTGGTTTTGGCTCATCTTGGAATATCCACATAGTCGACTGCTGTTTATTATCGGGCTCATACGTATAGATCTAAGATTCATCACATGTGACGACTTCATAAATGTTCTTTGAAGCGCCGCCATTGTATTTCTTGTGCATTTCTTGGCACCAATCGACGCGAGTCCTTTTTTGAGCGGTTGTCAAATTATGTGGTAACCAACGTGAACATAGCTTCTCAACGGCTAAATGTTCTTGCAGGACCTTACGCACGCTGGTGTTGCTAGTACCTAGAGATGTCTCGATCTCACGGTATGTCACATAACGGTCTTGCATTATCAATTCAGACACGGCATTAATGTTTTTCAACACAACAACATTTGTTGGACGATTTTCACGAAATTTATCGTCCAAAGAATGCCGTCTAAGTTTGAATTCACTATACCAACGATATACTGTAGTTTTCGATGGTTCTTCATCACCATAGAGAATTCAGCTCGTTGATGCATTATTGTCAAAATTGTCAACAATAGAAGTAGCGACTGGATAATAAAACTGTCAAGGTAAATATATTGTCAAACATTTATTTCAAACTTCACGATGCAATCATCAAATCGGAGCAACACTAACAGTGTTGCCAGTTCCCGAAATATAAACGGCTATCCTCGTACCTATTCAGAATTCCAGTTCTTAGTGTTAACTACATATGTGGTGATATGTTTTTGTTCTATATACATTTCACTTAATATTGCAGCAGGGTTAAAGTATTAGAAGAATTTTTAAGTTTTTTCATATATATTCTTTATTTTGTTTCGATTAATGTATTAAATGTTTTACTACACTTTTATTTAGCAATTTTAACATACATTTGCGACGTAAGTAGGGTAGTATTATATATTATTTAGTAGCAAAAGAATTGTGCTTCTGATTTTATCTAGCGTAAGTTATTTAGACGAGAATAACATAAAAATATATTCCTTTTCAGTAGAATATTTCTTGAAAGCTTTTCTCCGAGTTAATAAGCTTAGATTATTGTTTAAATATTTCGAACTATCCAGAGAGAATTTGTGAATATTGAACGGATGAGTTTATATAAAAATTACGAATCAGAACGTAAAAAGATCGAAAAACATAAAGTGAACATCTGTCACGATTCCAGGAGTAAAATAAAAATTCAACCGGATATTAGATATACTTTGCCTTTTCTCTATCTTTATTGGCATAATATTAATACTGAAGTTGGATGAATTTTGGGAAGCGAACGCAAATTTGGTACATAGTGAAAGCAAATATTTAATTTGATTAATTTTAAATAAATGAGATATATTCTGTTCATACGAGGATATATTTTCATGTAATCTACGTAGAGATGGCAGAAAATCAGAGATGAAGAAGATATATTTTTCTACATGCGTTCCTTCATTTATATATTTACATATTTCATTTCCGCAATAACAGGATCCCTTTAGAAACATCTTCCGGCAACTCAATTATCATTAATAACAGTTTTCAGATCAACAACGGAAGAAAATCTTCGCTTCTGTAAGTGTCTCTTCGGCTTAGCGTAAAGATATTAATCGTTGGTTGATAGATTCCGAAGATGATGAATTGGATATCTTTACTTTCGGAAACCATTTTTCTTCAAAACTTGTCGAACTTTTTGAGCCTTATGTCCCTTGTAGCTATAGTGCAGCAGTATGTCTTTTTCTCAGTGAATTTTTGGTTTTGAAGAGCAGCTTTAAGATTTCTAGTGGTCTCTTTATATAAATCGCCGGTAATTATAGTACTCTAGTAATAGAATCTTCCGCTCTTCCAGAAAACTCTGCCACTAATTTTCCCGTTAAACACTACGTATTCTCTTTTTCTTGCTTAAAAATATATGTACCCCATGCAGTAATTTTTGTTTTGTTCAAAGGTCCTGATAACATTCCTAGGTTTCTTCATCAGTGCTAATTTAAGTATCAAAGCTTCAGTCTTGTTTCTCCAGACAAATTTCTATCCTGACTATTTTGGTAAAACAAATTTGGGAATCCATTTCGCCAAAACTAAATCTTCATGTAAAATTTCCGCAACTGTTATATCTAATATCTTAACTGCTCTTGGCAATAGCGGAAACTAATTCTACTATCTGCCGGCACCAAACCAAACATTTTCTTTGTCGTTTTCTGTGTTCTTGTCTTGAGGGATATACTAAATTTCGGACCATCTTCAATGGACTCCCGACCTCATCGAAATTATTAGAACACGAATTTTAATTAATAAAGTGATGGATCATTCTTGCCATGAGCAAGAATTAACATGAATAGATCTTGGATCGTGTCTCTCTTTAATAAAAATTCTGTTCCTCTGTGAAAATTTTAATTCACATTTTTCATTATTCAAACTGCCACCGAAACAACAAAAACTTTTCAATTTCAATACAATCTGGTCGGAATATTTATGAAAGCTGCTTGCTTGTTGTCATTCATTATTATTATAATGGCTGGATAAATTAAATAAAAATCTCCTCTTGCGTAATAAATATCTTGAAAACCAGTTTCTTATTTTTAAAACGAAAAACTAATAGTCAGTATTTTGGTTTAGATCTTAAGTTATTCATCAAAATATGACACTTCGCATTCTATGACCTTTTTCCGGTAAATAAATATATGAGTTCTAGTTTTGTAACAATTTTTTCTTAGCTAAGGTCGTACTTTGTTACTTCTTCTTTATTACCACTCTAGTATTTCAGTCTTTTGAAAATAAATATTGGATTACAGGACGAATTATGACTTTATATGTTTTTGAACACACAAATCAAATGTCAAAAATGTGCCACAGTTTCCTATTACCATAAAAAGATCAAATTAGAATATAAGCTTCTTTGTAATATGGTGCTTCCTATCGTCACACTTTCCACCTATCCTGGTTAACAGCTGTATACTCCGCTACTTGGAATTTCAACTTAAATCGATAGCCATAGTTTCGATTTTTTTTAATAACCAATCATTATAACTTTAATCGTTAATGTTGTAACTGTACGTAATACCGTTTTAGTAGTAGTGGTATTTGGTAATCATCAAAGTTTACATAATATGTCAGGGAAAGTAATAATGCATAGCAATACAAATAGAAATAAAATACACATGCATAAATCTACATGCGCTCATACATATATTCACATATTAGAGAAGCATTCAATAAAATCTAAAATTTTTGCTTAAGAAATGTCTCAACTGTGTAAAAAGTTTGTCCGAAAAGACACACTCTCTTTGTCTCACCAAACCCAATAGACACTCATGCTTTTAACCATTGCTGGTAAATAGTTGTACAACTTGACATCCCAATAATCTACTCCTTGTTGTGTTGCGTTTAGACGATGATATAGAATAAACAGCGCATTCCTACTTCTTGTTCTATAATTATGTAATTCACCGGTTTCTATAAAATGCGAGTGATTAGGTGGAACGAATCTTACAAAAGTTCATATGCATATACTTGCAATAATAAATATCCTTTCTTGTTTGAAAATTTCACGAAAGGAATCCCTATAATTCAGTTCACCATTCTTTGTGACTTCTTTTGCTGGATTTGAACCTGTTCAATTTGTGGGGATACGTGTCACACGAGAATCAAAAAAGAGGCAGTACTATGGTTGTTGGAAAAATATATCTGATTCGCAGCTGGGTGAATGCTTTTTATTCTTCTTGCAGAGTAGATGGTTTCATTTACCCATTTACATAATGATGAGTTTTCGTTTGATCAAAAGAGTTTATCGCAGACTGGAATTTCCAAAAAATGTACTTTTTGCCATGGGCGCGTTTAGTTTGATGGTTTGCATTTTATCGACTTTAAGTTTCAATCTATTTACTTTTAACCATGGTTTTGTTTCTTGTCTAGACTTTGCATTTGTAAATTCGAGTTCTTCCTGCTACACTTTGACCAAAATGATATTTGGCACACTGCCGAAACCCTTTCTGCGATCACACGTTTGAATTCGCATAGATAATTTTTTTGTTTAATAAATACAGTAACGTCTTAAAAGTTTGTGCATCCTTTCCTAAAGGTAGAAAGGCATAAGACTAAGTCAGCAAGTATACTTTTGGTGCACTTATTAGTTGATATTTCGTTTAGGAGCCCATCTTTTATGACGATGAACGAATAAATGAGGATGAAATGCTTCCTTTTTTCAGACAAAAATGAAAACTGCAAAAGTACAGCGAAGAGTACTATGTTGATTAGACAATCATTAATTACAATTTCTTCCATATCTAGTCTTTTACGCAATATTTGCTAAATTAAATAGACAATTATAATATCGTATATTTACAGAATATATTTTTTAATAAATATTTGACAAAATTTTTACTATATTATAAATTATAGAAAATAGAAAACATATTTTTGTATGTTCTATATTTACTAACATATAGTTTTAAAGCATACTACATAATATTTCAAGATTTATTCGACGCGCAAACTTTTAATAGATGTATCCGATAGACAGTAATAATAATCGAAATTTAACGAACGAAACTCTCGCAAATATCTCGTTCAGGTGCCTTCATTCCGTAGGTAGAATTCATTTAAAATATGTCAATCAAATGTCAGCCGTTTCCATCAGCGTGAAAATTCACCATGTAAACTTAAGTTTTACAACATTAGCATAAGAAATCCTTAGCGGGAAATTTTTAAATTTAAATCCTTGCAAATCCCCCTCCAATTTTGCCGAACACAAGCAAAAACAAACGAATAACTTCGGAGTGAAGCGCGTAGTGTTTATCAGGGCACGAAAGAAGCGATGTGATGGGGACTTTAAAAGACAAGCATTAAGAAAAAGTGCAAAGATAGGGTACCGACAAAAACATGAAGAAAGAAAAAAACGGGAAAGGAATTTGGAGAGTGGGAAAGATGGATAAGAAGACTATAAGAATCGGACGCCTATTTGATCAACGTCTCTTTTGTATGCGAATTCGTAATGTTGCAGTTCTTCAACTGGGTGACGTCCGGAGGCCTTAACATCCGCCTACTCCCGCATGGAACGGTTTTACCACCATTATTCGGTATTAAGGATCCAGTGCGGGACTTGCCTTTTTTCGAGGTTGTATCGCGAATCGGAGGGAGATGGTGCCAGGGACCTTGACTTCGCCCTCGGAAAATTCTGGCGTAGGTACGAGACGACCGATTTCGACCACCCACTGAAAAACGCTCCCTCTTTATCTTGACAGGAAAACAAATAGTTTCAATTGCAGTGATGGGTGAACAGAAGAATGATGATAACGTTCTCTGCCAGGCGGAGAGTAATAATGTGAATGGCCTTCAGTTTCCTTAAGAAAATAAAGACGTTGAAATTAAAAAGATCGTTGGAAATAATGAACGATCAGTTAAAGTTCGTTTCGGCGTTGGTTTTCATTTATAAAGACTGAATTTTAAATTAAATTCGATCTTGCGAAGTATAATTTACAAATGGTGTAGTATGTTGGTACTTTATATGCATATTCGCTAAATCAATTACTAGGTATTAGGAAAATAATATTTCTTAATATTTAACCTATACTGTTACAGATTATGCTTGTTAATATGTCGTCAAATAATTACTAGACCCAAACACTTTCTCTCATTTGCAGGTGTGAAATATAATTTCTATAATAAATATTTTGTGCTGTTGTAGAAAATGTATTGCATATTACTATACGAAACATTTATACATTTATTGTAATGTTTACATTATTTACTTCAAACAAAATTTAAACGCTAAATAATTGGAAAGTTTTGCATTATTTACATAAACATCTTATGTAAACTTTTTTTTACCTGAAGGCTGGGAAGAGATCGAAGATGATGTACGTCCTGGTTGACTTGTGACTGCAAGAACTCAAAGGGACGTTCAGAAAATTAATGAAATCATGGGGATAGGTCGACGTCTGAGCATTTGCATGATTGGCAATATGGCAAACAATAACAAAGAACCAGTAAGATACATTTTGCATGATGAATTATACATGACAAAAGTTTGTGCAAAAATGGTGCCGGAAAACCTCACTCAGAAACAAAAAGACACCCGGATGAACATTTGCTCTGACATCATAGAACAACTTTGAGAAGAACCAGACTTGTTCAGAAATATTATCACATGTGATGAAACTTTCGCGAAAGACAAGACAGAAAAGAGCACGAATGAGCAAGTCGAATTCGGAGGCAAACCGTTAATCAGGAATACTACAAAGAAGTTCTAATCAAACTGAGGGAAAGAGTTAGGAAGAAAAGACCGAATTCGTGAAAGAACGACTCATGGATTCTGCACCAGGACAACGCACCAGCTCGCAATGCCCAATCTGTGAAGCAGTTTTTAACAAGCGAACACATTGCTGTGCTTGATCATCTTCTGTATTCGCCAGATCTCGCACCATATGATTTCTACCTGTTCTCAAAAGTGACAAGTGCATTAAAGGGCACACGTTTTCAGTCTGTAGAACATATAAAAGCAAAAACAGTAGAGTTGTCGAAGAGGCCAAGAACTGATGAACTACAGCTTTGTTTTGAACAATGGAAGATACGTATACAGCGGTGCATAAAAGTTAAATATAAATTTATTTGCAATAAATAACATTTCTCACACCAGTCTCGTTATTTAATTGCCAGGTCTCCTATATCAACAATGAAGGAATAACTCTTGCGATAATTTTTACACGAAACAGTTAAATTTATGCATAATGCTAAAATGAAAAGGGTTACGTTTTAGTGCACAAATACGAATAAAGTTAGTAAACGAACCAGACTTAAAATATGAAGCTATTGTTTGTCATTGAGATAAATATTTGTCTATTTGATCACGGAGAAATATAAAAAATAGTTTGATTACTAAAAGACATGTATACAACAAGGCATCACTGAGACTATCAAATATTTTCTTATACTTTTCCTATGTACGTGTAACATAAGTCTTATGTATTATTGAAAAAAAGCAGTTTCCATCAAAAATATATAAAAACTTGGAACCTACTTAGTAGACGTACATTGCAAAGAAAAATATCACATATGTAGGAAATGAAATCGAACATGACCAGAATTTTGAAATGGAAAGATATGGATTGCTTGATAGACCTACAGCTGTAAAAAAGAACAAGACGCAAATATTATCAAGTTTTATTATTTGCAAAGTGCCAATACAGCTTGAGCAAAGAGACGTTTAAGTGTCAACAATCATACGCCATTATTATTGTCACTGATGCAGCTGCATATATGTGGAAAGCTGGAATTTTATTAATAAGCGCATATAATTTATGCTTTATAGTAAGTAATAGAAAATATTCGAAAGAATTATACACATATAGACAAATCAGTATCAAATGCGAAACAGATTTTCTTAAAGTCATCGAAGCATATAGAAGTATTGCGCAGAGCTTGTTCAGAAGTACCTCAATCTTTTGAACTATTTCTAACCAGATAGGGTAGTTGGCCAAAAGCTGCGTGCTAACTTTATTAAATATTTCCGTTAACTGAAATCTGTTATTATAAAGTTTAATCCTGGTGAGTATAATACACCAGAGAATCCTAGTAATAGAATTTCCTCGAATTTAATTGTGTGTACACTGCGTGCACACAGTGGCGTATTTGTGAATCATAGTGAAAATGCAGTTTAATAGGTCAAAATGTTTGAACTATGATTTGTTATGGCTTTTCTTATTGTTTAACTCAAGAATAGTCTATGGAACATTTAATTTCTGCATTTGGTGATGGTGCCTGATTCTAAGAATAAGAATTTAAGTTGAGACGTACTTCGTTTCAGGATGAATCAAGGGAAGGTCTTCTTCTAGCATCTGTTATTACGGAAAATATTGATGCGTGTATTGATTGCGAGAATCGTGAATTAGCTTATGATGAGAATCAGGTATCCTTGCACATGTCTTGGTCTTCGACACAACAGATTGCATGTAGAACTTCGTTAAAGAGAGACATTTCACATAATTCTTTGTGATAACAGACACCATTATTCAATACTTTTCCTTATTTAAATCTCAAATCTTTTATATTTTGACGATTTTCATAATGTTAATACGAAGTATTTACTTTTCTCTTGTTGATTAATTCATAACTTTATGTCGTTATCTATAGTTATGAATATAATATATGTTTCATCCCCGCAACAGATTTTGTGAAATACTTAAAAGCATTATATTCAGAAACGCAAATCCTCATTAAAAGTTTATTTTTAATAGGCGAAGGTTTCTCTAAGTTTGTTAATTTATTGATATCTTGCGTCTTCACTACGTTATAATTATAATCTTGAAGATAGTTCTCACATATTGGATACTATTGTTGTTTCACTCTACGGTTGAATTCAGGTAGCTCTATCTGCGTGTTATATAAAAGTGTTAAAACATTTAAAATACTTTTAAATCAATGGCAAGAAGACAACTTTAATATTGTTGGTACATAAATGAACCTGCGGTAATTAAACTCGTAAATATCCTTAATTCATTTTTTTAATTCATACAAAATACGTAACTTATATAGTATATAGTGAGCATCATATCCCAAGATTATTAAAAATATTTTATGTTTAGAAATTTTATGAATGCTAAGAACTTCGCTGCCTTTCATCTGTAAAAATTCCATTGTTCAAATGTTACAAAATAAAAATTCTTAAAATTACTACACGTCATCAGTGTGCATGTACGTTTTATTTTAAATTAGTTTAAAAAAGGATATATTCTTCAATGTACATTATTTTTTTAAACTAAATTAGTTTACGAACTTATTTTTTGAAATTTTGGAAATGTCTGATTTTAGTACAAATGCTAAACGGAAGCAACATAAATTAAACAGAAAGACTCTTCTGTCAAAAGCAAACATGTCTACTAAAATCAAAGAATAGAGTAATAAGAAGACAAATATCATTTTGAAAGATGGATCTACGAAAATAGTGACATTGTGTTCGATTATAAATGCAATAAGGAATAGAAATTAACCACAAAATTTTTTTAATTTATTTTATCCAATTATATTTTCAGTTTAGTTTTTATAATACAGCCATAGTTTTGTTTAGAAATAAATACATAATTTGTTTTTGTATGTTGTAGACAAATGTGTGAATTATAGACACGTTCTGGACGCAAATATATTATCAAATATAATCTATTAGGTAGAAGAAAAGATAGTGTATTGGGTTGGCAACTAAGTACTTTCGGTTTTGTAGTATAAAATAAAACACTTTTTTTTATAATAAAGAATAGTTTTTAATCAATTATATATTTTCCATTTTGCTCAATGACCTTTTGCCATCTTTCTTTCAGCTGCATGATTCCGCGCTCATAAAATTTCTGGTTCAGCAAAAAACTGAACCAGGTGCGAGTGAAGGTCATCGTCATTTGTGAAAGTTTTACCGTTCAAAGAATTCCGCAAACTTCGAAATAAATGGTAATCAGATGGTGCTAGATCAGGGCTATATGGGGGATGTGGCATCACTTCCCAGCTAAGCTCCAATAGTTTCCTACGAGTTGGCAAAGATGTGTGAGGCCTTGCATTATCTTGGTGGAAAACTACACCTTTCCGATTTGACAATTCTGGCTGTTTTTCTTTGATTGTTTCATCCAGTTTTATTAATTGTTGACAGTAAACATCAGAATTGATCGTTTGGTTCCTTGGAAGCAGCTCAAAAAACACAACACCTTTGTAATCCCACCAAACTGACAGCATGATCTTTTTTGGATGCAATTCAGCTTTCGATGTGGTTTGAGCTGGTTTATCGTGTTTGCTCCATGATCGTTTTCGAACTATGTTACTGTACAGGACCCATTTTTCATCACCAGTGATGATTCTTTTTAAGAAAGGGTCGGTTTCATTTCGTCTAAGGTGCATATCGCAAAAGTTGATTCTTTGTGTTAAATGAATTTCTTTCAATTCGTGAGGTACCCAAATATCAAGCTTCTTAACTAGCCCAAGATATTTTAAATGTTTTTCAATTGTTGTGTGCGATACGTGTAGCCTCTCCGTAACCTCTCGAACAGTTATATGACGATATTCTTCAATTATGACTTTGATTTGGTCATCATCAACTTCAGTAGACCGACCAGAACGTTGCTCATCTTTGAGGGAAAAATCTCCAGAACGGAATTTTTTATACCAATTCTGACACGTTCTGTTAAAGAATTAGCACCATAAACTTCACATATCTTTTTGTGAGCAGCAGCAGCTTTCTTTCCTTTACGGAAATAAAATAGTAAAATATGTCGAAAATGTTCGTTTCTGCACTCCATTTAAAATTAACCCACAACTAATAGCTTTAATAAAAATCACGCACTACTTGCTTCTGAAGTTACGTCAATCAATCACGTGACAAACGGTAAAGTACAACACTAACATACGTTATACAAAAATAAAGCAACGCTCTCTATCAGTAAAAACCGAAAGTTGCCAACCCAATATATTATCAAAGGAGAAATACCAAAGAAACCTATAAGTGACATATGTATGTATTTCTCATCTCGGAGAAACGTAAAAATAAAGAGGCGAATAGAAAACATATAAGATTATACAATGGCAAGAAGAAATGGAAATGTAAATGAAAACAGATGACGGTGTAATGCTATGTGGAGATAATAATTCTATTACCATTTGAACGTTACAAAATTTTATTTTAAAAAGTATCGACCAACGACTGAAATATTTAAGTATTATAAGATATACAAATATGAATGTGACGAATCAATAAGTGCGATTTATACATTGTAACGTAATGTCAGATTTATAATAAAGGAAAGTAGGTAATTTTGATTGGGCCAACCACAGGCCCAATCAAACTAAATCACCGAAGGTTAATATATAACCCTCTTCCGCATTAATTTTCGTATTTTGTATACGTATTTAGACAATGAAGTTGTCATCATCAGCAGATAATTAAACAATGTCGCCCCTGGAAAACTACGGCAAAATACTCGTACGAAAACAAATTCCCCACACGAATAGGGCCGTCGAAAACCAAAACGGACACTATATATTCGTTTCACATGATTTTTAAAAATTGTATGCTAGTCTAAACTGATAAAGACAACTAGAGAAAGGAAACAGGGAAAGAAAAGACAAATACCTACATGTAATTTATTGCACAATTCACTAGAATCAACTAGAGGAAAGGTACTTGAAATTATTTCAAAGAAACACTACGAGATAATAATAGATAAGCGTTTGCCCAAACGTTGTAGAAACCTCCTTCTCCGCGGCTAAATGACAACATGGGAAGACATTCAAAATATCGCCGCTACATATTGATTCCGCGAAAATCTACGACAACACACACACACACGTATATATATATATATATATATATATATATATGTATATATATATATATGTGTGTATATATATATATATATATATATATATATATGTATTATATATACACATAAAGGAAAGATACTACAAATTATTACAAGGAAGCACACGAGATGATGATAGATGAGATTTGGACGAAACGTTGTGGAAACTTATGCCACATCTCACCACGAGAAGAAACTCGAGAAACCGACATTACGAACGAATATACATACGTATATATATATATATATATATATATATATATATATATATATATATACATATATACATATACGGGAAGGAACTCGAGAAACCGACGTGGTGCGATGTGTGTGTTTATATATATATATAGAACGAGAGAGGTATAGAAAAGATATTCTAAGTTATTACAAAGAAGTGCAATCAGATGATAGATGAGATTTCGTCGAAACGTTGAAGAATCCTCCTTCTCCGAAGCCACATGAGAAAACAACCGAAAAGCCGCCGTTACATATTGAAGCGCAAGAATCTGCGAAAATATATGTATGCATATGTATATATGTATATAAGTATGTATATAGGGATGTATGGTATCTTCATGTATTTTTTTATTTATTTTCATTACATTTAGGTACAAAGTATGAACTTGATTAAATAGAAACTTTATTACGTTTTCTGTTAGATAACTCTTTAAAAAACTTTATTCCTGCTATAAAATATTTAGTTTCATATTGCATTTTTGTTGATCGATTTCTCTATGATCACTAATTAAAATAAAGAAAAGATGTAAAATTGATTATTTTGTTATGTACACATTACTAAATATGCAGAGACCTTATAAAAGAGCCTTCTTATAACCGACCGCCATATTTATGAGGTCACATTCTTTCGAAATGAACCCATATTCGCGCTGCATCCGTGTTTGCTCCAGATAAATCGCTCGGAATCAATCTTTTCCTCTTTGGTCATGGCTATTTCTAACCTCTCATGCAGTATTACATCCTATGAGTTCACGGGCAATAAATTTCAAGAGTCTATAAAGCAATTTTTCGCTGAATGCAATTCCAGAGGTAGAAATCTATTATTACGATTGCAACCCGATGTTTGAAGCAACGTTCAGTAAGTATAGACCGACGACAAGGTATATAAATAAGAAATTTTCAATTATCTATATATACAATCTCTGTGATTTTTCGTATTTATTTTATAAGTCGTTAAAACGATCTGGAAATTGTATAAAATAATATCTACCACATACACATACACATACACACACACACACACACACACACACAGAGAGAGAGAGAGACATACTCCAATTTATACATATCTCGTATATTGTGTATAGAATATTTTTATTTTCTATTGTTTACTTTTTAATTTCATTCAAATAAATATTTTATTTAGGTGGTATTTCCAAATGTAAATGTACAGCGTGTTTCAAAAAGAATATACGTATTACAAAGTATTATCTCTCTTATTTAATAGCCGCTAGATGTTAGTTGTCTTCTGTTTTTCTTGGTAAACATCATATGTTTAAAGTGGCTACTCCGCAGCAGAAATCATTTTGTTCTCGAGCTTGCGAAGTGCAATTCCGTGATTACAGTGCAAAGACGTTTCAGGTTGAGCTACCACATTGATCCTCCGAATGGATGGAACATTCCCAGATGGTATTGACAGTTCGTAGGCACAGGATGTGTACGTAAAGGAAAAAGTCCTGGTCGCCCTTGTGTTTCTGAAGGAAATGTTTTTTTCCAACGTAATCCTTCAAAATCAACTCGTCGTGCCAGTCTGGAGTTACAACTGCCTAAAACAACAATTTGGCGAGTTTTGAGACGTTGGTTGGTTATGAAGCAATACAAGTTACAGTTGTTATAAGCTCTGCGTCCTGATGGCAAACGGAAACCTGTGGCATTTTGTAGCGAGATTCATGATGCTATTAACAATGATAACACTTTCGCACAACGCATAGTGTTCAGTGATGAAGTGACTTTCCATATTAGTAGTCTAGTAATTAAACACAATGTTCGAATTTGGCATCTACAGAACCCACATTCAGCCCTTGAACAGGTAAGAGATTCGCTTAAAATCAATACGTTTTGTGTGATATCATCATCTGTTTACGGCTCATTCTTGTTGTTTCCGAAGCTGCACGAAGACAACTTCATTTTTCAACAAGACGGGGCATTACCTCATTGGAGTTGCCAAGTACGTGAATATCTGAATGAAACTCTACCAACCCGTTGGATTGGCCGTCAAGGAGCTGTCGACTTAGCATGTCTCAGCTGGGCTTCGCGGTCACCGGAATTGACACCCTGTGACTTGTTCCTGTGGGATTTCATTAGAGACAACGTTTATATACCACCACTCCCACAGAACCTGGAAGAGTTAAAGAATCGGATCCGTACTGCCATAACATCAGTGACGAAGGACATGTTGGCCGAGTATGGGAAGAATTTGAGTATCGATGTGATAGTTGTTCGTGTCACTGGTGGAGGACATATTGAACATCTGCAGTCCGAACTTGAGGTGTTCGTAAATATGTGTGTAAAGTTTCATATTCGTGTGTCTTAAAGTTTAATAAATATATGCATTCGAATTCCGTATATTCTTTTTGAAACAGCCTGTATTGTAATACTTTATGGTATTTATCTTAATTTAGTTTAAGTTCCTTAATATATTACTACAGTTCTCAGAAAAGATTTCATTATATAAGGGATATAAATGCATTATATAGTCGAAATGCATTTATATTTCTGTTATAGATGTAATCTTAAGAAAGAGTGAGAAATGTAAATCCTTTAAATACCGCTCATATTCCTATTAGGTACACTTTTATTGTGCCTATTATATATGTTGAATTAGGAGAAATTTTTGATCATCAGTTAGTTTGTGTGGTATACACTTTGCACAAATCTTTCGCAGTCCTAAATGTGTCAAAATGCGGTGAATTGAAATATTTAATTCCACTCTCATGTATCGCAATGAAGATTCTGACTTACTTCTGATAAATTCACGCACGAATTCGATGTTGGTTTCCGTATCCACAGATTTTCTTGTACTAGAATGTTCGTCGTCATTTATGTGCGTACGACCGCCTTTAAATCGTTTATACCACTCATACACACTCGTAGGTGATAAAGAGGCATTACCATACATCAACCTACATGTTTCATAAAATTGAACGTTTCAGTAAACGATTTACCGAGTTTAAAGCAGAATTTGATATTTCCTTTTTGTTCAAAATTCATTTTTCGACCAATGCCAAACACACTGCTACTCTATGCGCAATATCTCTGCTTCTAATGATGCAAATATTATGCTAGTTTGACATAACATTGGTGGAAGAGATTTTAATAGATGGCTTTTAAAAAAGTTCGGTTTTCTCTTCGACCGACTATATATATCGGTCTCTACAAGTGGAGATCGATAAGCGTCATATATATTCATCATCAATATATTCAAGAATGAATAATTAGGCGTGCGAATCAACGCATTGGGGAAAGCAACGTCCGAAGTGGAGACAACCTGCAGTTGAATAGATAACTGCATATACCTATATAAATGGACACTATATATGTACATGTAAGGTAAAGATAAATTATATGTGTAATGTTAATTTTGTAGTTTTCTTTCTTGTCAGTTATATATTGATGAAATGTTATCTTTAAAATATTTTTTTTCGATTATTTAAATAAAAGGGTGCTTATGTGTGTGCATCCTCTTCGTGATATGAATAGTCCTGAGACTTCAGGTACAGTGCTAAGATCACTTGAGTAAGTACTTTATGTATTAATGGACACTTATTACATTATGGCATAATTTAATCAAAATTTTGCCATTCGATGAGAAATTGAACTCTGGTCATCCGTTTGCCGGGCGGATGCTCTACCGTTAATTAACATGGATTGAGATTCGGTTCTTTAATTACACCCGGCAAGCAGGTGACTGGGGTTCGATTTTTTACCGAATGGCAAAGTTTTTCTTAATTCATGCTACAATCATGATGATGTAATAAGCAAAAAATTATTTTCATTAAATTACTTCGCGGAATGCACCTAATTGTGTATATACGCATATGCAAATATACAATGTGCAATTGCATATGAATTTACTTTATATGTATTAACTTTTCCCTAATCTCGTAATGATACAAATGCGATAGGAAACGAGACTAATTACTAGCGCCATATTTGGAAAAAATAATCTTCATATTTGAATCCTGCCATCTTTTTTTATGAGTTTTTATTTGTACATTTGATTTGGAAGTTATAGCAATATGTATAAATTGTTTCAATAGAAGATTCTAAAATGCATACCTCTAAAATTTTAACTGATATGTAATAAACTTTGTGTGTTTTTAAATCCATAATTTGTCACTAAGTTACGCAATTTAAACTCGATGATATGAATATCAAAGATGTGTGACCAGGACCATCCAAAACCTTAACTTTGGAAAAGATTAATCAAATTAATTGTATTGTTTCGAAATACCTAAAAATTGAAATCTAGGAGACGAAGAAGAATTAAACAATTTTAAGTTGTTGGAGAGGTTGGTGTCCTGAATCTTAAATTCTATTAAAAACAGGGAAAAATACAAATGTGAAGTGATCAAGTAGATTTTTTGCAAAAATTTGTCACGGCTGTTGAAATCTGTCCTCACCTCTGTGCTTCTGATTCGAAACGACAGTTTTGATAGTGGTAGCATTATTTTAGTTTTTCTTCAAAGAAAGGCCGTGTATCCATTGGTGGATAAAATATTACAATTTTTTCGAATTCGGGGACAGGTTTCATATACTATCCTAAAAAGGAGAGACCTTTTAGGTCAAGAACTTGTTGATTCGTTTCGAGGATTTTGTGTTATTTTAAATCTTTCTTTTGTTTCTCTTCGACATGTCTACGTAGTAATTTCTCTATTGTAGTTTTGTTTTCAATCATTTGCATATGACCCAACTACCGCAAATTCCGACAACTTTATTTATGTTTTTAGTAAATCCACACATTGTTGCTCTTTCTTACACACTTCGCTTCCGTCCACCTTCTGTGTATGATTTTACTTTCTCATCTCATTTAATAATCTTCGTTTAATATTGTTTCGTAAATTTAAAACTTTTTATTCCATAAAAAATTTTTCAATCTCATCAATTTACTTTTTTTTGCGTGTGAACGACATTTTCATTTTCTTTTCTCTCTTCATGTGTGCTCCTATTAAATATTTAGAAGTCTTTAACTACGTCCGATCGATGTTTGCGTCGTACTTGTAACAAATGAATTTTTAATTCTGATGGTCCTATAATGGTCTGATTCAAATATCGCGTCATTTTGAAACATCTGTTTTAAAAGTTTAATTAGCATTTAGTTTTTAAGTTCTTAACTCGTTATTTTATGTGATTGTGGAAAATATAAATAACAAATCATAGACAATACAGTAAATAGAAGCTACTCTCACACTAGTAGAAATAATGCCTTCAGTCAGCTTTGGTAAGCAACAGACATTTTTAAGTGATTTTTCTTAACTAACTACTAGTTAATTCAACTTATGAAAAATGACATTTAATAATTTGTTGAATTAAACAATTTCTTTTTCTCAGTGTATACTTGCATTAGTTTAATTTCCTTTATAATGACCCAAACTGACTCCTTCCGTATGTAACAGATCTTATATATGTTTACCAGAAACTATTTGTAATTCCATTTTTTGTACCGACCACAATTATAAAGAAAATTGTAATTCCCGAAATATATAATAAATTTATTTCTTATATAATATTTATATTATATTGGAGAAAAGGAAATCTCTTTTCCCAGTTATTCCTTTCATTATTTAATCATTAATGTAATGTACTTAATAATTTAAGCTCTATAAGTATTATTAGTGTCATATTATTGGTGTGGTTCAACGAAGATTAAAAAGGAAAATTGCGTTGCTACACTTTATCGAAAAATCTAGTTCTATAATTTCCTCCCACATGGACCGAAATACTTTATAAATTTTTATCTCTCGACCATAAATGCTCAAGTCATAACACATCAGGAGATTATAACAGAGATCCCTGTTCATTCTCCCCTACGGAGGAGTCTCTTCACGGTCTCAACCTCCTCATTTTACCTCATCCCATCACACTGACGGCACTCACTCTTCCACAATCCGACCGCTTGACCTGTAATGAAGAGAGGGCTGGTTCCGGGCAATCCGCTTCTTATATGACCCGTTCTAATGTCTGTACTTTGTGACCAATATCCGTTATTAGTGCGACAACCCGGCGGATATGTAACTATGGAGCGTTTTACTGCCAGTCCGACTCGCGTTATCTCTCTTTTCGCCACACGTTCTTGGTTTAAGTTAAAGAGAACAACGGAGCGGTAGTTTACGGTTGACGGCTGTCGACCGTATCGTTTATAAATAAATAGACGTTGGGGTCAATGAGATGACTGGTCGTCATAAAACTTGACTCTAGTGTGGAGAGAAAGCGGAACACAAAGAAGGAGAGGGAGAAAGAACTTGTCTTCCATTTTCCGAAGGAACTTTTTAGAAGCTTTCTTGCGTATTGCCCTCTTCAACCGTTGTGCCGTGTATGTGTGTGCAGACAATGGTCCGTATCGTCGTCGTATTACTGGTTTCCTTTTTTACTGCCTTTCCACAGTGGAAACACGGAAAAAAGTTTTTCTAAAAACTTTCACACAAACTTTGATTAAAATGAATTTTCTGTAAATGTAATATTGCGAAAGCTATTCTTCTGCGTGTATGTAATGAAATGAAATATTAAATAGATTAGAATTAAGAATGCACTTTATATATTCTATGTTTTAAAACGGAACAAATTGAAAGTAAAAGCTTAAAGCAATTAGTTTGCTTTCTATGCAAGGTAATTAATTGACAGATCTCGTAACCTAATAATAGTTTCGAGGCTTTTATACATATATAAAAGTCTCTTATTGACAACGTAAGAATATATCCTTACGTTGTCAATTTTTTAACATGAAACCGATATTTTAATTTAATTTTTTCCCGAATTTAATAAACAATATGTGCATTTATTTTTTAAGTGCTCCAAAGACCCCGAATGGCTAAGGCATACTATGAATTTTATGGTGTTGGATACGTAACGTGTTAGAAAGTACTGATTTAAATTTCTTGCTAGAAAAAAATCTTTCTAGCAATACACATTACAATGTCGAAGAAAGCTTGGAAAAGTACCTTTAATGGAAATAAATACACAAGTTAGATTAAGTACCTCTTAAAATCAGCAAGTGTTGTCAAGTCGGGGTAATAACAATAGGTACAGATTATACATAATAATTGGAACTTTGGTTTAAATCTCGTAAAATATTTGTATATATACTGTTGACTAAATAACTGTTTAAATAGATTACATGACTAATAGATACCTGAATCGCGTATATTGGTAGCATAAATTCTTGTTACTCACCCAGCAAGAAGGTATCAATAGCCTCATTTATACGTCCAACGGACAATGTTAAATGTTAGACGCCAGTAAATATTGAAACACTGAATCTTCTGCGAAATATTATCAATCTCAATGAACTCGCCTGTATTTCTGCAATATCCGATATGTTTCCAATAAGAGCGTTTTATTCAGCGATCTACACAGCGATGAAAGAATGTTCTTATACAAATAAAATAATCATTCCACATCTAGTGATGTAACATTTGCGTAGCTTAATTAATCTTTGAAGTTATGTAGGGGATCTGGACAAGCACTATCTCTATCATTACTTATCTGTTTATTCTGATAAAATCTAAAACTTTGTTTAAAATATTCTACAACTTTTTATAAATTTATGATTTTGTTGTCACTTAAGGCGTTCAACTGTGGGTGTATAATTACTACCACAAAAAGGTTGACGATCTAAATCACAATTGTTGTTCTACATTTTTAGGTTCAGCCGTAACGATTTAAACTAGAAAAAGAGCTCTTGTATGTTTCGCTACTAAACGAAAACGCACAATGGTGTGCGTTGTGTGGGTAATCGAAATAGCGCTTGTTCATATTTTCGACTTGATAACAAAGAGTTTCAAATAACTGCATTCTCCCCCACGCCGCTTAGGCAATATTAAAAAAATATATATATATTTACTTCACTCTGCAAAATAGCGAAAAATTAGAGAACGTGAGGGACAAACTTTCACACTGCATTTTGCGTACTGTTTTCTATATTTAATTTCGCTCACGTTACTTTAATTCCGATATTTAATATTTTAAGTAAAAGTTTCGGAGACATACTTTTTAATTTTATATGTTAACGCCAATTTTGATTGCATGATGACGATGAAAAACTTATTAAATATATACTAGTTATAGTCAAAGTTATTCTACTAATTTGAAAGCCTAAGATGACGTCACTGATTTAGTGTAAAACTTTTTATGTACATCATTATATCAATAGATCGAACGCAACATTAATAAAGTACAGTAAATTAAATATACAATATTTAGAAAATTGATACCTAAACAATTATATTATTATATTTACACAAAAATATATATATTTATACATACTCTATTTATGAATTCGTATTATCAGAATAGTTATCTTATATAATAAATAATATATCTAACAAACTCTCGATGGCCTGTGTGTTTATGGATCTTTCGAAGGCCTTCGATAGTGTACATCACGAAGTCTTGTTGGAGCTGATGGGATTCAGGGGCGTGGCATCGGGTTGGATCCGTTCATATTTGTGTGTCAGAATGCAGTGTGTGCAGGCGGTTGATGCGGGGGGATGCATGGTGAGGTCACGTCCGGAACCAGTTACCCTGGGTGTTCCGCAGGGTGCTATTTTGGGACCTTTACTTTTTTTGCTATACATAAACGATCTGCCGGACGATACGGAATCTTTAACGGTTCTCTTCGCAGATAACACATCCACAGTCATAGACTCTGGTAATGAAGACCTGAGTATAGCCATAACAGAAAATGTACAAGTGTTAGGGAAGTGGTTTGCGGCAAATAACCTGCACTTAAATCTGTCCAAAACCCATCTGCTGACCTTTGGTAACACTTTACCTACAGATGTGGTGGTGAGTGATGAAGTGCTTGCCTCTAAGTATGACGCGCCATTTCTTGGCCTTAGGGTTGACTCTGAGCTGTCCTGGAAATCTTACATCGACGAACTATCTGAGGGGGCTGTCTCGGTTCTGCTACTGCTTACGTGCTATTTCTCGTAACGTTGGTGTGGAGGCGGGACTGCTTTCTTACTTCGCCTATGTACATTCAAGGCTCCAGTATGGTTTGGTGTTCTGGGGCAATTCCACCGACTGGCGGATATTTATCCTCCAAAAGTCATGTATTAGAGCAATTTATGGCATGAAACCAACCGTGAGTTGTGTGGGTGTGTTTCGATCTGCCAAAGTACTAACAATGCCATCAATTTATATATTTCGGTGCGCGCTACATGTAAATATAAACTATAATGAATTTTTTAAAAAATACGAAACGAATCACGTACATGCTACGCGAAACCTTCGTAATATGCATCTTGTGCCCCCACGAACGTATTTTACAAAAATACAAAAAAATGTTTTTCACCATTGTGTAAAAATATACAACCACATATCGCTTCGGATCAAGAGATTGCCGTTGGCCCGGTTTAAAATTATTATTAAGTTTTGGCTAATGGAGCAAGAGTTCTACAGTGTGGAAGATTTCTTTAAAACAATTGTAGACATTGGCATATAGCATAGGTCAACTGCACCCTTATACATGTATATATACTTACTATCTATTTTAACTTTTTTTATTGTTGTTTTCGTTGTTATATATTTTATACTTATGACATATTCTATGTTTTTTGACATTATGGAACGTAATAAATATTATTATTATTATTATAAATTAATTCGAAATTTTATTTAATTATTAATGAATATAATTTTGTTATACAATATTTTATATATGCGAATATATAAAATACGTTGTATATACAGACTTGTTCATTTTAGAATTAGATATGCGCTGTCCACAAGTGGAAAGAGTGCAGTTAGGTTAAAGCGCGCGAGAAAGGAGGATAGAATATCTCCCACCACACCACAGTTCGTGTGTGCGTGCGCTGCTACGATAAACCTCCCCTACTGATAATCAAAATAAGTCATTCTTGTTAAAGCCGTTGCGGTGTACTAAGCATTTATTATTTTACTTTTAAAAATGACTTATACACACGAAGAACGAATACAAATTAATAATCGATTAGGGTATTGTCTGGCACAAGAAGGTGGTATTTTTGAGCCACTTCTACACTAGGATTTTTAAAAGTTTCTTTTAATTTTTTCATTGTTTGAAAATCTTTTTAATTTTTAGAATTTTCTATTTCATTTATTTCAAGAATATTTTATTAGTTTCACGCCAAACGGCAAAACATTTCAAGAAAATAGCCATGTTGCATTTTATTAAAAGATTCAAATAAAATGCATCAAATAATTTATACAATTCAAAAATGTAGGTACGTATTGTCAATGCATAATGATTTACAGCCCCGACCTACACACATCATGTCGCTGGTGAAGACTGATTTCAGACATTCTCACGCGTAACACGCGAGAAAGTAGGGTAAGTTGTTTGCAATACAAAAGTGGGAGAAAACGAAACTGCCAATTCTAAATCTAGAATGAACAACTCTGTATATATATATATATATATATATATATATATATATATATATACAAAGCGAGCATTGTTATATCTATTCGAATTCAAATCTACAGAAAATAATAGACATGCTCACATGGTGCAAAGACCACCCTACGTGAGCACGGCAGTAATTCTACATCACCTAGTTTTTGCAGAGACTCAACCAATGACAATGAGGGGTTTACTAATTTGCCTATTGCCTCAAATATTTCATTGTATTTGTAATTATGAATAGTTTGTAAATCAGAAAGTACTTGAATATCCTCAAATTTTTTCTGGTTCTATTTAATTAGCATTAAATTGTAAAATTTAACTCTTTCATTGTTGAAAATGTATTGAATAATAAAATACAGTCTGTAACTATTGTTCTCCAATGTGTAATAATTGTGAGTAGTAGTTGAGGAGTGCCGGGAAACTGAAAGTTTCGGATTCATTTAGAAGGTTGAACAAACCGGATTTTGTTTTAGCATTTAAATGATTTACTTCTAATGGGTTTTGTTACCAAATCTAAAGCATGAATTTACACGCCACACGTATGAAGTAACTGTACTTATTTTTAGGTGAACATCATTATTCATTGACATTAGCACTTGGTCTATTGAGTGCTGAAGGTTAGTCAATGTATTTAATACTACCAATTTAATACTATCAAAATCATTTCGCTAGTACGTTTCTCTAATCCTTGGCTAGATTATAATAATGACACTGACACTGACAAATTTCAGTATTCATACTGCAATATTGACAACAGAATCTTGTTCACACATAACCACAACTTGTTATTATTTAAATTAAATTTAATATTACTTTAAATTTTATCCCACACAGAGCCTACGTGATCTTGAAATGTTGCTTGAGATGATCGTCTTCATTTGGGATTGTATATAACCCATAATTTACAAAATTCATTTAAACAATTAAAGAAAACTGTAAATTACAAAAGTGAACATCAAAACTAAATATAAAGTAGGGTCATTATAAACATTAACGACACTTTTTGCGTATTTATGTTCTGCAGTAGTGTATTTTTACTCACAAATTTATCCTGGGAGAAGAAAGATTTATCGGCGACTGTATATATGTATTTCTTTGCGTCCGCATGCTTTAAGGCTGGAAATTCTTTTATAAAGTTTCTTACATTATATTTTCTGCTAATGGTAGCACTACCACAACCTTCCGACGTTATTTCGCTGCACACGAAGACTGCAGTATAACAAATGTCGCGACTGTTCTCATCTAGTTAACGAAATGTAGAAAGCTAATTCGCAAATAAACTAGATGCACAAGTCCCAAATGTTGGCTGCTCTGATGAACCGTAAGAATTAATAACAGAAAGATTGCTACATGTTCACAATTTACGAAACGTTTATTTGGATCAAATTAACATGGATTTATTAAAATGCCTTACTTGTCCATTCAAGCTAAATTTTAAGGAGAACGTATTCAACTTTAAGTAATAAAATACTTCAAGCAATGAATAATTTTGCAAATGTAAAAGATGTTTCAAATTGCGCGACTTTTTAAGAATAAATAAATTATAGATTGCGCACTGACTTTGTCTGAGTATGTGGGCATTTAAAAAGTTTGATGTATGATATTTGTAAAAATGGCTTCGTACACGGTACAACAACGCGTTCAGATTGTTGAATTATTTTATGAAAATCAGCGTTCTGTGAAAAGAGTTTTTAGAAAATTACGTGAATTTTATGGTTTACATATTCAAAAATTTTAAGGGGCCGGTTCCGCTGAAGATAAAAAAATGTGAAAAATACAGTCGTAGTGGTCGTTTACAAGAAAATATTGGTTTGGTTCGTGAAAGTGTTGCCGAAGATCCTGAAATGTCCATTAGACGACGTTCACAACAACTTGGACTTAGTGGATCAAGAGCATGGCGTATTTTACACAAGGATTTAGCTCTGAAGGAATATAAGGTTCAAATAATGCAGGAATTGAAGCCATTAGATCATTTAAAACGTCGTTCATTTGTCAATTTCGTCAATGAACAACCAGCTGATTTTTCTCAAAAAATTATGTTTTCCGATGAAGCATATTTTGAACTTGGTGGCTGGTGAGGAAAATCCACGAATTATTTATGAGAAACCTATGCATCTTAAACGAGTTACGTTTTGGTGTACATTATGGTCAGGTGGTGTAATTGGGCCTTACTTCTTTGAAAATGCTGCAGGTGAAATTGTGATTGTCAATGGTGATCGATATCGTCGGGTGATTAATGAATATTGATCTAGAGGACATGTGGTTTCAACAGGATGGCGCTGCACCCTACTTTGCACACGAATCAATTGATTTATTAAGAGAAAAATTTCCTGGACGTGTAATTTCAAGAAACGGTGATGTTAATTGGTCACCATGATCATGTGATTTGACACCGTTAGACTATTTTCTTTGGGGTTATGTGGAAAGTCAGGTTTATAGAAACAATCCATAATCAATTCCTGCTTTGAAAGATGAAATTATTCATGTCATTGGTGAGGTCGAGCCTCAGTTATGCCAAAATCTCATTGAAAATTTTAAAAAAAGAGAGGACGTCTGTGGAGCTGCAGGAGGAGGCCATTTGGCAGATATTGTTTTTCGCATATAAATGTCATAACTGATACTTCATTTACGAATAAAAGGTTTTCGAAAGTTAATGCAAATTATGTGTTTTATTTATTCTTTAAAGAAACCGCGAAGTTTGATACACCCTTTATTTAAAAAACTATAATAGTTTGCCTAAAAGTAATATTAACTTCACTGAGTGTTTAAAAAATGACATATCACTTAAAGTGTATGAACTGGCGACGTTGTGTTCCCTATTTCGAAAATTAATGATTTAATGGTTTGTAAAACAAGATTTTATTGAATAAAACAGAAACCAAAGTTCAATCGCTTGTCTAATAAGTTCTAAAGGACAGAGATAAATCTTGAACAGGTTTTCTACGCTGATCTACATCCAGACAAGATATATTGGCAAACGATATTGAAAGCACGTAATTTGATCCAAGTTGAATACTGACTACATTCAATTAGATTACCGGTGTATACAAGTTGCAACAATTAAATTACAATATTGATTTTTAAAATATTCTCTATTTTATAGAAAAACAACCATGTACTCCTTTAATGGACTCTCCTGATCACTTATAGAATACTAATACTACTATATACTATATATTATATGGTGGTCTATTGCTTCAACTTTTCTCTCTCTCTCGGTCCTCTCTTACTCTCTATTTCGAAAATGTCAAGAGGAATATTAATAATGTCTAATGCTAATTCTGTATTCCTGTAAAAGGACCAAGGGTTTCTTCATTCGAGTATGTAATTCTTCAATTATTTATTTCCTGTTTACTTAAAAATAGGAAAAGATAGTCCCAGTTATGGTTTTCAATCTCATTGTTATACAAATTTTTCTTGTTTATGTACTTGAATTTGATTAAAAATACTTCCTGAAAGTACTAAGTGGTTTATTTTGCTCTAATTATATTTTAACACAGATGTTGCATTGTATTTATTGCTTTGTAAAGCTATGCGCTTTTCTAAATAAAAAGCTTTTAATGTTCTAATATATTTATTAAAATAAAGAAAACTTAAACTTAAACTAACTTAAAAATAAAATATATTTCAATATTTCTTGTTTTTGAATAAATTGGCGGTATATATATATATATATATATATATATATATATATATATATATATGTATATATAATAGTTATCTGGAAGAACTGACTTTCCAAGGACGCAAACTACTCTTTATGGAAAGCCACCGGGCAAACGAAGAGACCGCTACAGTAGATATCACCACCTGTACATAAGAGGTAAATGATCTAGAAATAACGAAGACAAAGCGAACTCTTTTTTGAATCGTTTATCCACTGTCTTTCTGTCCAACACCGAAGACGACCCAGGTAATGAATAGAATGTAAAAGAATCTCTAGATGTATTGCTGCAATTGGTTCTTCCTATAAAAAGATTCACTATTGGCGAAATTAAAGAAGTAATGAAAAACTAAATCATTTCAAAAAACGCACTGGGTTTCGATCTCATAACAGGTCAAATTTTATAAGAACTTCAACACAAAGCATATAAGGCCTTACGTCAGCTACTCAATGCTTTGCTACCTCCGAAGCCATTAGAAGGAACGTAGCCGAGATGGTTATGGTACCGAAGACTAAAAGAAACCTTACGAATTAATATTTTATCGTTCAATAAGTCTACTATCATGTCAACGGTATATAAATAATTACTATTAAAGCGGCTACTGTCCATAGTAGAAAGAAAACAACACGTTTTCCGGAAACAATATAGTACAGTTAAACAAATCCACCGAGTTGTAGGTGCACGCCTTTAAGGAGGCAAACTTTTGACAAAATATGACACGAAGGATTGCTGTATAAAATTAGAGAAAAATTGCCAGGTCAGGTCTACATCTTGTTAGTACCCTATCTCTCGGACAGACGTATGTACGTCATATAGCGAGACCATCATACACTTCTCATAAAAATTATCTCCGGAGTGCCACAAGGAAGCATTCTAGAATCAATAACTCTATATTTTATACACTGCGGACTTACCAGATACTAGGAAAACAGAAGTGGCGACATTTGCTGATGATAGCGTCGTCCTCTCTAAACATGCTAGCCCAGATATTGAAAATTGAAATTTGGTTAAAAAAAGGAACAGCGACGACTAATGTAAGGAAGTCGGTACATGAAATTTTTACCCTAAGAAAAAATACATGTCATACAGAGACATGTACTGGATGATGGGCAGACATTTACGTTTAAATTTCAACAATGAAATTCTATTATATAAAGTCATCTAAGATATTCAACTGTGAGGGACAGCGAGTAATTTGAATATATAGATATTCCAACGGTATCAAAATAAAATCTTTATAGCCATTGTGAATGTACCGTGGTACGTGTCAAATAAAATAATTAAAAACGACCTAAAAATACTCTCAGTGAAGAAGAAATCAAAAAAGGAGTGGCGTCTGTAGTTCAAAGCTCAGATCATCGAAATTATTAGCAACTGCCCTGATAGAAAAGAAAGGTGGAATGCACCGCTGAAAACGCTTTAAGCTTATCGATCTAGTAGACAGTTTTAATTAAATATTATTCAATACGTAAGCTTTAGTATTCATTTATTATTCAAAAGGATTATACAATGTAAATGGTTGTACAATAAATTTGAAATTGTCAACAACATTAAAATTGAAAAACACGATAAAAAATAAAAACAAAAATACATTTAAGTGTATGTGGTATATAATATGTACCACACTATTTTTAAAAACTATTTTTAAATAGCATGAATATGAAAGATGTACTATGTAAAATAACAATATGTTAATAATAAACTACCTTCTGTGCCTATCCAATATAATTTGTCATATACCGTAAGAATATACATATATGTGTGCATGTAATTGAGAATATAGTATGTATGTAAACAGAAAATATAATTAAAATCGAACTGCTTAAGAAAAATTTACACGACGTAATTAAACATATCGTTGATCCCTTTATACATAAATATATGAAAACTTTTGATACCGTACCAGGTGTACCGGAAAGTCATTACCGGTTTTTCTAACAGATGTCGCTAGGCTTAAGAATGTAATTTTATGATTTGACACATATGTCATTTTATTCTACTGACATCAAGCTTGAAAGCCATACATGGTATATTTTGCCAAAGAAACATCGTCATAAATTTATACCTCTTTAAAGATGTTGGGTTTCGTGTCTGCAAAAATGTATTTGCAGCACGTATTACTTTCCTTATTTAATCAAAAGAAGAAAGTCACTGAAAGTCATCGTTTGCTGGTAGAAACTTACGGTAAGCATGCTCCAATCATAAAAACATATGGGCTGTGGTTTTGACAATTTAAAAGTTTGAAAATGCGAAACTGCAGTAGTTATTGGATGAAGACCCAATCCAAACTCAAAAACGATTGGCAGAAGCGTTAGATATGGCCAAGAAACGATTAGCGACCGATTGCGAGCAATGGGAAAAATCCAAAAGATGGGAAAATGGAAGCCACATGAGTTGAATGATAGGCAAATGGAAATCGAAAGACCATCTGTGAAATGCTGCTTCAAAGGTATGATCGGAAGTTCAAAAAATCAAATTACTTTGGTCGCAAGACAATGTTCTGTGTTTGGTGGAACCAGACTGGCGTGGTGCATTACGAACAATGGTGAAACAGTTAATACTGATCAACAGATTATCAATCTGAACCAGGCATTGATAGAAAAACGTCCAGAATAGGTCCGAAGACACGGTAAAGTGATTTTACAACGCGATAATGCGCATTTTCATACAGCAAAACCGGTCAAGGAAGAGTTGAAAGCACTTGGATGGGACATGATATCGCATTCGCCGTTCTCTCCAGACCTTGGTCTGTCCGATAATTACTTTTTCACATCAATGGGACACGCGCCGAGCAGCACTTCGCCAATTTCGGAAAAGTTATAAAATGTCTCGAGGAATGGTTTTGCTCAAATGACAAACAGTTCTTTTGGGATGGCGTCTATAAATTGCCTGAAGGATTGGCAAGATGTGTAGAATCAAACGGCCAATAATTTGAATAAAACATTTTTTCCATTTTCTTAAAAATTATGTAGTTTTTTTTACAAATAGCCGGTAATAACTTTCCGGTACATCTGATACATAAATTATATATTGAGAATTTTATTTATTCATGAACTTCACAGAAATAATGACCCGAGAACTAGATAAATCACCACACAAGATTGAACCATTCACACTTCCTTTACTTCTTGGGAGATTATTCTTCAAGGCTAAAGTCAATATTTGAAAGTAAAAAATTTAGAATCATTAATTTGTTTCCTTATCCACTGCATAGGGTTACTAGAGGCTAGAAAAAGCTCTATAAGAGGAGAGAGTTGGCTCAGCTGCCTTTATTAACATTCCACGAGCCTTCAATAAAGTGAGGCGCAAAAGCTTTCTACATGAACTAAATGAAATGATTTAAATCTTAACACATGGTATTATTGTTGATTGTAGAGTCAACTGAGCAAATACAGCATGTGACCAATAATACCATTGAGTAAAAAAAATGGAAAGTAAAATTAAATAAACGAAAGACAAAATACGAGGATAATTCAAAGTTGACCTGCATTTTATTTTTTTCTGAACATAATTGTAGGCATGCTGAAAAGTGGTTTTATGTTCTTCAAAGTAGGCATATTAACTAACGCTGTAAACAACTGCAATTTAATTGTGTCAACTCTGTCAGTTGTATTAACATTGTCGTGCAACAATATGTTAAATTTTGTTGCACAGCGTATAATTATTAGATTTGTTTTCAACGAAAGTGTAAAGACGACTGATATTCACCAGAGATGCTTCTTAAGTAGTTTTAATAAAGCTCATAATAAAGCTACATAATAAAGCTCGCTCACATACAGCCAATCTTACAAATAATACATTGGCTAAATTGGGTTGGAAAATATTACCTTACTCTCAGTACAGTCAGGACTTTGCTCCGAGTAACTATTATTTATACTGGCCACTCGAAAATTTTTTGGGTAAAAGTGAAGGATGCGGTGCAAAATTGGCCACATCATCAATAAAAAGAATTTTTGACGGACATACAGAAGCTACTGGAGCGATGTGACAAGTGTATTTTAAATGTATTTTCAGAAAAATTATGTATATATAATATTAATTTTTAGTTAGTATCGAACCAAAAAAAAAAAAAATAAAATGTAAATCAAATTTAAAAATTTAAATCATCCTCGTATATATTATAATTTACTGATACCAACATATTATATGCAGATACTACAAATTAAGGGCGTATAACGTTCGATATCAATCATACGAAATTGGACTTAAAATATAAGTAAATGAATTGATTAATACATTCTACTAATACTCACTATAATACAATGCAAGTAAAGATATGCATTGTGCTCTGCACTGCATGTCGTCAATGAAATACAGCGCTCAAAACTACGAGGGAAAAATATATAATCATGTTAATCTAGAAGACATCCGACTGTTAGACAACAATGTTGACTAGAGTACTGAAGAGAAAAGAACACTTTAAGCAGGTGTAGCGTTGATGTAATAACAAAAGTAAAGTAATTAATTCTTATGAACATGAAACTAAGTAATTAGAATTAACTACAGAATGCTGTAACGAACAGATGATATTTGTCGAATTGAAAATATAATTAGTATTAGATTAAAATCAATGTCTAAGAAAAAACTTGTTTAAAAGACTAGCTTTAATATAAACATACGATCCTTCAAATAAACTGGACGTGGCTGATGAAAATTCTCAATGGTAATATTTGCCAAAATTCATTAAACAAGACGCTTACTCCATATACTGGTGGACTGATACACAAAGTAAAATCTAAAAAGTGTAATGAATAGATTCCTGTACGTATTTAATAGCTGAGCAAAGCCGGTGTAAATATAGGTTTTCATATAACTATTATTAACCATAACACAAATCTATAGTGAGAGAAGTGAAAATTATTGATGATAGGCAACTAGAGATTTCGAAAGCTTCCGAAAGGACGTCACAAAATTGTATCCAATTCTCATTGGATACAGAATTCATTATTTTAATATTTGGTGATAGTACAGAAAACATACTATAAATTTTGCTGATATGAGAAAATCGTTTTCATTTTAAGTTATTAAGAAGCTTCCTCTTATTAGAGGGTCTACCTTTTTTAAGACGAAAGACAAAAATCATTAGAAAATAATTATAGATAATAAAATTTTGTAACTGTATTAACGTCTTGTAGTTACTCACTTACTTATAGCTTCAACGTATGCCATTATCAAAACTGTTAAAAATATTTCGTTCTGGCAACTAGTATTATAGAAGAAAAAAAATGTATTAAGAAGCTTTCCAATATATATTTACTTCATTCTAGCGATTAATTAAGAAAGACCTTACACTACGTATTAATAGAGTTGGCACTGCGGGGGTCTAGTTGCAAATAAATGTAAACAAATTCTTATCCCATTAAGCAGCGTTTTCACTATGTACACAGTCTGTCGCAGAGAAAATCGAACTTTTTTAAAATAAAAACAGAAGCTTACTATTTTGTTAAAATTCGTTTATTTTATTCAAAGTAGTCGCCTTCTGCTTCAATACAACGTTTTGCACGGTCAATTAACATATCGAATGAATTTTCATCTTTAGAGATATCCTTCGAGATAGTTGTTGACGCCTATTTAATGGCGTCGATATCGGCACAACGCTGTCCATTCATCGGCAAATGTAGTTTAGAGAATAGATAGAAATCACATGGGGCTAAATCCGGTGAATACGGTGAATGGTTGATGGCTAAAATGCTAAAAAAAATTTGTAGTTAGAAAATCAGTGAAAAACGTCAGGCGATGAGATGGTGCATTATTTTGTAACAAACGCCAGCTACAATTTTCACGATATTGAGGGCGCACAAGATGAATACGCGCCAAAAAACGCTTCATAGCACCAAGATAATATACAGCATTGACTGTTTTACTAGTTGGTACAAGCCCTTTTTGCACTATGCCTTTCTAACTATAAAAACTGGTTGACATTGTCTTCACTTTTGACTTCTCCGAACTGATTTTTTTCGGTATTCCTTCGCTTGGATGCTTCCATTTAGAGCTTTGACGCCTGGTCTCTGGATCATATTGAAAACACCACGTCTCATCGCCAGTTACAATAGAATATCTGAAGTTTTCGTCTTTTTTTGAGTTTCTAATCAAACCTGTACAATGTTGAATTCAGTTAGCTTATGTGATAGAAACCTTGCACAAATCTTTCTCAGTCCCAAATGCTGTGTCAAAATGCGATGAGTTGAATCTTTGGAAATATTTAATTCCATTCTCCAGTATCGTAATGAGGATTTTGACTCATTTCAGAGAAATTCACGCGCAAGTTCGATGTTACTTTCCGAAACCACAGATTTTTTGCACCAGGATGTTGGTCGTCATTTATGTCCGCACATCCGTTTTTAAATCGTACACACTTGTATATGATAAGCACGCATCACCATACACTTGTTTCATCAAACTAAATGTTTCAGCGAACGATTTACCGAGTTTAAAAGAGAACTTGATAGTTCCTCTTTTTTCAAAATTCACTTTTCAGCCAGTGCCAAATATGTACTGCCCAACTTTACTATATGCGCAATTTCTCTGCTTCTAATGATGCAAATATGATGACATTATTTCGTAATATTAATGAAGGGTCTACCTTACCGACTCATATTTTTTTAAAAAATGGAGCGACCACGAATTACTATTTTAAAAAGTTCGGTTTTCTCTGCGACAGACTGTGTAGATGCACAAACAAAGATCGGTTAAATATTTGCAACATCAGGCATATTTATAAAATAGTTTTACGATACTTGCATAATTAAAGTAATCTTCGTTTAACAAATTTGTAAACTCGTCAAAAATGTTTTGTTTTAATCCGGTAAAATATGAGTGCATCATTAACACACTATCCACTTTAGCAATAACACTATTTCTTACTTGCCTGAATACATGTAGATATGTATCTCTCTTTAGTATCCACTATTTGTCTTGACCCCAGTAATTGCAACGAATTGTTTTGTAATTTTTTTCGATGTAATTATTATGAATAATTTCTATGTCTGCTGCAACTCGACCTTCTTCGAATTTGTTATAACTTTCCTCAATGGCAATTGCTTCGTTAAGGTCAAATTGCGGCACTAGAGACTTGACCTGTTGGAAATGGTGAAAATATTGTAATAGGATGCTGCTTTAATCCAATGTTCGCTAATGTGTAAGAATAGTCTGTACAGGTTCAGGGATGTTTGGATATTATGAAATTCGTGAATACATTTTGAAAGTTTGAGAAACACTGCTTTTGTAAACATTCTTAATAGTAGCACATATAAAAGCAGTGTTTCACTAGTGCAGTAAATGCAAATAGTGGGTACTGTACAAACACACCTACATGTACTCGGCAACGAAAGAAAATTAGAATTATTGCTGAAGTAGATAGTGTACTAATGAAAAATTCAGATTTTATCAGGCTAAAATCAATTTTTAGTGATAGGTGGTCTACATATCCCAAGTATTAACAAAGGTTATTTTAAGTATGCAAGTGCATCATTAGATATCGAACGGTGGTTCTCTGCATATACGAATATTTATTCCTCATGGCGATTACTGTTACATGAAGAAAATGTTAAAATATAGTTGATGTTGCAAATATTTAACTGATCTTATCCCTATTGTGAATCTACATACTGACTCACTTGCTATACCAACTCTAGTAATAAAGAATATTGTCAGATGTATTTATAGTTTGCGGAGTGATTCACAGAATTAGATTGAGTTAGTTTTAGGCATTTTTCTTTCCTTTAATATGTCTAAAGTATTGTTATTTCAAGGTTCAAGTGGAAGATTGGACATGACAAATTCTCCGTAATCCAAACTTCCAGCTTGTGAGTTTGTATCAGTTTTTTTGTTACGTTAAACTGTTTTTTATACCTTGGCATGACATATGGAAAGATTATTATTATTAATGGCTTTATGTATTTCTAATGACTATAAATTTTGTTCTTTTGTGTTCGTATTTTTCGACCAGTATGGAATAATAAAACACTTAGTTTATATTAACGACATTTCGGGATTTTTCCCTCCCTTTTTCAAGTTCTTTATTTTTTCTTTTAATCTGTCAATGTACTGTAATACATCAGTTTAATATAAACATATTTTTGATAGTTAAGAATAATTATACTATAGAAGGTCGTGCTTAACGTAATGGTAAAACGTTTGTGACTGTTTTTGAATTTCTATTGTGTATTTTGCTAAACTTTTCTAGTAACTTCATACTAAACATGAATATATTTAACGAATTCACTGGTATGTTTGTAGCTTATTTTGAATCAAGAAGAAATAGTTATCAAGCGCATAGATTGTATCGTAGTTACACCTCTAATGCCGAAGATTTTTCAGATTGGAGAGTCGTTTATCTTGTACTGTATCATTTATAAATATAAAGAAAAGTAGTAGTGCCCGAAACGAAATTTTGGGTTTGATATTCTACTCGTTGTTCAAGACATGTCAGACAATCCTGTTTGTGAAGCTGCGTACAATAATATTTCCATCGGCACAATTCACCACATTTTGAGGAAACATAAACTGCCATCGCCTAAAGTATTTTACAAAGTTATTAAAAAAAGCATTTAAATGAAGGCGATGCTCAGAGGAGGCGATAGTTTACGCATTGGTAAATATATGTATGTCAAAAAATCCACTCCTCTTTTAAAATTGTGTGTACACGTGAATGAACATTTTAAAATAATAAAACTTTTAATCGCTATGAACACTTTTATTGGCTCAGGGATAATTCTAGGGTTGATTAAGGTGATTTTGCCTAAATATTTGGTGCGGTATTTATAACAACAGAAGTTTTAAAAGAATGTTAAAAGGGATCATTCTATTATTAACGAACACCCTATCTACTACATATGTTTCACGGATTGATCGATCGTCAGGCAGATTTTGTGTTATTAATGAACGATTCCTTGATAGCGTTTATCATATCATTTCGATACATAAAAATTATGAATAATCATCATGCCTCCCTCTCTCGTCCACTGTATTGAACGACAAAGCGAGAGTGCGTCTGTCTCGCATGTCGATAACTAAGTATATATGTACAATACAGTGGACGAGAGAGGGAGGCATGGTGATTATTCATTATTTTTCTGTATCGAAATGATATGATAAACGCTATCAAGGAATCGTTCATTAATAACACAAAATCTGATTGACGATCGGTCAATCCGTGAAACATATGTATATAGTAGATAGGGTGTTATTAATAATAGAATGATTCCTTTCACATTCTTTTAATTGGCAAATAGCAGTGATGCATTGCGTTTGTCTATACGCTCGGGTAACTTAGTTATCGACATGCGAGGCAGACGCACTCTTGCTTTGTCGTTCAATACAGTGGACGAAAGAGGGATGCATGATGATTATTCAACAGAAGTTTTGATCTATATTTTATTGAAGAAACACTAAATGCCGCAAAATATAATATCTCACTTCATAGGTAACTGACCGAGTTTCTTGTTGAATTACTATTTATTGATAGACAAGACTTCATATTTCAACCAGATGAAGCTCCGTCCCACAACGCATATATTAAACAAATATTTGTAAATAACATCTAAGATAATAATAGGATTGGTACAAATGGTGAATTGGAATGGTCCCCTCGTTCGCTAGACTTTTTATCGGACCATCTAAAAGATAAAATTTATGTAAAATTTTCGTAAAACATCGAAGAATTTAAGAACCCCATTCGAAATGCTATACTAAATATAACGACCGACAACTTAGTGGAATTCGTACACGTTGCTAATATTGCATTGAAGGCAATCGTACATATTTTGAGCAACAAACTGCTATTATACTTTTCCTTTTTGTTTTCTTTATTTTATTATATCCTAACTCTGCCATTATTTACATGTTCATTTCATTAAGACATAAACACATCTGAGCTTTTCGGCTGATATGCAATAAATTTTGGGTGACACCTCTCTTTCGAAAGCCATAATTTGCCGTCGGGCCGCGCAATCGAAACGTTGTGAATGAGTATCGAAATGCACAACCACGGTTGCCAAAACTGTGGCAACCCCAAAAATGGTTAAACAAATTAATTATATTGGTTTGAACGGTGGAAAATTAACATCAAGGAGATATCGTTATCATTTCGGTCGAACGCGTACATCACATTTTACATATATAATTGGACATAACTAAGATATTAGCGAGGTGGGTACTATAAATATTGAATTATGACACAAAAGAAAATGTAAAGAGTGCGGTCATCAAGGGATTTTTTGTAACAAGAATAAAACTGATTTTTTTGCGAAATTACTTTTGACGAAACTTGGCTTCGCCAGTTTGTTCTGGAATCCCAACGGAAATCCCAGCATGGTAGGCCTTTTACGGTATTACCACATGTGAGCAAGGTAATGACCATGATTTTGTAGGGAATTCGGGGAAAATAATTTTGATCTATCCATCTTGTAAAGGGATGGCTCATAAAATGTTTATTTCATTGCTGTTCACACTAGTAAAATCTTTCTTGATAATCTACCCTCAAATGACAGCTCTCAATTCAAACTTTTTATTATGGGAAAGAAGTTTTCGTCTAATGAAGAAGTGATTGCAGCCACAAAGCAGTATTTTGAGCAGAAGTGATGTAATGACACGTCAGTATTTTTACTTCAGTTGCGTTGAAGTTTAAGGAGAATACATTTCAAAATAATAAAATTTTTTTGACTTAACTCATTTGTCTCATTTGTAGTCTCACTTAAACTTAAATTAATTAAAAAATCTTACAGTAAAATTCGTCCTCGCAAGCATAACAAGAAAAATCAAGAAATAATAAAATATATACTTATATTAATTATTTTTTTAAAGATAATTGCAATGGCAAAGTACTACTTTTAGCATTTACCACTCTTTAAATTAAATTTCGACGGCCGAACGAATCGCAAATTTACTGTGTATGTTTATTGTCTACTTGGAATAGAGTTAGAATTTCACATGAATTGAACTGTATTGTTCGCGTTTAGTTCTATGGATGTAGACAATTATCGATCCTAATATATAGTATAATTGAATTAATTAATACTGTATTTTCATTTATAAAAAGCATCAATTCAATTTTTTCGGAAATAGTCAAATTTAACCGTTCAGTTTTGCATATTGAAACTGTAATCTAGTAAATTCGAACACGAAAGAAATTAAATGTTTCACTGATAATTAGAAATCATGCATTTGATTCGTCCATTCTAAAAGGATGATATAAATTAAGCGTTCTACAGGAAAAGAATGTCATAAAATAACAATTTTCAATTCGCCATGTTGTAATGTATTCATATGAGTTGCCGTTGTTTGATTTCTAAACAACATTACCAGAAACAATAACGGTTGTGTTTTCGTGTTAGTATTAGATTTTTGGAAAGGAAAAGTAAACGACGTGCCGAAAAGAAAGGCTTGACGGCAACGGACCGAATGGTTTTGGGGAGACTCTATAAGGAATAGAAAAAAGTTAAACTCGCCAATAAGGAAATATACGTTTGGGAATCGGTCGAAGGGGAAGTACTGCGGTGACGCGTGAAGTTTTCTTTTCTTTTTTGTCTTTTGCTATCCTTTGATGTAATAAAGTGATAGCGTTGAGTCTAACTTTATTCCGCTTCGGGTCTATTGGAAAAGGGACAGTGTTTTATTAGATTTTTATTAATAAATTTCGAGATATTACTAACGCAGGAATTTGGAATTTATTTATGAGAATATGTTAAGGAAGATTTTATAACTAATTAATTTAATTGAAAAGCATGGTCCTATGCCATTTTTACATATAATGTATCAAACAAATCCGTATGTAGTGCTTTTCAAAAATAACTTTAGAAGATTATATGCCCATAATTACAAAATATTTATTTTGTTGCAGGAGAAATTTATATATGTATATATATATATATATATATATATATATATATATATATATATATACGAAGGTAGCCGTTTATATTTCGGGAATAGCAAACAAAAAAATTTTTTTATCAAAAATAGTTTTATTGCTTTTCAAATTATTCTCCTTGAAAAGCATTGCACTTTTGCATTCGTTTAAACCAATCTGAAAAGCATTGCTGCCACCGTGAGGGCGGTATCCCCAAAATATGAGTTTGAACTGCCTCTTTCGGCGTAGAAAATGGTTGACCACGAAATTTATTCTTCACGTATGGGAACAAAAAGAAATCACAGGGTGCTAGATCAGGGCTGTACGGCGGATGGCTCATCAATTCAATGTTTTGCTCGATCAAATATTCAATTGCTTGAACCGACCTGTGAGAGCTTGCATTGTCATGGTCGAGAATGATCTGTCATTTTCGGTTTGTTTTCCTTATTTCTTCAAAAGCTTTTGGCAAACAAATAGTTGTATACCATTCGGAATTGACCGCTGTACAACTCTCTAAAGGCACGGTTGCAAAGTGACCGGTTTCTCCGAAAAAACAGGCTGCCATTTGTTTTGATGTGCTTCGAGCGCGAACAACTTTTGTTGGTTTTGGCTCGCCTTGGAATACCCACACAGTCGACTGCTGTTTACTATCGGGCTCATACGTATAGATCCAAGATTCACCACCTATGACGACTTTATAAATGTTCTTTCAAGCACCGCTATTGTATTTTTTGTTTATTTCTTGGCACCGATCGACGCGAGTCCTTTTTTGAGCGGTTACCAAATAATGAGGTACCTAACGTGAATATAGCTACTTAACGGCTAAATGTTCATGCAGAGTCTTATGCACGCTGGTGTTACTAATACCTAGAGATGCCTCGATCTCACGGTATGTCACATGACGGTCTTGCATTATCAATCCAGATATTGCATTAATGTTTTCCAACGCAGCAACATTTGTGGGACGACCTTCACGAAATTCATTGTCCAAAGAACTCCGTCCAAGTTTAAATTCACTATACCAACGATATACCGTAGTTTTCGATGGTATCGTACAATAATTTATTGACTTTGTAGACTATGTAGTGTCAGGACCATATAAAAATTATTTAAAATTTAAAAGGTACATTTATTCTGTTCTTGGTTTAATTTTGTTTCTGTTTTCCGTATAGCTTCATCAAATCTTTTAAAATTTCCATTACATTTAATATTTTCATATTTTTATCTGCAATATCTGCCAGAACTGGGCAGTTAAGAAACATTAGTTAGTCATCATTAAAAAATAAATTAAATATGACCAAGATTCGATTATTGCGGAACACCTGAGTTGGGAACAAATTCATCCCATGAAAAAAACTCTTCCACAGTAACTCAACTTATGCAGTAGACTATTATGTTCTATAGCGTCAAAAGCGCATAAAAAGTCGATATATATATAACAACGACCTACTCGCACTTACCTAAAGACTCGCGAACTTGAGAGAATGAAGCTAAATTTGTAAATGTTGAACCCACGTATAAATTCATTGTGGTTTGGTATTAAAAAAGTAGTTCTGTATATTCTATATTTATTCTAAATATGTTATATATTTCTATATATCACTTTTGGAAAATCCTTTATGCACGAGTAAAGCTACAAGGCACTAACTTACTAGCCTTTGTCTGTATGGTATGGTTGAGTTAGTAGATGGGAAGGTGTAATGTTGACGTTAATTACACTAGGGAACAGTTTTTAACACAATTTCTATGGAGTTAGATCTTTCAACTCTTATAAGGTAAATAGGAATGCTGATTTTAAAACTGAAGTTAATTTGCTTCACGTCAAGTTTTTTCTCTACAACTTATATTAATGTGATTATTCTGTGAGCAGGGTGAGCGGTTTCACCAATATTTAAAGATTGCGAAGGCACGGTATCAAGGTAAATGGGACGCATATATGATGGCTGACTATTTTTGGAACATCGAACGAGATTATCCACAGATTGAACACTTCAGGAAAAGCTATAAACGAAAATTTTTACTTTAAGACATGTTTGCCGTTTGGTAAAAGAACTTTACTACTTGTGTGAACACATATTAATTTACAAAAACTATATACAGCCTCTATATGAATAAAATTATTCTCTGTCAACAGTATATTTGGTAATTTTTTCCTTTATTTTCCTTTATATGCACATTTTGTATGACTTTCGGGACAAATTTGTGCTTCCCAGTGCTATTATTAGAACGAAAAGAACTGCTAAGAGACAGTTATTTGATGTTAATATCTAATTTTTTTTGATTATACTCATTGTTTGAATCGTCTTAACAACGAAAATAGAAACACGAATTTCGTCGATATCAAAAAAAGATTAGAACTGGAAATAATTAATTCTGCAGTTTACTTAAGTACAGGCGGTGGAGTTCTGCAACTGATTCTAAATTTTTAATGTGTTTTTAATTAAAATGCATTAACTAGAAAATTACATATAGGCTAACTGCGATACACCAACTTGTCAGGGATTTTGATTTAAGGTATCACTAAAAACGTATGTAATACGAGGGTGGAATGAAATGTTCTCTGACCAAAGAAATGCTCACTCCGCATGCTCACACTGGCAGTCTTTAAGCCTCTTTATAACCTCCATATAGTAAGATCGTTTGAATCCCTCAAAATAGGAACGGTAATTTGAATTAAATCTCTTTCCAGACAGGCATGTTTTCAAATTGGGTAACAAACAGAAGTACTTAAAGTGGTAGGTGAGGAGTTTGCGCATGGGAGTAACTGTGTAATTAATGACGAATAACCCGAAGCAGTATCGTGAAATAGAATGTTTTCTTTTTCCAATATCTTGTGCAACTCCTCAGCGATAATTCTCTTTTTCTCGAAATGTTCGACAAGTATTTAAACCAGATTCTGTATATTTTTCAGAGGTTTGTCTAAAGTGTAATTGATCTAGGTTTCAACAGAGGAAAAGGTCCAAACATTACTTTGAAATACTCAGTATTTATTATTTTTAGTCGATGGATAGCATTGACGGCATCATCTAATTGACAGCCTTTGTATATGGAAACGTTCATATAAAATATAATATACATACACAATTCAGTTAAATTTCTAATAAATTCCAGGACTTTGAAACGATTATTCGGCACTGCATTTCCAACTTTTTATTACATTAAATATGTGCACCAATGATATTTTTAGAAATCTTTTAAGTCTCTTGTTTCTTAAAAATGAGCTTTATTGTTCGTATTAAAAGATAATTCATACAATTCTTCAAACTTTTTGTGAAACTGTGACACCCAAAAAGTTTTTAATTGTAGAGATAAATAAAGTGTTTAATTCTTAGCAGCACATCAGAGTCGCCGGGAGTTGAGAAGTGTGCACCAAGTTAATTCACATGGTGAATTTAGTACATTGTGCCAGCTCGGGAGAACAGTTGTGTGTGTGACATTTTATCGTGTTATTCTCGTGTGCAGCGTAATGCAGTCAGAAATTTGTGATAGTACTATAATAGTCGAAAGCGTAAGATAAGGACGGTCGCAAAAAAACTTCTCGCTTAAAATACTATGGCGCAAAAACAATATATACAATCAGCGATAAATCTTTGTTCTTTCGGAATAAATTTGCATATAAACTACATAACATAAATATAAAAGTGACGTAAAAAATAATTTCGTAATTTCTGGCTTATGTACATACAATTTCAAATGAAAATAAACATCTCAAGCAATATTACAAAATCATATATACATAATTGGAAATAATATTAAATTAGATTTAAATAATAAAAAGCTGCGATTATGTGCGGACAAGACTGCAAATTGTAAAAAGCTTGTTTTATATTTTATAGTACGAATGCTAGAACCTTTTAAAGCACATTGTCATTATTAGTAGCTAGCGAAAGATTAGAGAAATGAACTAGCGAAGCAATTTTGACGAGATTGTTAAATATGTCGACCAAGTTTGACCTCTCAGTAAACCAAGTGTTTACATTAATCACTGATGGTACCGCAGCCGTGTTATATATGGGTCGCTCTCTTAAAAATTAGTGTTGAAATTTAAATATATGTAACATGTATAGCTATTAGAACTATTAGAAATATCCACAAGTAAATGAAATAATTTGTCAAAGAAAAGCCGTTTTCTTAGATTTCCTAAACCAATTCGAGAATTTCATATAGAGTGTACTAGCATTCCTCAACCAATATTGCCAGTTCTTGTATATTGGAGAACATGGTTATAGGCAAACGTGTTATTATTATAAACATTTACAACAAATAAAGGGTTTTATTTTAAATTTAATTAGAAAGAAGTCACAGCACGACTATTAAAGAAAGTTAGAAGAAATTCGAAGATGCTATTGCTTACAATTACAAGGGAATACTTGAGGCAATAGGCGAATTATAAAATCCTTCATGGTCTTTAATGGAGTCCCTTTATCAGATTAAGACAAATATGTAATAATAGTGATAGTGCTTCTCCAGGTGCTTTACACAACTTCAAAGATTATTTTAGCAACGCAAGTGATATATCAGTAGATGTGGCATGATCGTTTTATCCATAAAAGAATCTTTTTTCAGAACGGGGTATGTCGCTCAGGGAAACACTATGGGGTAACGCAGATATATTGCGGAGTTCATGAAGATGGATAATATTTCACAGAAGAGTCAGCGTTTCACGATATTTTATATATTCTAAAATTTGCTGACCTTTAACATCTCATTATTATTCACTGAATGTACGATAGGTCCGTTCATATGCTGATATTTTACGCTACCAATATACACGATTCAGATTAGTTGTTCAGATTTCACTGAACAAAGTGTATTTATCATTCAGGAATATACTGAATAATATTATTTCCATTTTTTGTGCATTTATTTTATTATTGTATATTTACATAGGTTCAATACCGTAAGTTTTAATCATCTGGAAAACCCGCAGTTTATCATAATGCTAGTACAATAATTATAATGATCGCCGATAGTAATCTTTGTTCTGAATTCATTATGTATTACAAGGGTCGAACCTTTATTATTTATAATGCATTTCAGATTGTTCGCAATAGATGAAAGGCGGATTATAAGTAATACCTTTTTCTTTTATATAGAATTTACAATTTAGTTATCGCAAGTAATTACATTCCTTCCAGGAATTATTTTGTAAACGTGCCTTTATCTATATTATTATACTTAAGGGCTCGTCTAGAATTGTCTTCATTATTGTTGGCTTGAATAACTAAGTTTAGTTCTACAGCAACTGTCGTACAGGCTGTTCAAGTTCTCCACGTTCCGATTTAGCGTACGTGAAAATATACAACACAAATAAAGGTTAGATCGAAATAAATAGTATAAGTGTTTGATCTGTCTTTTATTTAAAATAAAAAAAGTGAAAACCCAGCGCCGCAATACTAAACATTAGTCATTTAATCTATTAGATACTTATTTATTGAAAAGTAACAGGTCTGAAATAGGGACTTCCGAGAGGACTATATAAATTTGAGTCCATTGGTTCAGTAAACAATGAACCAACACTCGAACGACGAAGAAACGTAAGATCTGCCGAAAACATCGCCTCTGTCACGTCGCTCACATGAACTCGGCCTTTCGCAGACCACAACTTGGCGAATTTTGCGTCATGACTTAGGCCTGCACCCGTATAAAATTCAACTGACCCAGAAGCTGAAAGTAAACGACCATAAACGACGACGCGTGTTTGCTGAATTGGTCCTGGAGCAGTTGAAAACACCCCAATTTTCATCAAAAAATCATCTTCAACGATGAGGCTCATTTCTAGATGAATGGGTACGTCAACAAACAAAATTGTCGAATTTGGGATGATACCAATCCACATGAGATCCAAGAGCGTCCAATACATCCCGAAAAAGTCACTGTTTGGTGTGAATTGTGGGCCGGCGGCGCCATCGATCCATATTTCTTTGAGAGCGGCGTTGGCCAGGCCGTCACCGTCAACGGCAAGCGTTGTAGGTTGATGATCACCAACTTCTTTTGGTCTAAATTGGATGATATGGACACCACCGACATGTCGTTTCAACAGCTGCTACACAGCTCATGCCACATTGAACATTCTGCACGAGCGATTTCAGGGCATGCCATCAGTTAAATTCAGCCCGATTTATGCGCCAGAATCATGGAAAATTGGACATTTTGGATGCGCGCCACCGAGCGAAGCCGCGGCGGACATTTACAGGAAGTTATATTCCATACATAATGGTATCGACAAGCCTTTCAAACAAATAAAAAGTTTCGATGATATCTCACACATACTTTGTTTTGTTTATATTTAAAAATAGAAAGCACTTAATGAAAGACCGTGTATAATGAAATACAAAAATATTTTATAAAGATTAAAACCAAAACTGCAATTATTGTGTATACTCTACAACTTATTATTTACTATGATGCGGACGACTATGGTGCGCTGTTCGACTTGGCAGCTCTGGAGATACATATGTTTTATTTACAATAACAAAAATTGATACGCAGAAAATTAGCCCTATCCAATAGTCGACATGTTACTACACCATTAGTAGATAGATGCTTTTCTTAAAATATAGATTACAGGTACAATTAACCGACATGTGTTCAATTTATATATAAAGCATTTTCTTTACTTTAAAGTTTACTAAAAGAAAAATATATTTGTTTATTGCTGTATAGAATTGCTGCCTATATTATTTCGAAATATTGGCTTATTTACATGTTGTATGATATCGTCTTTCTTATACAAGGTGATGTCTTCGTGTTCTGGTCATCTGCAGTCTATTAGCACACTCCGAGTCATTCTCTCTATTCAAAATTTGAAATATTTAGACTAATTATACAAATATTCGAGGAGAAAGGAAGACAGTGGTGCGATCAGTAGCTGAGAAAGGAGGAATAAGATCACATGATATAAAAGTGTTAGCAAGCGACAGAAAAAATGGAAGGAAATATGAAATATTTTGTAAAATTAGAAAATGAAAATTATAACGTACTTAACAGATGTTAAGGTAATAACTATTGTAACTATTTTTCTTGTAAATTTCTAAATTATTTTATTTTTCACATTTATGTAAAACGGCTTACGAAGCAAATTCCACACTAAATTTTAAATAATGAGCTATTTTGATGGCTGAGTTTTCTCTTAGACACTGATGGCTAATTTTCCTGTTGTAGCAGGTTCTTCGGTATCTACTACTAGACTGAACCTCGTCGTTTTTTATTACGTGAAAGTTGAATAAATGTAAAGAAAAAATAACGTAAAGACGGAACTTAGTACGACACGTCAACACAACAGTATTAAATGTTTGGGTATTAAAAAAGGAAAATGACCCAAGTTGGCTTGCTAAATGATTGTTAATGCCGAGGTATTAAAAATAATTATTAAGCTTTACGTAGCGGCCGGAAAATTATTTTTGACTCTTAAGGTTTAGGAAAAAAGAGCTCCTAGTTGGCGCACCTAATTATTGTTACGTTATGTATGTGTGAAAAATTAACATAGTTGTGGGGCCCAGATACTGTTAACGCTGCGGGATTAAAAAAGATAATGGATGACAATGGCGAAAATTATTGCTAAGGACTAGGTCTGAAAAATAAGTGTTGATGAAGGTCCGGGCTAGATATGGGGTTACAATAAATAGAAGAAGGTAGTAATAAATTTATTCATGATGGGCATCAAAAGTCCAAGACATAGGGAAAGCTGAAATAAAATATTAGTGAAAAGAAAAGCAGCATGTTTACCCTTAAAATATTATTTAACTCAGTTAAATACAACAAAGGCAAAATCTTGATTATATTAAAAATTAATAAATGAAAGCGATATGTATACGAGGGTAGTTTGACAAGTAGTGAGAATGGAAAAGAAAAACGAATTTTTTAAATACAAAATAATTTTTATTTTTCAATATATTCTCCTAAAAGACCAATACATTAATTCCAACGGTGCTCCAATGCACTTATGCCATCTCTAAAATGCGATTCCGCATTTACGAAGATGATAAGCTTGTGGTTAGACGAAAATTTCTTTCCACCTAGTGCCGTTTTCAATTTTGGAAAAAGGTGGAATTCGGAAGGGGCTAGATCCGGCGAATAAGGCGCATGCGGTACTAATTGGAAATGCAATTCGTGGATTTTGGACATCGTAACTGTGCTAGTATGCAAGGGCGCCTTGTCTTGGTGAAACAGAATCCTTTTCTTTGCCATTCCCGACCGTTTAGCACGAATCTCGTCATCTAATTTTTGTGGAAGTTCTGCATAATATTGTCCATTTATTGTGGCACCTTTCTGAAGGTAATCAATGAGCCAAATGCCCTTCGAATCCCAAAAAATTAATGTCATCGCCTTGTTTGCCGATAAAGTGGTTTTCTCTTTCTTTGGAGGTAAAGAACCACGTTCTAACCATTGTTTCGACTGTTGTTTAGTTTCTGGTGTACTGTAGTGTACCCGAGTTTCATCGCAAGTAACAAATTGCATACAAAAGTCAACTGGATTCCGCTTATAAAGGTCGAAACACTCATTGGAAATGCGCAAACGAGTGAACTTTTGATCGGTCGAAAGCAATCGCGGCACCCATCTTGCCGAAAGTTTGGAAAGGCCCAACTCTTTCGTTAAAATGTGGTGTATGCATTCTGTTGAAATGTTTACCATGTTTGCTATCTATCTCGCTTTGAGTCGTCGAGCTTGCGTAAGAATATTATGGATTTTTACAATTATTTCCTTAGAAGTCACGATTTTGGGTGCTCCAGGGCGCTCTTTATAAACACAGCTTGTTCTATCACGTTTAAATTCATTTACCCATCTACTTATTGTGGTGGATGATGGAGCAGATTCACCTAATGTTTCCCGTAACTCATCTTTTATTTCGGTAGCTTTCGTACCTTTAATTACGAAGTATTTAATCACCGCACGATACTCTGTTTTTTTCATTTTAAAAACGACTTGTTGCTTCTTCTTCAATCAGCTGTCAAAAATAAACTAATCAATCGATTTATCTAAATATCGGAATGTAAACATATAAATAGGCAACCTAAATTACGGTGCATTTGTTTTACCAATTAGCGTGCCACCTATGTGTCATTCACACTACTTGTCAAAATATCCTCGTAGAAATATAATGTAATAGAATATGTATCTAATAAAGCTACAGAATAAAATATACAAGAATTGATAGAAAACAGGTATCGAACGACAAGTAGGTATACTTGCGTCTATATACCCTTGGACAGGATCTGTTATGTGAAATTGAAAAAGAATTAAAAGGACGATATATTTAAAGTAATTTCGACGATATTAAAAATACTAAAGATGTTTCCAAAGTTTTAGGTATTTGGCCAAGTTTCTTTTATTATATCGTTTTTCATCAAATTTACAATGTAATTTTCAATATAATCTACATATATATAGCACGATTTAACGGGTGGCGCAAAAGTAATGTCATAATTTGAACTGCCTACCATTTTGTTATAAATGAAAAAAAGAGCTCTCTTTTCATAAAAAGTTTATCTGAGAGTGCAAAATTGATGACATTAATTGGAAAAAATTATATCGAATAATTGCGCTCGTTTTACGTCATTTTGAATTGTTGCTCGCAAAACATCCAGCTCCAAATTGACGATTTCTTCTTCAATATTAGCTTTCAAGACTTGCAGGGGTCACGGTTTGTTGTGGTAAACAAGAGATTTAGAAAAGCCCCAAAGAAAGTCTGGTGATATTGGTTCTGGCGACCTGGACGGTCAGTTCAAATCTCCAAAACAGGAGATCACTCGACCTGGAAATTGTTCTCTCAAAATCTCCATCGCTGCCCGACCTGTTTGAGCGGTTGCTCCGTCCTGTTGAAACCAACAATAATCGAAACCCAATGCAGCAACTTGCGGCAAAAGCTCGTTCAGCATCTGTCAGTAACGCTCACCATTTACGGTTACGGTGATACCATCGGTGTCTTCAAAAAAATAAGAGCCAATCACTTTTTCACGGCAAATGCCGCGCCTAATAGTCACTTTGAGGGGATGCAATGACTCTTCATGCATTTCCTGTGAATTCTTTGTGCCCCAGAAATGCAAATTTTGTTTGTTAACATAACAACTTTTGATATGAAATCATCCTCTTCTTGCACCAAGTTTAACAGAGAATGGCAATAAGTTAACCTTGTCCAACAGTCAGCAGGCAGCAAGTCGTGAACAGTTTGCACTTTGTAGGGGAACATTTTCAAATTTTTCACCAAAATTCGTAATAACGAATATCTGCTTATGCCTAATTGTGTGCATCGTCATCTCATTGATGTTTACGGATTCTCTCTGACGTCGTCAACAATAGCAGCGATGTTCTCGGTCAAACGAGCAATACAAGGCCGGCCACTTCTTGCGACATCTGCAGTGGATCCAGTTTGCGCGAGGCGCTCAGCCAAACGCTTAATTGTTCGAGCACATGGAACACGACGACAACGACAACGACGACGAAATTCACGCTGCGCTAAAACAACAGACTGAAAATTTGTCAAATAAGCGGTAACAATAATTCCTCGTTCTTGAGATGTGTATCTCTCCATGGCTTGTTAACAACTAATTCTCTATATATCTACATCATAAATATCAAAGCACAGTGACATTTGGCGCCATCTCCAAAAATGACAGCCAATTCAAATTTTGACATTACTTTTGCGCCACCTATAACATCATTTAAGTTCTGAACTCGAACACTTCATAGTGGTATTCTTCAAATTTCAACACACATAATAATCACCTAGAGGGGTGGATATGGAAATATTTCCCAGCGCAATTTGTTTTAAACATCCTCCGTGCGATATGAGATGGTGTATGACTCTGCTGTAATAACGCACGCTTATGTAACATCAGTTAGTTACTTGCAAAATGTTTGCCGTAATGAACCAGATAAAAAATTAAAGAATGTTCTGTGTTAGTTATAGTATTTTCAGTAGATAATCTATAAAAGTAATCCCACAATCCCACAATTACATCTGACTGAACTGCACGTACTTTAAGCGGAGATCCTTCTCGGGTTCGTGCCATTTTTGGACTGGTTTATAGCTTCAGAATTGATGTGAGGTCAGTGTTTCATCAATAGTTATTATTTGTTGCAAGTATTTGTCATCGTAATGGCATAACAATTCTTTGGCGGTCTGTTAGAATTGTTGAGTTTCTTCTTTACCAACAGTCTGGGTAATATCCAACGGACTGAAATTTAATCACTCTCAAGCGTTCATGAAAAAATCGCATGAATCTGCCATGTATCTATTGCCATACTAATACTAATTTTATCAATATTTATTCGCTTATCATTTTTTAGTAGATTCTCAATGACAGCAATATTTTTCTTCATCTTCAAACGCTCCTATAAAATCTTAAATGTATGTATCTATTTCTACACTAACACAAATTTCACGAGTAGTTATGCGCCTATCGTCTACGAGTAGATTCTGGACGACGGCAACAATTTTTCTATCGGAGGTGCTCAGGACCCCATTGTGCGGATCGGTGGACAGCATTTTTACATTTTGTGGACTATAAATTGCAAATGCTAAACTACGTTTGAAGGTTTTACACCGTATTTAAGCAAAAGAAAAGATTTTTGCAATTTAGTTACATTTTGTTGTAGAATCAACGATACGGAAATACCATACATCTGTATCAGTGAAGTAATCGCGGTTAACTAAGTAGTATTGTAGGGGATAGCTAGTAGGATGCGTAAATGTATCAAGGTTTGTTTGTTTGGGCGAAATCATAGGATATTTATTTAATTGTATTAATTTCCATTAATAATGGAAAACAATATCAGCCAAATGGCCGATACGGCTACGCTTGCAGGACCATATTCTTTTCATGAAATTTTCCAACAGTTGGTATATTTGCGGCTGTATGTCCTCCATAACTTCACGAATTACATCTTTGAGATCTTGAGTCGATTGTGAGCCATTGGCATAGATCTTATCTTTCACGTAGTTCCAAAGAAAGAAGTCTAAAGGTGTTAAATTACAAGATCTTGGTGGTCAATTGTGATCGCCTTTTCGAGAAATCGCACGGTCAGGAAACTTTTCACGCAAAAGGCCGACGGTATCGTTACTTGTGTCGCACGTAGCACCGTCTTGTTGAAAATAAACGTTGTCTACATCAGTATCTTCCAATTCCGGCAATACAAAATCATTAATTATTGTTCAATAGCGCAATCTATTCACCGTAACAGTTGTTCCAGCCTCGTTTTCGAAAAAGTAAGGGCCAATGACTCCGTCAGACCAAAAACCGCACCAAACGGACACATGTTGAGGATGGTGAGGCTTTTCGACAATAACTCTCAGGTTTTCCGAGCCCCAAATGCGACAAATCTGCTTGTTAACGTAGCCTCCGAGGTGGAAATGGACCTCATCACTCTAGATGACTTTTCGATGAGATCAGCAAAGACAGGACGTTGTTGATTGTCGGTAGGCGTGAGTTCTTGTGTTAAATGAACTTTAAAAGCCTTAGGACCTAAGTCTTTATGCAAAATACGGTGAAATGTCATTTGTGGAATGCCTAATTCCAAAGATCGACGAGAAATTGAGAAACCTGGGTTTTTCTCAACACTATGGGCTACAACAGCAATATTCTCAGTTGTTCTTTAGCGACGTATATGAGTTCGCTTCTTCACATCACTAGCTTGTCCCGACAGCTTCACAATTGCTGGCCGAGAAAGTGCTTCACGGCGATCCAAAAATGCTTTAGTTTTGCGAACTGTGACAGCGAAGTTTAATTAAATTAATATAATTTATAGTTCATTAATAATTAGTAAAAGGTATCGATAGCTACTTGGCAGGTATATCTTTAACAGATGACGAATATCATTTCCTGCCAGAATTTCCGGTTTTCCCCTTTTTCAAATTAACCTGCAACACGTTCTATATTTACATATTATTATTTGATGGCCTTTTGTGAGTACTCACATTTTTTATATTCCTTTTCTCTCTTCTTTTTTCTGTTTAGTAAAACAAAATTTAACACAAACATTTTTAAAATTAACAATTTATAACGCATTTTTTGGGTGCATACTCGTTTAAAGACGTAACCTCTCGTGAATATTTGGTAAGTGCTTTCTGCTCATATGTGTTATTTCATTCTTTTGTATATATATTTGCAAAGTTACATTGATGAACGTTTATATTGTTTATACAGGAAGACGCTGACAATTTATTTTCTAAGAATTAAGTTATTATAAATGTCATTAATGCTATTGCATTTATTCAGTTACTACGTAAACTTTGTTTGTGTTCTTAGATTCTTTTATTTAGATATTGTTTTGTTTGTCCTACGAATGTACCATCACAACAATGGCATTTTATTTTATATATACTGTGTGTTGGTTTATCTTCAATTGTACTTAATTCTGGTAAAAAAGGACTTGTTTGTATTACTCGGTTTTCGGACTATACTATTGTTGTATTTTACAAAGAATTTGTTTTCTGATACATATACGTACGGCAAAGACATGAATTTTGGTTGGTCGTTGTTTGTGATGGTACTATTGGCGTTTTCAATATTTATAGTCTCTATTTTGTTTTTTCTGTTTTTAAGTGTGAATAAGCTTTTTTTAATACTTCTGTCTATGTTCGGAGGATAGTTATTTATTATATTATTAAGTATTGATTAAATTTTATTTATGTTTTTTGTAATATTTTTTTTCGAAAATTCATAACGCCTGTCTACGAGGTTGTGTATTGCATTTACTGCCAAAAGACATATTGAAGGCATGGATAATCAAGGCAATTTTTCTCTTTTTCTAAATTAATTAGAACATTCTCATTACACAGTAAATACGAGATCCGTGTTCTATGACGCAATTAATTGAATTCTTGTAATTGTATTTGTTCTATCGTCTGCGATTGACGTTTACCCTGAACAAGCTGGGAAGTTTCTTAATTTATGTATACATGTTGGTGCAATCCAATTGGGCGCTAGAATTTGATTATCATTAAGAAGTCACTTTTTCATTTATTCTATTGTAAAAAGACTCCCAGGAATTGTTGTTATGAGGACAAGTAGGGTAAGGTTGTTATCAATAATCAATTTAATTTGACTGACGTATAAAGCGACACTATTCTCTTCCACCGGTCCTGTTAAATAATTTCTTTAAAAAAAATGGGTATTTTCTTCCTGGAGTAGAATTTGTGTTTGCGAAAAACGCTTTTATTTAACAGCTAAATATATTTACATATTTATAGTAAAAAGTAAACTTTTAAAGTGAAAAATAACAACAGAAATATAAAAATATTATTATCTTATTTTGCATTCTTCTTTAAATTAAATTATACGTAATGCAAAAAATATTTGACTATATGGAATGTTATATGCTATTTTAGTAAACATAAAACTATATCAAACGGTAAAAAAATATACAGGCTATTCCATTTGAAGGAAACAAATTTTGCCCTTTTAAAGATACTATAAATCATTTTCAATTTTTAAACACACTGCAATTAAGATATTTAATATTACAAATCTGACGCAATATCATAATTATATCGATATAATTGTTACAAAATAATAATTAGTAGAGACGATATTAATTTTCAATGGGAATTATTTAATTGAATTTTTTCTTTTTGATAAGTGGAGTATCTCAAAAACCGTTTAGTTTCATTATGGAGTTTATGATATAAACTTGTTTTGTTATGGTATGTAATGGGAAATTTGAAAATGTAATAATACATGAAGTGTTTCATTTAAAATAACAATTATATAATTTACAGGCAAAGCTAGAGCTAAAAGCTCTGTATATTTTATAATTTTGCTGTGTAGGGTACTTGATCCCAAAAAACTTTTACTTAAAATATTTTTGAATTCAGTGAATAATTAATTCGTAGCAGACTGAACACTGGTAATAATATAAGTACATGAAAGGATATGCTAATAGTTTTATTCCTGAAGTACTATATAACAGGTTTTCCGATAGGGACTTCCGAACTTTGACAGTTGATAGCGGATATATTGTTGAAGCTACATCTGTCGAATTGGCTGTTATTTATTCAGTCTGTTTTGCCAAATTACCATGAACGGGTATAGTGTTCAATAACACGTGCAAATGATAAAATTGTTTGATCAAAATTGGTGTTCTGTTCGGGCAACGTTCCCGCGCTTCGCCTATTTTACGGTTGCCGTAATCGTCCTACCGAGAGGACTATTCACACCGTACGATGACGAAGAGCAAGATCTGCCGAAAACATCGCCGCTGTCCGTAAGAGTGTGCAGGAGAATCAGAGGCAGTCGATTTCGTGTCGCTCACAAGAACTCGGCCTTTTTGTTGGCCTGAATTAGAGGATATGGACACTAACGACATTTGGTTTCAACAGGACGGCTCCACACAGCTCATACCACATTGGACATTCTGCACGAGCGTTTTAAAGGCATGGTCATATTACATAGAGGTGATTTGAACTCGCCACCGAGATCGTGGGGTTTGACTCCGTTAGATTTTTTCTTGTGGGGGGATTTCGTCGCAGGTCTATACGAATAAGCAACAAACCACAGCGGTCCTCAAAGCCAACATAACCCATGCCATCGATCAAATTCGGCCTGCTTTATGCGCCAGAATCATGGAAAATTGGACATTTCGGATGCGCGCCACCTACCTATATTCCAAACACAATGGCATCGATTGGCCTTTCAAACGAATAAAAAATTTCGATGATATCCCACACACACTTTGTTTTATTTAAATTTAAAAATAGGAAGCGCTTAATGAAAGAAATATTGATGTGTATATATATACATAGTACTTATGGAATAAAATTATTTTTATAATATTCTTTTCTTTTTTAATATGTTGGTTGTTTTGTTTTAACTATAAAATTTATTCATTTGTAATGATTATTTTAACCATTGGGATATATATAAAATATTTAATTATTAGTAACGATGTTTCGGAGAGAGGTGTCCCGTGTTTCAAGTTCCTTATTTTTTATATTAATCTACAATAACTTTCATGGTTACATATCTTTATATGTGAACAATAGTTTTTTTTATAAACATAAATATTTGGAAGTACTTACATTTGTTAATATATTTCGTTTCTGTTTAATATTGTAAAATTTAAAATCGCATAATCATTTTTAATTAACAAACTTTTATTGTGTGTATCTGACTAAAAACTTAATCTTTGTGAATAATTTTAGTGAGCGTTTGTCGCAAGCACATCTGTGTTATTTCGGTTTTGTTATCTCGCGTTAGGTATACATACACGTGTGATTGCAAATTCACGTTGACGAGTGTTGGTATATAAGAGGATAGTTTGACAAGTAGTGAGAATGACACATAGGTGGCGTTCTAAGTGGAAAAACAAATGCATCGTAATTTAGGTTGCCTATTTATATGTTTACATTCCGATATTTAGATAAATCGGTTGATTAGTTTATTTTTGACAGCTGATTGAAAAAGAAGCAACACGTCGTTTTGTTAAAATGGAAAAAGCAGAGTATCGTGCGGTGATTAAATACTTCGTAATTAAGGGTATGAAAGCTACCGAAATAAAAGATAAGTTACGGGAAACATTAGGTGAATCTGCTCCATCATCCGTCACAATAAGTAGATGGGTAAATGAATTTAAACGTGGTAGAACAAGCTATATTGATGAAGTGCGCTCTGGAGCACCCAAAATCATGACTTCTAATGAAATGATTATAAAAATCCATAATATTATTACTCAAGACTCAAAGTGAGACAGATAACAGACATGGTAAACATTTCAACAGAACGCGTACACCACATTTTAACGAAAGAATTGTGCCTTTCCAAGCTTTCGGCAAGATGGGTGCCGCGATGGCTTACGATTGATCAAAAGTTCATTCGTTTGCGCATTTCCAATGAGTGTTTGGACCTTTATGGGCGGAATCCGGTTGATTTTTGTAGGCGATTTGTTACGTGCAATGAAACTTGGATACACTACAGTACACTCTAAACTAAACAACAGTCGAAACAATAGTTAGAACGTGGTTCTGCACCTCCAAAAAAAGCGAAAACCACTTTATATTCAAACACGGTGATGGCATCGACTTTCTTGGGATTCAAAGGGCGTTTTGCTCGTTGATTACCTTCAGAAAGGTGTCACAATAAACGGACAATATTATGCAGAACTTCTACAAAAATTATATGTTGTGATTCCTGCTAAACGGCCAGGAATGGCAAAGAAAAAGATTCTGTTTCACCAAGACAACGCTCCCTCGCATACCAGCACAGTTGCAGTATCCAAAATCCACGAGTTGCATTTCCAATTAGTACGGCATGCGCCTGATTCGCCAACTCTAGCCCCTCCAACTTTCACCTTTTTCCAAAATTGAAAACGGCACTAGGTGGAAAGAAATTTTCGTCTAACGACAAGCTTATCATCTTCGTAAATGAGTATTTTGCAAGCCTTCCGGAATCGCATTTTAGAAATGGCATAAGGGTATTGGAGCATCGTTGGAATAAATGTATTGCTCTTTTAGGAAAATATATTGAAAAATAAAAATTATTTTGTATTTAAAAAATTCGTTTTTCTTTTCCATTCTCACTACTTGTCAAACTACTCTCGTACAGAGAGATGCAGACAATTTATTTTCTAAGAAATTAAATTATTATAAATGTCATTAAGATTGATAACGTCTCTTCTATTATTTATTGCTTTTGACATTCTTTAATGTAAAATAGGATTTTTTTAATTATACATTTACCATTTTCCATGTCGAGGATTTCTGTGTTTTTAAAGTGGAATTAATGTTTTTTTTCTCTAAAGCGTGTTTAGATATGGCCGTTGCATTTATTTTCTTACTGGTTAGACTGCGTTTGTGGAGAAGACGGATCTACGAATATAATAGGTATTCATAGCTATGTTAGCAAAAGCATAAATAACAGTTCATAAATATGGACAAACTACAACAATGATTAATATCTATAATTATTTTCCGTTTCTTGTTTGCTTAAATAACACAAGAGCATTTTATATTTAAACCATTCAAAAATTTACATATCTGTTAATTCATGCAAATGTAACAGATTTTATGATCTTGCATGGCACAGAGCGCGATAAACTAGAATAACTGAACGAGAAATATAATTCTAATATTAATCCGTTGATTCATTCTAACTATTGTGCTATTTGATAACAAACGTAGCCTACGAGTTTCAAAAATTTAAGAATAAAATATAAATTGTTGAAATTAAATCTATATAAAATTTTAAAAGTACTGAATAAAAGCGTCTCTCTTTCTCTCACTCTCTTGTTCTTAGTTACGATATTTAAAAAATAATTCGAAAGCTTTAACTGTATGATCTTATATCATACAAAAGATTACGTAAAGATGTGAATATTGCGCTGCATGCAACAATTACTTCGGACTTGTGGAGGAAGTAGACAAACTGAAAAGTCGTTGGTGAAACTAGTGGAAATAGTGAAAACAATTCGCGGATAGCTATTTGTTGTAGAAGATGTGTAAAATTATTTCGTTATAAGAAACGCAACATATAGAACGGTCGTTTTTTGGATATAAAAATATTTTTCCCCAAGGTGCATTTGGTTTGCTGAAACAACTGTAGAAACATATTCTATGCTTCAAATATTTAACAGATCCTATCCAGTTCATGGAATTATTTATTCTAGAAGCTACTACTTACTGTTTACTTCATTTTACTGCTATTCAGTAAGTGCAGCTCAATTTAGAATAATACTTAAGTAACAATTAAAGCGGTCAATTTTTATCAGCGCAACTGGATAGTATCTAACATAGTAAATGCATGAGTAGGTATGTGCCAACAAATATATAACAGAGCTTATCGATAGAACTGCGATAAATCACTGTAAATACTCGGTATGTACTTATTACGAACCTGGTGCGCAGACAAATGTGACAGTACTATGAATAATCAACTTAACTTAGCAGGACGGTCCAGTAGACATAGAAAGCAATATTATTTTTCAAAGCAATTCTTTGAATATTAGCTTTAGATAGGCATAATACGTCACTCAAAAACAGTAATTATTTTCCCAATTTCGAAATTTCAGAAATGCTTGGAATAATGCAGTATAATCTAGTTTATTTTTAACAATGATTGATAATCTGAAATTAATTCGTGGGTTTACATACTTTAATAAATTTCCAGGGTGTATAAGATAAATTAGTTTGTGTAAATGTTTCAAATTGAAATTGCACTAGCGACGCTTCGAACACTTAATTTTAACCATTGACGAATTGTAAATTAAAATTCAGTCAACAAAAGTGTGTATTCCGCTTCCATGAAGGCGACTATGGGTAAAATGTGTCAGACTCCTATTAAAAGTTATGGAAGTTTACGGAAATTTTAACAACGCATTCATAAGCACTGCCTGCTTACCTACATACATACATGGCGGATGTGTGCATGAATTCAATGCAGTGTATATAGAGGACACAAGTACATAAAATATAGGTAGCGACGTGGTTATATATGAAATAGAAATATTTATATACCGAATGAAAACTGATTTAAAATTAGACACAAAAACTCGGTTGTGTGATTTTCACAAAATATGTTTGGGAAAATCGCACAACTGAGTTTTTATGTTTAATTTTGTTATGTATTTTCATCAAGTAAAGGCAACACCAGTTAATTGAAAAACTGATTCCTAATTCATTTACGTATACACTTCTCTTAATAAAAAGATTGACAATCTACATACTTGTGAAGTACGCATTTAGCACGATCTTTAATTTTTACGCGTAGACATTGTGCATTGATAACGGTACAAACATAAACCATATGATCCTTCTTGTTGGTTGAAAAGATTCATTACACCATTATTTTCCTTTCTAATTATTTTTATTTAAATAAATTTTATTTGTTGCACCACTATAGTAGATAAATACAGTCCTCCCTTGTTTATCTACATATTCATACATTTAGTATAGTATTAAGTGCTGTGAATAATACATGTTTATATTAATTTGCATTTAATATATACGATGGTAGCCACTTATATTTCAGGAACTGTTAGCGTTGCCTTTAATCTGATGATTGTATCGTGAAGTTTGTCAATTTTGACAGGATATTAACCTTGACAGTATTATTATCCGGTCGCTATTTCTATTGTTGACAGTAACTTGAAAATTTCATGGAATTAACTCGCGAACATTTTCGTGCAATTATTTTTCATAACTTTCGGCGTGGATTATTTCAAGAAGAATGCATCGACGAGCTGAATGAAGTGACGAAGCACCATCGAGAACTACATTATATCGTTGGTGTAGTGAATTTAAACTTGGACGGCGTTCTTCGGACGATGAATTTGGTAAAGGTCGTCCCGCAAATGTTGTTGTGTCGGAAAACATTATTGCAGTATCTGAATTGATAATGCAAGACCGTCATGTGATATAAAGTTAGATTGAGGCATCTCTAGGTATTAGTACCACCAACGTGCATAGGATCCTGCATGCTGTTAAGAAGCTGCGCTCACGTTGGGTTTTATATAATATATCAACCGCTCGAAAAAGGATTCGCTTCGATTGATGCCAAGAAATGCACAAAAAATACAATGGCGGAGCTTCCAAGAAGATTTGTAAAGTCTTCACAGGTGATGAACCTTGGATCTATACTTTCGTATGAGCCCGATAGTAAAGAGCAGTCGACTGTGTGGGTATTTCAAGATGAGCTAAAACCAACAAAAGTTGTTCGCGCTCGAAGCACATCAAAACAAATGGTCGCCTGCGTTTTCGGAAAAACTGGTCACGTTGTAACCCTGCCTTTAGAGAATTGTAGAAGCGGTCAATTCCGAATGATACAAAACTATTTGTTTGCCAAAAATTTTTGAAGAAATAAGGAAAAGAAACCGAAAACCACAGATCATTCTCCACGATGACAATGAGAGCTCTCACAGGTCGGTTCAAACAATTGAATATTTAACGGGGCAATACCTAGAATTGATGAGCCGTCCACCGTACAGCCCTGATCTAGTACCCTGTGATTTCTTTCTGTTCCCACACGTGAAGAATAAACTTCATGGTCAACGGTTCTTTACGCCAGAAGAAGCAGTTGAGGCATTCAAAACTCATATTTTGGAGATACCGCCTTCATAGTGGCAGCAATGCTTGTCGAATTGGTTTAAATGAATGCAAAAGTGCATTGATTTTCAAAGAGAACATTTTGAAAAGCAGTAAAACTATTTTAGAAAATTAAATTTTTTTTTGTTTGCAATGCGCGAAATATAAACGGCTACCCTCGTATTAATATTTATTTGTATTGATGTGTTTGTAAGATAACCATTTTTTGTCATAATACTTAATTTGAGTTTACAATCGACTAAAGTGAAGTTGCTTAACTCGTTCGTTTCTATATTGTGTTTTAAGTAAATTGTTCTCATATAGCACATTTAACAGTAACATTATATTGGACAGTACGTATTGATATTGTTCACTATGTAATCCATTTTTTATGTTGCAACGGCGCCCATTCTAAGGCTCGATATCCATCCCAATGCATTAACTGAAAATCTGCCCTCAGCCTTTGTTCTAGTATATTAGCTGAATAGACACGATGATGCTATGCACCTGAATATGATTAGATTATTTCAAAAATTAAGACTTCTGTTGGTATAAGCCTCTACGAATTTTAGTATGTCTTTTTTTAATTAATTAAGTTTAATATAACCTCCTTATAGAATAGTTTTAGTAATCTATGCCAAACTGACTCCCTCCTAGCGAAAGATCATGGCGGCTGTACTTTGGGATAGACATAGTTTGTGCAGCGCGGATTCATAAGAAGTGTGGTAGACTACGGCCAAACCCTACGAAAGCTACGCAGATTGTTGACAAAGGAAATTTGACAATGCAAGACCTCACATCACAGCCCAGATCCGAGCTTTATTGGATTCTTTTGGTTGGTTAGTTTTGGACGCCCCCCTACAGCTCCGCCTTGCGCCGAGCGATTTCCATCATTTTCGCTATCTCAAACATCATCTCGGCGGCAACCGCCACAACAATGATAAAGAAGTGAAAACGGCCCTGACCTTTTGGTCGTCGGAGCATGCGGCAAGTTTCTATGAAGAGGGTATTCAAAATCTAATTGTAAGGTTTGATAAGTGTTTAAATAAACTTGGCAGCTATGCTGAAAAATAGGGTCTGAAAATAAATTTGGTTTTTGAAAATTTTCTTTCGTTTAATCTATAATTTCAAACGGTACTTACTGAAAAAACACCCCTCGTATAATAAATTTTAAAAAATATGTAAAACTTTGTTAAGCGCGACCAAACGACATTCGAAAAATTACGGACTTCTGCTTCTCGAGGTTGTATTTTTATTTAACTAACGAGTAAAGGAATATCTCTGACTTTAGTAATAATAATAATTATAATAGTAGTAATAGATATTTATTGTTTATAATAGGATATTCCCAATTATAGGACAACAATGTAAAATAAATACAAACAATAAATAAATTATATTATACGACGCAGAAACATATGGATAAACATAAAATTTTTTTCTAAGCAACAAAACAACGAATATTTAAATTAGAAAAAATATCCGATATAAGATTATCAGTGTTGGATATAGGCACCCATTATGGAACATTGAGCCTTGGTGCCGAAAAATGGAATGTGTTTTCATGCCTAGCAAAGATCCTTAGGATACCAAAAGCTACTCCTGATAAAAGAACCTCGCAGTCGTCACTGTTTTAAAAGGAAATTGTCGCAACATGATTTTAAATGGCATGCTGTGAAATACTAATTTGTAGTTGAGTGGATAATATTTCAATGGAGTAAAAAGCACTTTTGTGGTAGAGGTGGTAAATCACTACTTACGCTTACACACCTAGATTTATTTAATAAAGTACAATATAAAATTATAAAATACAGCGACAGACTGTAGTAGGATGTAGCAGCCTTTCAGAAATTGTTAGGTTTGGTAGTTGAGACTGACCAGTCCACAGAGGGATTCTCTATTTGAATGCGTCCGGAAGGTGCTACGCACATAACCGCGAATGGGGATTTCTAACCAAGTCGGTTTATTTTATATATCGCACAATGGGGTGGCTCCGCCTGGTCGAGCGGTCAAAGGCGGGAAAGTAAGCATAGTGGAAGGAGGGGTAGGGTGAGTTGTTCACAAGCTTCGAGGGCACCGTGAGAAATGGAGTAGCGGAGCGTATCTGTACTAACGAGAGTTATGTTTAATATTCATGCCCCTATTTGTAAACTCAAAGAAAAAGTAAAATTATAGATCAAAAGAGATCGTCCTTATTTAGATCAATGCAATTACGACCACTTCCGCTACCTGAAAGAAATAAAATATATTGTTTGGAGATGTTTTTCCAAATTCTTTCTCTCTACGTTGTATTTAATTTCCGAGATTTTTAACTCAAATTACGAGTTTATGTATAAATTCAAAATGTTAAAAAATGTTTGCTACTTTTATTTATTCCGCTTTGTCTATTGTGCCTTTTCAGGCTGAGCACGAGAGATTACTAAAGTTAAAAATTGCAAATCATTTGTGCCTTTCTTACAAAAAAGTGTAACACTTCTGACGTAGAAAATTTCCTTTGTTGTAATTGTATGTAACTTAAAAATATAAATTCTTAGTATTTTCCTCGGTTCCCAGGTATAGACCGGATCTGTGGTGCTGCTTTTTCACTACTCGACGTTTCGTTCACCCTTATAAAGGCTAGCCTTAAAACTGTTGTTCATGATGCATTATGATCTTGCTGATCTGAAATTACATAGTTTCAGACTAGGAACAATGGACGCGAAAGTCTGCAAACCTAATTATAAAATACTCGTTTAGACAATTGATAAAAATCGTAAAGTAAATTAACCCTACCATTGCAACGAAATTTATCATCGAATTCTTCTCTTTTAAATTACTTTAATTGAATCCATTAGGATATTGTTAAACAACTGATGGTCTACAATTTAGGTAAAAATAGCGAGTATTTTATATTTAATATCTTAAGACATAGATAGTGTAAATAAGTGTTAGTTATTTCAAAAGATTGTCACCCTCATTTGTTAATTGCCCGAAATCGATCTGTTCTCAGGTACTCTCACTTAGTGAAACATAAACCTACCACCAACTAGCAAAACTAGAGTCGAAAATGTGGCTTGAATCTAGTTAATATATTAGTACACAAATTACTATGAATTTCGTTAATATTTTAGTTTTATTCAATTGTTATAGATAGCAGTAATTTTTCTGTGCTTTAAGTTAATCGATATAACCAAATACAGAGTGTTTCAAAAAGAACA